>MU227976.1:578639-599032 GCA_018584345.1 Thuja plicata | reverse complement strand
TTGCAAGTGTGTTGTAACCGTTGTGTTGAAGATAATACATTGTGTAGGTTTTGGAGTGCTGGGGTTTTTTACCAAAAGGTTTTCCCCAGGGTAAATCATTGTGTCATTCTCTATTTTCTGTATGCATTGTATATGGTTGCAATATCTTTGTTAAAGTAGTTAAAAAATCTGAAATTGTAAGGATTTAAAAGAATTTGAACAATACTTTCCTTTAGAGATTAGCGTAGGAAGTTGTTTCAGCACCTGAGTTTCCTTACAAAAAGAATAATACTTGGACACTTGTACCTAGGCTGAATGATAAAAATGTAATTGGTACTAAGTGGGTATTCAGAAGCAAGATGAATGAACATGGTGAGATAACAAGGAATAAAGCTAGACTGGTATGCAAGGATTATGCACAAGAGGAAGGAATTGAGTATGGAGAGACATTCGCTCCAGTTGCAAGATTGGATGGTGTAAGAACCTTACTTACATATGCAGCCTACGAAGGATTTAAAGTCTATCAAATGGATGTGAAGTCAGAATTTCTAAATGTGATATTAGAAGAGGAAGTATACATTGAAAAAGCTTGGTGGATTTGTTGACCCAAGCAAAAGAAATATGGTTTGCAAATTACACAAAGCACTTTATGGACTGAAGCAAGCACCCAGAGCATGGTATGAGAGATTGCACAATTATCTGATGAAGATTGGATTTGCAAGAACAAATGACAACAACAATCTGTATTTGAAGACAGAGCAAAGTAAAGGTACATTATTAGCTGAAATTTTTGTTGATGACATTATCTTTTGTGGACAAGATATGTTATGCCAAGCATTTGCAAAGGAGATGCAAACTGAATTTGAGATGTCTATGTTTGGTGAGATAAAAAAAATTTGGTTGATTTACAAATATATCAGATGAAGAATGGTATCTATATTACTCAATCAAAATATATCAAAGAGATACTAGAAAATTTTAGAATGGAAGATTCAAAACCAGTGAGTACACCCATGGCTACTGGATAGAAGTTAACCAAAAAAGATGAGACAAAAGAAGTAAATCAAACATTGTATAGATCAATGATTGGAAAACTGCAATATGTTGTACACAGTAGACCTGATATTGCATTAGCTATTGGAATTGTTGCTAGATTTTCTGCCAATCCCAAGGAAACTCATATAATGGTAGTAAAAAGGATTCTAAGATATTTGAAAGGAACAAATGAATATGGTCTATATTACAAAAGGAATGAGAAATTTGAACTCAGAGTTTATACTGATTCTGATTGGGCTGAAAATGTAGATGACAGAAAAAGAACCACAGGAGGAGCATTTATTTTGGGGAAAAGATTAGTTTCTTGTACAAGCAAGAAACAAAACTGCACCTCACAATCTATAGTTGAAGCTGAGTATGTAGCAGCAATAGTTAATTGCTCTAATATTGTGTGGTTAAAGATACTACTAAAAGGTATGAAAGAAGAGATCACAAAACCAGCTATCATATATTGTGATAACACGAGTGCCATTAATATTTCTAAGAACCCTGTAATGCACTCTAAGACAAAGCATATAGCCATCAAGTATCATTACTTGAGGGAGCTAGTTCAAAAGAAGGAAGTGAGACTGGAGTATGTGAACACTAAGGAATAGTTAGCTGACATATTTACAAAGGCACTACCCAAGGATGCTCATGAGTGTCTGGGAGGTAAATTAGGGGTGATTCCCCTATGTGAGGCTAATTAGTTCAAAATGGTATTGTTGCATCAAATATTATATTCATAATATTTTTCACATTGATGCACAGACAATCACACTTTAGGATGCTGCCTAAAGTTGTGAAAGACAG
Source organism: Thuja plicata (assembly GCA_018584345.1). Lineage (NCBI taxonomy): Eukaryota > Viridiplantae > Streptophyta > Pinopsida > Cupressales > Cupressaceae > Thuja > Thuja plicata. The sequence goes on along the minus strand of MU227976.1, from coordinate 597,205 downwards.
ACAAGGACAAAACAAAAAATAGTCATAAGAAAGATAATAGGAACAACATGATATATAGTTTAGAATAGAAGAATCTACATGATGAAGATGTCAACGTCTTTGGCATTGTTGTCAAAGAGGGAGAGTTTACTAAAAGAGGGATAAATTTACTAAGGAAAAGTGATTGATGAACAGAAACAAAAAGGCATCAGTTTGATCACAGACACAGAAGGAGAAAAGTTTTACAAGATGAGAATCAAAATGAAGCTAAAGACATTAATGAAGATTTTTTCATATCAAGGAACATAGACAGACTTTTTGGATTGTATGGTAACTATGGTTGACAATTATTGTTTTATTGTTTAGTGTTGCCATTAATGCCAAAGAGGGAGATTGTTTGAAAAGATACAATGGAAATAATCATTGTTTTATCATTGATGTCAAACCTTAACTGGTGAGACTATTTCTATTTGTTTGAGTACCATATCTATTGATGTGAAGAAAAGGATAACAAGAAGACCGAGGGAAACGGTTGAGTTATGGGTAAACACAAGGGTAATTGATCATTTGGCACATTGCCAAAGTGATATGTTGTTTATCTTTCACTGTCAGTTCACTGAGAAGTTGATGTCGAGCAAAGTGAAGTTGATGCCGAGCAATGCAAATTTGATGTCGAGTGAAGCCAGTGATGGCAAAGCACCAGTGAAATGCCAAGGAATACAAAGGTGACCGAGTAGAAGAATACAGTGTTGGCCGAGCAACAATATTTTGATTATTGATGAGATTTGAGATCTCTGGCCAACTTAGTTAATTTTGTTGGGATATGTAAAGTTAATTAAAGATTGAGTCATGTTATTTAATGCATGGGTAATCGCAATTAATGCATGGATTCAAGATTTAAGTAAAGACTACTTTGGAGAAGTAAATGGTAATGTAATGATGGAAAGATCCATTGGATCTGACCTAACCTAAGATCTACGATCTTGATTATGTGGAAAAATATTTATCCAACCTAGATGGAGAGGTATATGATAACCTCAAGGGGTTATTCATGGACATAGTTGTGAATGTAGAGTATGCAAGAGGATTGCATGGTTAATTGATTGATTGGAAAGATCTAAGAAAAGAAGGCTTAGAAGAGAAGCAGAGAGAGATTTCTTGATGAATTTCCAAGAAGATCTAGAGTTTGAGATGAGAATGGAGGCCACTCAGTGAATTAGCATAAGAGTTGAATTGGATCTGGATTGCAAAGTAAGTTGTATGAATCAGATCAAACCTGCTGATTAATTTCTAACCATTGTATCACTTAAAATCCTTTAACAAGGTTGACCTAACAGTCATTGTATAAATCCTTTGAGCAAGGTGACATTCAAATTGGAATGTTCTAAGTCCTCTAACAAGGCCACTCCTAATAGGGTGATTAAATCCTTTAACCAAGTCACATTTGACAGTGTGTTTTGTAACCTTTAATAGGGTTGGCTCCTAACAAAGCTCACTTCAGAAGAGTGAAAATTTTGGTACCATGTTACTGGTGGTTTTTCCCACATTGGGTTTCCATGTTAAATCATGGTGTCAAATGTGTGAATTTTTATGTTGTGTTTTACTGTTAAGTTTCTGCAAGCTTGTTTCATTAGTACAGTAAACTGCACACTTTTATATTATTGCTACCAAGAAGATCTGAATTGTTCAAATTGGTATAAAGTTTTAAATGGGCACATCTGGACCTGAGGATAATTGATTCACCCCCCCTCTTAGTTATTCTGAATTCATTCTAACAGTAAGGCTACAATGATTTCTCAAGAGATTCCTAACGATAAATTTTGAATTGACCTTATATGCTTTGTTCAATCATACTCATTCTCATTCCAAATATTCCTCATATAAGGAGACAAAAAATTTAAAATGGAGTTCTTTCATCTCATTCTCAGAATCAAAAGCTCTTGCATCCTTATTATGGTCCAACCATTCTTAAATACTATACAATGTCTATGTTATGTCTTCTAAATTAAATTTGGGCTCTGAGACCCTATTTTTCATGTTACAAATATATCCCTCTCTTGCTCCTTCTCCATCCCTTTTCCCTTTCTCACCTTCATTCCCTCCATGCTCATTGAGTTTCCTTTCTCAGTGAGTGATTTGTCAAAATATAACATCTCAAACAAATGTATTTTTCTACTTAAGTGTCCATTTTACTGCCCAAATTTCTCATTCTATTCCTTTTCCTTCTTAAATATTTTGTTCTCTTCTTTCAATGATGAGTCATGGAGTTTGATTTGAAATATTGAAGAAATAAATTCATGATATTGATATATGCACAATAACATCCTAGACTATGGAAACCATTTGTCTACAAATAGAAGAATTTAGAAATATGAATTTTTTTATGAGGTTAGGTGACAACATCAACATAGTGACATATGTTCATTGAATAGATTAGTTGGAGTTATATATCTTCGTCAATAAATATCTTTTTAATGATAATATGCTTGTAGCAAAGATAATTATCATTTTTTCTTAATAGCTATTTTTTGAGATTAGTATAAATTAATTAAAAATATATAGAGTGAAAATTCTAGTTTATGAATAGAATTTATTTTAATTAATTGTAATTATCAAAAATATAATATAAATTAGTATATAAATATATGTTTTGTAAACTTTTTCAATAGAAAAATAAGTGAGATGAATAGTTTCATACTTATTCTAAAATATATATGTAGATTAAATTAATGAAAAGCAAATACTATTCAATATTTTTGGAAAAAAGGATTAGAATTTAGAGAATGTTTTAGAATTGAAATTTAGTTATTTCAAAATATGTATGTAGATTTAAATTAATGAAAGGATTGTCTTAATAAAAATATTATTTAATAATTTTAGTAAAATGATTAGAGTTTAAAGAATACTTTAGTCAAATTAATGTCATGTTTAAAGCTTACTAGTATTAGTATTACTATTACCAATTTATTTTTAAATCCTATCAAAGTACGGTCTTGTTTTTTTCATGATTCTCCAAATATAAAAAGACATGGTTGCTCACATTAATCAAATTTAATTATTAGTTAGACTCTTGACTCTACTATACAATAAATTATTTTAAAATTAGCTCCATTGTCTCCTCTTAGTCATTTTGCCATTCATCACACCTATGGGAAAGAAATAAACAAGATAATAAAAACAATGACAATGGTATTAACTTCAACATCATTAGCAAAGATCAAGGTGTACCCGTTGAAAAACTCTCTTATCATGTAGGCACTTAAGAGGGTGAATCACTTAAATTTTAACTTCTTATAACATCTTTGATGTTATCTTTTAATGTGAAATATATATTATAATTTTTTTCTTTCATGGGATTTAAGAAAATATTTTCCAAGTGTGCCCTAACCGCTAGGAAGAGTGAAGGTTGGCGTGTTGATTCCATAAGGGATTTGGGTAAATTTATTTTAGGCATGAAATTTTAAATTCTTTCTTTAAGTAGCCAAGTGCATTCTATAAAACTCATGTGGGTAGAATGTTATTCTATGAATTTATTAGCATTTCATATTATTTATGGAAGTAATCCTAGAAATGCTTCAAAGTTAAGGAAGTTGGACAAAGGAGAAAAGAGTACTGTTGAAGTTGAAGACTTTGTAATTCACACCTGAAGAATTTGCATGAAGAGGTGAGAAAGCATATTAATAAGATGAATATTCAGCACAAGGACAAGAAAGATAAGAAGAGGAGATATAAGGAATTTCATGGTTCATTTGAAAAAAGAGAGGTTTCCAATGAGAACATATAATAAGTTGAAGATGAATAAGTTTGGGCCATGAAAAATCCTAAAGAAGTGTGATTTAGGAAATTCTTATGAAGTAGAATTTCCAAGTAAACTTAATATTTCACTCATGTTTAATATTTCAAATTTTACAGAGTTGTTATCACTACAAGATTTTTTTTGGCATTAGTTTAGTCAAAGTCATGGACTCAAGGAGAACTAATCGGTAAAAGGAGATAGTCAAGTATAAGACAAGTTGGTAATGCACACCAAGCCAGTAACTAAAATGATAGACAGAGTACCGAACACTTATAATTACTGAGTGACACACTACACTGAGTGCATGTAGTACACCGAGTTGATAGTACACCGAGTGACGAAGGTCATTTAACCAAGTATTGTGGAGTTACTCAACCGAGTTAAACAGTTAATTCAAAACATGATCAAATCATATTTAATGATTGTCAAACCATTAATTATGAGTATACAAGAATTTATAATAGTTTTTTACAAGATCAATGACTTAAATAAATCATAGTAAAGATATAAGGTAGAGATCAAACAAAAAAAGTAAATTTTGGCATTCCAAGAAAAATAACAAGTACCGAGGTAAAAGTGACATGGTCACCGAGCTATAAAGAAGATCAAATAGTCAAAATAAATTCATAGTATACCTAATGCATAAGATTAAGAGGCAAAACTCATCTATATATTGGATAAATTTAGATGAGAGAAATATACAGAAGAAGGAGAAGAGGACAAAGATTTGTTATTGTTTTTGCTGAGAAAGTAAAAGGAGTTATTGAAGAACAAAGAGCAAAGCAGAGAACACCAAGTACAAATTCAGTTACAATATAGTAGAACAGAATAGTGTTACAATTTGAGATTGAGATAACACAAATCAAAGCACATAGAGTCTGATCAATATTTACATTTGATGCACTTTTATAGACATTGTTAAGTTATTTGATACTATTGTATTGAGAGATTTAAATCCCAATACTGGGTAGATCTTAATCAGTATTATATTTGTAAATCCTTTAGTAGGGTACATCTCTAAGTGTAGAGTTTGTAAAAATCCTTTAACCAGGTAGACCTAACAAGTCTTATATATATTGTTAATCGGGTAAGCTATCTGAAATAGGTAAACTTTGTAGCTCTAATCGAGCACCCTTTATACTATAGTTAGTGAAGGTTGTGGGTGTCATCCCCACCATAGTTTTATCCTGTAACCAAGGATTTTTGCGTTACCAAAATCATGTTTTTATGAGTTCTAAGTGTTTAATATTTTGATATTATGATTTTATAAGAATTATATTACTTTCATTTCAAAGTTATGAACTCGGTAATCAGCAAGAAGCAGTATATGGTTTAATCAGTGAATGTGGTTAGAAATTTTTTAGTGGTACTGATTCACCCCTCCCCTCCTAGTCTCAAATTTCAATAGTTATTCCAAAAATTGGTATCATAGACAGTACTCTTGAGTTAAAGGTTTGTCCACCTGAGAGTCAAATATCTTAGTCATGGAAGGTTATAGACAATTTAAAAGGATTGATGGTCTTGAATTTGAGTTGGAGAGTGCACAAGAGTTAATCATGGGTTTGAGAAAGAAACTTGAGAAATATCTAAGGATAAGAAAGAAATATATGATGAACTTAAGGTTACACAAGAACAAGTTGATATACTTGAGTCAACATTTGAAGGGGGTGTGACTAATGAATCTGAGACTGCTATACGAGAACTACTTGAAAAGAATGATTCACTTATCAAGCTCTTGGATTTGATGAAGAAATATCTTGATGAAAATAGCTTAAGAATGACCGAACTGATTGAAGGTAAAAGGATAGATGAGGATGAAAAGAGAATTGTAGAAGATGAAAAAAGACTAGTGGAAAATAGGTTAATTCAAAAAGAATAAAATATTAAGGATGACCCAATTTCACTACAATATGGCTAACCAACTTCTGAATGCAAATCAGGATTGTACCTAAAAGGATTTTGAGAACCAAGCATTGAAAGGTGAGATTGAAATAATGGACAAAAAATTGAAAGCTAAGAAGGACGCAAATAAAATACTAAGAAGAAATTAAGATGTATTGAAATCACTGGATAAATAGGTCAAGAATCAGAAGCAACCGAATGACAAATCAAGATTTAGATTTAGTACTACCAAGAAAGGAGAATCATCTAATTCATAGAAAGATCAAGGTAACCACCATCAAAACTAAAGAATACAAGATGTAATTATTGTGGGAAGCCTAGACAAACTGCTAATGTTTGCAGAAGAAGGAAAGGTAAAGCACCGAGTATACCTAAATTTGATGGTTATTACTTTAGATGTAATGAGTATGGACATCAATATTTTGAGTGTAGAACCAACCTTACTAACCACAAAAGGAAACCTAATTTTGATGGTTAGTGCAAGAATTGAAACAAGTATGGTCACAAGACTGAAGAGTGCATATCAAAAAAATAATGATAAGTGGATGGATAACTGAGACAACACAAATACTAACCAAGAAGGTACATATATACCATGGTGAAGACATATTTTCCCATTAGTATACAAAGGAAAACAATTTATGAACCATCGGTAAGAGAAACACCGAAAGACAGGTTTTTAGTGAACTTGAAAATCTTGAAGTGGAACCCGACAGAGTAAACCAAAAAAGCAAGGGAGCCTGATAGATAGTTCACAAAAGGAACATGGATAGTGTAAACTGAAAGTGTAAACCTGATAGAGGAACCCTACAAGTAGAGTACAGTGCAACCCGATAGAATAGAAGATAGAGGAACCCGACAGACTACAAGAGCAACCTGAGCACCAATCTACCAAGAGGCAATTAAATCCTAAGAAATGTGGATCTGACTTCCATGCCAAATAAAACACTTGTGTTTTCTATTTAGCTTTAAATCCATTTCTTGAGGGACAAGCAATGTAATTGTAATTGTTTTAATCAGTCTAACTGATTGAAAACATGCAAACTAGGAGATCAAGGTCAAGTTGTAAACCTTTAATCATAGAGTTATCATTGTAATAGGTGAAATTGAATTAGGTCAATCTATTGTATAAATAGGTGTGTAATCAATCAAAACATGTATGTGTGATGATGATTGTAGCTGAGAAGCACATTTGTGGATCATAATAAGAGTTTCAAGCAGAAGAACAACAAAAGATGAATTAGGTTATCAAGAACCAGATTCAAGGCTACCGAGCAACAGAGGTATTGATAAATCACAATAGGTTATACATTATACATGTAATCTTTAATAGATCTATAATCAGCAATTTTAGATTGCTCTTACTCAGGTCAAATGAATATTTTTGACTACATTCTAACAAGTGTAGCAAATAGAAGAAATCCTTTCAAGAAAGGTGGATTTAACAATCCTTTGTAAATCTCTTAACCAAGTGCACACTAAATAGTGTTTCTAAAGCTCTTAACAGAGTAGACCTTAACCAATATCTACAAGATACTCCTAATAGGGTATATCATCATAATTAATAAAAATTTTAAGCCTTAATCGGCCCCTTCCATTCTACAGATAGTGAAGTTTTGTGGGTTTAATCCCCACTGCAGTTTTTACCTTCTAACAAGGATTTTCTACATTACCAAATCCTGTGCCATGTGTCAATACATTTCATGAATATTTACATGCTTTTAAGTTTATGAATTGATATTACATAAAGATAAAATAACAGAGATGGTTGGTAATAAAATCAATTGATCACACTAAAGGATTAAGGTTAAAGAGATAGAAGTTTTAAAGGTACTGATTCACCCCTCCCCTCTCAGTACACACTTCCCATTATTTCCAATAATTTGTATCAGAGCTAGATCTCTTATTTGGAAACGTTTAAAAGACTTAAGAGAAAATATCATACAATGGAGAAGTACAAGCTTGATAAGAATATTGAGAATCGGAAGCTACAAATACAAATCTTCTATGAACAATACAAAGCAATAAGAATCAAGATGAGAGAGCTACTAGATGAAAGAAAAGTTATGGCAACTCAGAGCAATGAAAAAGACTATCACGAAGAAGAGATACCTAATTTATTTGAATCATCAACATCTACATATAACACTACATCAGACACATCTGAAGGAAGAATTACAAGTCTGAATGAAATCAATCAACATCTGACAGAGAAAGTCAATATACTGCAAATCGGTCAAGAGACACAGATGCTAAGGATGATTGATGTCATGAACAATGCTATACAATATGAGCAAGAAAGAACACTAGCTATTGATGATAGGAGGAAGATCACTAAAAAGATATAATAGAAAGAGTCAGAAATACAAAGACTTACTGAACATCATCATGAGATCACCAATTAGATTATTCTTATGAGTTAGGAGGCAACCTGAATAAACATAGAACTCATTGAAACAATAGAACCTATTGGTGAGCTAAGAGAAGAAAATGAAAAACTGAAGCATGAAGTAAGAATTCCACAACAACACAATGACATGATTAAGAGAGCTGAAGAAAGTACAAAAAGGATGGATGATTTTCTGGATGGACAAAGAAGAGTCAACAACATCACCAGAATAGGGTATACCGAGAATGGAGAATCACCATACCAAGTTGATCCAAAGAATGTCTACACAAATCCAAGACCAAGAAAAAAGTCATGCAATCACTGTGAAAAACTAGGCCACACATCAAATATATGCATGAAAAAAATGAAAGGCATTCCTAACTCCACACCTTCATTCATAGTAAATTGTTATAAATGTAACAAGAAAGGACATAAAGTATATGAATGTAAATCTAAGGTGAAAAAACCAAAGAAGGAAACCTACATGGAAAAACACTGTCCTACTTGCAAAATGCATGGGCACACATCTCTTGGATGCAAGAAGAAGAAAAATAAAGCATGGAACCTAAATATCAAGAAAATACTTGTCAATTGAAAAGATTCGGTAACTCATATATTTGGGATTGCAACATATGGGAAAACTGCATAGCATGTGGAAGATTTGGTTACATAGCTAAAAACTGCATGAGGAAATGGACAAGAAAGTATAGAAGTTGGACTAACCCTGGAATGACATGCTTACACTATCATAGGGTCAGTCATCTAAGCAAGGACTGCAGAGACCGAGTGACAGAGACAAGCACTTTTCCTAATGGAAATACCATTGAAGACATCAGGAGGATGAGAAACAAAATTTGGAGGAAAGCTACAAATACTGATGAAGCTGGACCGAGCAATGCAATTGGTGACACCTTATCCAATGGATCTAGTGACATCACCACCCCCACCTAAGCATAACAAGTAAGTATGGAACTACACTATACCAAGCTATGTTTTGCATCAGTTCCATTATACATAGTTAAAATGCCAAATTAGCATGATTAAAGATGCACTATGGTATTACTTGTTATAGTTCTATAAATTCAATCTCATCGATTAATGCATACCAAAAATCATTAGTATACATACAAATCTTAGTTGTCTATACTTACCGAGAATCATCGATTAACATATAAAAGATGAGTTACTAGTGTAAACCAAGACTTGTCGGTAATCATGTAAAATGCATTAGAGTCTTTTCTAGTTACCAAGCACCGTTAGTAAACATATGAAAGGTCAGATGAGTTAACACTTGTACTAAGCATCATGTTCTCACTGAGAATGAAGTTTTTTTGTAACCCGACGACTCCATCTTCAAACACCAAGAGGTGGGTGAGAATTTATGACACAACTTAGGGGAAAAAATTCTATAAATAGTCGATGGAAGAGTTCATTATTCACAAAATGATTTGAGTAAAGAAGTAGAGTAAAACCAGAACCTAGAATGACCGAACTTGACCCAATTGCAGAGTGAATCCAACTCAATTAACTACACTCAAAAGATTCACAATAGCAATAGAAGGTTGAAATAAGTAACAACATTCACCAAGAACTTTGTTTCATTTATGAAAAAGCCCTAAATTTATGAAATGATGGCAAATACTTCACAAACCTCCAAGATCAAGAATGCAAAGGAGAATAAGGTTAATTGAATAAAGAATTCTACATGTGAGGAACCTAAATAAAAAATCTATTTTGAGGTTGCCTCACAACCCGAAAACACTGGAGCATTCTCGAGAATTCCACCTAGGGTTTTACTAATTGAGGATGTTCAATCCTGCATACATTGCAAGATCGCCAAAATAGGAGATATTAAGGTTGAGAAAGCTTACAAGGAGATTTGAAAAGACAGAACCATCAAGGATGAACATAAACACATAGAGGTAAAAGGACTCACAAATACCTTATTATGCATGAAGGAATTCAAGACCGAGTGGATTCAGTTAGTACTAAGTAGAGCGCATGACCTAAAGATGTGGTTGGATGAGCCAAAACTGATAACTATGGATTTTATACATGTTACCGATTATCCTAAAACTGATAAGGCCAAGGCACTCAAACACCCTCACACCAAAATTGAGTAGACAACAGGAGCAGTATGCGATCAAAGAGGACTAAAGGTATCCACCATCACCAATGATGAACTGAAGTTCGGTGCATGTGTCTTAGGATACAAAATCTTTCAGGCTAGCAGGATGAACACTATTGCACCTGGAGCATTAGATACAACACACAAAATTGTTAAGAAGGGATTGTATTTGGATCTATCAGAACTTCTACTAAGGAAATTAGATGAGAACATGAGGACAATCAGGACTGCAAAGTCTAACTCATGTAGGTTTGATTCACTTATTATGTGTATATTTTTCTATTTTCAAAACTTCTTTCCATATATAGGAAATGCCAACTGGATACTACCTGACCAGTGACCATACAAATCAGTGAATTCATCAAGTCATTAGGTGACAATTTTGCATCAGTTATGGATGAATACTTTGCTGGATTTAAAGACAGAATGCAGAATCAAATGAGAATACTAGAGCAACTAGTAAAAAATATAAGACTGACATTTGTTTTATGGTGGACATTGATTCCACCCTAATCAAACCATTTGTACCAAGGATAGCATGGTTAGCTCCACTTGACTATGAAATCAACATAGATCAAGCCACCAATGTCATTGAAGAATTGCTGAATGAACCATTGGACAAGTCACAACCAAGGTTTGGAACCTATGAGGAAGCCAAGGAAATAATAAAATCAAGCTTAGTTGTGAAGAAAATTGACAAGAAGAAAGATAAAATGGTTAATACACTAAAGAAAAATTTGTTGGTAAATGAAGAGGAAACAAAATAGATAGAAGAAACTCAGGGTTAGTCACCCATCGACGAAGCTGAGAAGGTGGGTGACTTAGAATCCACAAAGTCTGATGCACCACCCCCAAAGAAGCCTAGAACAACTACTGCACAGAGGAAAAGGAGTCAAACTATTAAGGAAGACTCACCACCTATCAAGAAAGGTCAAGTAAGGACCTATAAAAGAAAGCCTCAAACCAGGAAACAGGCACCAACATAAATAAGAAGGATAATCAGAGCTAAGGAAGACATAAAGGACACCAAAAAAGATGAACAATATGTCAAGAACACACTTCCTACTACAATTGATGAGGTATGTGTAACTACCATCAAATTAGGTTCAATCACAGACCCTAAGATTAGGAAATGGCTAACATTGGATCCCAAGAATCTAAATAAGATAGAGGAGGAAATTATCACAATGATGAGCATATTCAAATATGTTCCAATATAGTTTGAAGAAAAAATGTCTAAAGAACTTCTAGAGAGACTCTTAGCTAGGTGGACATATTCTCTAAAGGAAGAGAAACAAATAAGGAAAGATCCCTAGTTTCAATAATGCCACCTCAATCCAAGATGGAGGAGATCGAAGAAATGATGAAGTTACACTCGAAGAGGTTCTCACCTAAATTAAGAGCCTACAAAGTGCTACAGGGAAAATTGATTGAGCTAGATTTAGAAAGTGATGATATGTGGTATAAAATAAACTATCTACCCAAGGAGGACTCAAGCCCCAAGCCACTATTAGCTCTCACTGAGGAGCCTCACAATAAAGAAGATCAGGCTAAACCGAGCCCAGAACACATTTTTATAAATGATGTTGAGGATGTTAATGAACAAGCATTGAACACAACAGCTAATAAGGATATGGACACTACAGATGAAACATTCCTTGACAATACAATCATTGATATCACAGAAGATGATCCTACAAATAAGGTAAAGGCAGATGAAGATGTCACTGTTGTCCCAGACCAAACTGATGAACATGACACAACTACAGATTCCACACACGTAGATATACCAGGCCAAATGCCATTACTGATATAGGCCATTAATATGATATCACAAAAAGATAAATCACTTGAACTCGATGCAAGAATACCCGAAGGTACAGGGGAAGAGGAACAAAAAGAAACAATCGATGAACAAAATGTCATTGATGGAGAACAAAAGGAAACAGATGAAGAGAAAAAAGAAAAAGATGAAGAGAAGAAAGATATAGGTCAAGGAAAGAAACAAGATGATGCCACTCCTAAGGACACTGAAGGAGATGTTGCAAATAATGTTAAGGTTGATGTGCAGACGTTTGATGACATTATTTTTTCATTAGTATGCAAAGAATAGCTTTGGTAAACATACACCGAAAGATAGGAAAAAGAGAAAACTGAAAATATAGATATCAGAGATCACCGAAAATTGCTAAGTACAAAGAAAACCATCAACACAGTTTTGTATGTAAACCAAAAATGCAAAGTAGAAAGGATAAAAAGGAACCCAGCAGTGGAACCCGATGAGTAGGACAAATTGCAAACTAAGAGAATGGGAAAAAGAGAAACCTGGGAGATATTTTAAGAAAGGAACACTGAGAGATAGTCTACCTAACTTCAGAGCATAACCAACCAACAAAAATTGAAAGTCAGTTGCAGCCCACAAAATGTGGTTCTGACTTCCACGTAAGATAAAATAGTCTTATTATATTTATAGAGCCTTGATTTATTTTAAAACCATTTCTTCAGGGACAAGAAACATTATTATAAGTGTTTTAATCAGTCTAACTGATTTAAAACACATAGACTAAAAGATCTGTTGGTGCCCAAAAATGAAGGATCGGATTTGGCCAACTGATAGGTACACACTAGTACCTCTGCAATTCTGGCTTCGTTAGGCCAAGGCTGGTAGGCCTGATTCCACTTCAATCTAAATAATCTTCTATGATTCCAGACTACATACATAGACAATCAAATCTCCTCCCAAGGTGGTGAACCATCCTTGGAGGCAAACGATACAATCTCCTGATAGCTTTAATCTTATAAAATCTAAACTAAAATTGAATTGTCACTAAGAAACCTAATCTCAAATGCCTTATAAGAGAAGAAATCATATTAATTTGTAAACTACAAAGAAGAACCAGATAACAATTTCAAACGAAATTAGATTGGTGCCTAAAGCAAATTTGGGTATAGAGTCATATATTTCCAATCTTACATATGATCAGAGATAGTTTTAAGAAAACTTACTTCTATAAATCAAGACTATCATCCTACAGGATTCCACTTGATTCACAATTCACAATAATTCATATAATTAATCCTATCAAGTTTAACTCAATTTAAGAGACCGACAAGAGAAATTGTAGGTTCATAGACCATACAATTGATATTCAATTGCATATATTAACTTTGAATCAACAAATCTGGGAATAAAACACAGTGGAACACCCTGTTACAAGAGTATGAAAAAACTAATTGAAAATAAATGATATATAACCTCGAAAAACATAAAACAACTTATCTGACATAACATTTGAAAAATTGTGAATGAGGTCCAAATCTGTAGTTGTAGGAGTTTTTTGTCCCAATTGTGTCGTGTCAAAAAAAAATCTCTTTAGTTTTTCAAACGACTCAATATAAATACATTATTCAAAGGTTTCTCGTGAAAAGACATACCCTTTCACAAAAACCTAATCCCAACAACTAACCCTAAAAATTATAAAACTTAACCATATAAATGGTTTTAGGGAACATTTCCCATATAACAAACATAATTTGTTATATCTCCAGGTGTTGTGCATAATAATCCACATGTTTCAATTCCTGCACAAAACACCCAACATTAGATAATCTTTTAATAAAATTTTAAAATTAAAATCATTATATCTAATAATTTTTTAAGCTTTCAATATGATCCTTATTAAAATTATTCATTTATTAATTAATAATATATCATAATAAAATATTAAATGAAATCAGGACATAATTTACACAAATGTTTCGATAATATAAAAGTACCCATAAAAATTAAATAATTAACCATGAGTTGCCCACTTTTAATTATCAAAACATAATCATTTCATTAATAAAATATCACCTAAAAATATTAAAAAGGAATAAAACTTTATATTTTAATTTCAAAATTTCACCATAATGTATTTATTTTAAAATACACTTTCACAAACATAAGACAATATAAATTACATATAGAAATATTTCTAAAACATTAGGGTACAAAAGATTTATAACTCACCCTAAAAAAAGGGGAATACTTAACTTAATATTAAAAATAATTTACATTGGGCAAGTGTATTGATATTTTAGAAAATAACAACCCTGATATTAAAGAAATTATTTCAAATGTAAAAACAAAACAAAATCTCATAACCTTTTCATAAAATGCATTTAGGTCTTTGAAATAAAATAATTTCACTTTCTAAACAAAAACCTTAAATATGCATACATTTATGAGATGAAAATAAAATGCACTCAAACGACTTAATTAGTAATTGCAAAAGTGAAAATACAAATCTAATAGGGTAAAATAAGATACTACATTTAGGTATTTTGAAAACTAAAATTTATGCCAAAAAATAATTTCAAAACCCATAAACATAGTAACTTTTTCACAAATAATTTACCTTATTACACCTTTTCACTTTTAGTGTTTTTAGGGTAAATTAAAATGAAACCTAAAAAGGATCACATTAGTAAGAATTCTAAATCTCGTAAAATATAAAATCCTCTTAAAACACAATATACAAGAGAAATCCAAATACATTTTTAACCTAATAATTTATCCCTAAATTACTAAAGGGAATAAAATAATCTTTAATTTATCCCTTTATTTCTACCCATATTCTCAAGGAATACAATAGGACAATCGGTTAGGGTAGGTCAGGTAGTTAGGATAGGAAAAAGGGTTGGCTTGAGAGGTCGAGTGTTCAACTCCCGATCCCCACCCTTTTACCCTATGTACCTATTTATTCTCTTCAACTTATTTTATTTCAAGAATATTTGTGCATTTAACCTTTTAAAACATAATAGTAAATATTTTTCTTACAAATATGAAAACAGGATAAAAATTAATATTTAGGCCCTTTTAACTGTTTAATTAAATTTCAAAATAGGGAAATATTTATAAAAATGAAAATAAATGTTATACTTCCCTGACATTTTGCATATTTAGGACCTGAATTTTTAGGTGCCAACAGTGGCTCTTATTGGGGAAGTGCATTCATGCTTGGATGCAGCGAGGGTCCAGTTATCTCTGGAAAAAGTATACCATAGTAAGAAAATAATCATGAAACTAAGACAAAAATAATTTACAAGTTTAGAGAATACTTCATGTTTCAAGAGAAAAAAGGTTTCAAATACTGACCATGGGTTGGGAACTCTTGAATTTTTTCATCTGTGTCCTATAAGTGGTAAGAGGTTTCACCTACTTTTGAGACAATCATGTAAGGTCCTAACCATAATGCATCAAACTTATTATGCTTTCCTTTATCTTGGTCTCTTGCATTCCATTTCAGTACCCAATCACCTTCTCTGAAAGATCTGTTTGATGCTTTCTTGGCATGCAGATTTTTAACTTGTCGTTGTTGTTGAATGTTTCTTTCTTGTGCTTGTCTCCTCTTCTCATCTAATTCTGCCAACTGGCTCAATTGATCCTCCATAAAGTTTATGTCTTCAAGCTCTTCTTCTTGAACGAATCTATAAACTGGCAATAGATTATTTAATGGTAACCTTGCTTGTTTCCCATAAACCAACTCATAGGGAGAGAAACTTGTCGATCTTTTAATTGTCACCCTATCTGCCCACAAAGCCAAGCTTAATTTTGAATCCCATGCTTTCTTATTGTTTCTCAACATTCTCCTAATGATCTTTATTATGTTTTTATTGCTTGATTCTACTTGACCATTCCCTTGCAGATGGTATGGGGAAGAGTATGATAAGTTGATACCATACTTATTGCAAAATTCTGAAAAAAAAATTAGACCAGAAAGACATACCATTATCGCAAAGGATCTTGCAAGGTACTCCAAATCTAGTATGTTCTCTGTCAGAAACTTGATGATGACCTTACTTACCTTACTTGCAGCTTGTCTTGTAGGTATAGCCTCAACCCATTTTGTGAAATAATCTGTTGCCACTAGTATCCATTTATGACCTCCACTTGAAGCATCTGAAATCTCCCCAATAAAGTCTATTCCCCATATTTTAAAAGGCTCTTCAATTTTTAAAGGGATAAGGGGTAATGCACCATTGTATTTCAGTTTTCCTAAGAACTTCTGACAAGATTCACACTTCTTAACATATTCATAACAGTCCTTGAATACATGAGGCCAATAGTACCCTGCTTGCAATATCTTATGAGTTGTTAGCTTAGCTGAAAAGTGACCACCATACACCCCATCATGTAGCTCTTTTATAACTGACTTGGATTGAAAAATGTCTAGACAAAATAGAAGGATACCATCATTATTTTTCCAATACAGATCTCCTTGAATCAATACATACCTTGATGCTTGTAATCTTATAGTTCTTTTCTGATTATCACTTAAACCTTCTTGACATTTCACATGTTTAAGAAGTAAACTATGTCTGTGTACCACAGACAATGTTCAATGCTAGTTCTTGAGTTCTCCAAATCCACTTGGTTTATTTGGGTTGCATCCAAATTTGTTTCTTCCATGAGTCTAGCCAACCCTTGACCTCTTACTAACTTAGTCATTTGTATTTCAATATCAAACTCTTAAACTTGATTAATCCATCTGCATCTTCTACCCGTGACTTCTGATTGCCTCAATATGTCTTTAGTTGCCACATTAGGTACATATGCCACAATATCAGCCCCAACTAGATAAGCCTTGAATGACTTTACTACTTTTACTAATGCATAAGCTTGTTTCTCATGTATATAATAGTTTAACTCAAAATCTTGTAAAGTCTTACTGAAAAATGCTATCGGTCGCTCATACCCTTCATCATTTTTTTGTAACAGGACAGCTACAATGGTGTGAAAAGAAGCAAAAGAGAATAATTGAAATGGTTTTGATAAATTAGGGGATCTCAAAACTGGAGCTTCCTTGATTTCTCTCTTAATGTTAGCAAAAGCCTCTAAGGCCTCACTTGTCCATTTTAGAATTGCGTTCTTTTTTAACATCTTTGCAATAGGTTTAACAATTTCTAAAAAATTTGAGACAAATATTCTCACAAAGTTGATTTGTCCAAAGAAAGATTGAATCCCCTTAACATTTTTAGGAATCTAAATCTTATTAATTGCTTCAATTCTTTCTGGATCTATCTTCACTCCATCTCTAGATACGATATGTCCAAGAAGTTTACCTTCAGTTACCCCAAAATGACATTTCTTTGGGTTTAAGGATATCCCATATTCAAGGGCTCTTTTGAAGATTTGTTCTAAATGTTTGCAATGGTCTTCTTCCCTTTTGGAATAAGTTGTTATGTAATCTTGATATATTTCCATAATAACATCAATGAAGTCCTCAAAATCCACATCCATGGCTCTCTGAAACTTAGCCCCGACATTCATAATTCCAAATGGCATCCTTGCATAAATGTATGTACCCCATGGTGTGGTGAATGCCATTTTATATTGTTCTTCCTCTTTGACCTTCACCTGATTGTACCCAGAGAACCCATCCATCATGGATAACAACTCATTACCAGTGATTTTTTGTAATAATGCTTCCATGTTAGGTAATACATAATTGTCTTTTAATGAAGATATGTTTAAGTTCCTGAAATCTACACAAATTATGATATCTCCATTTTTCTTCCTAACATGTACCAGATTTGGAACCCAATTAGAGTGCCTAATGGGCTTTATGATGCCAGTGTATGTGGTAAATTTGGCCTTGTTAACTCACCATACACTTCAACATAGTCCTTCTTCACCAGATACATACAAGAATGAATATGAGATTATTAATCCTGCCTGCCTGCATGATTCAACCTATTGCCTTCTATCCAGACGGAGTTTTTGAAATAGCTCTTAGAATGAGAGTCTCACAACCATAGACCAATCTAGGAATGAAGGATTTTTCTCCATGAATGCAATACAATGCCAAGTTATTCTAAGAATTGAAAGATGCAAGATTAATCCAAGACATGATTTCAAAGCAATTATTCTATTGCAAATGAAAGCTTTTAACTAGAAATGAGATGATAAAAATGTAGAAACAATTTAGTATTCTAACAATACATATTTTCTCCAGGGGTTTTGAATGAGGAATGAGAGTTCTTTTATAGACTCAGAGATGATCAAAATAGAAACTTTCCTCTTTGAAATAAAAAAGATAGAAAAGCCAGTTTAAAATAGAAAGCTTTCTTTAAAAGAATACAATAAATTGTTTTCCCTTTTCTTTAATTGTTTTCTTTCTTTGATTTAACTGTTTTATTTGATTTTAATTGTTTTCTTTCTCTTTAAAGCACAATTAATTCAAAGATTCTATTTCTGAACAGAAGATAAGATTTTGTTGACAATATTTAATTAATTAAATAAATATGACCTCATAATTGCTTTTTCTCAATTATCTGAATAATTAAATTCAATTATTGAAAATGAGGATATTTATTTAATAATTAAA
>MU227976.1:566640-578458 GCA_018584345.1 Thuja plicata | reverse complement strand
TACATTTGACACTTAGGTCGAGTAGAGTCAGTTAAAACTCAGAATTGCCTAGTACAATAGGACTTTGATGATTCAGAAGAATGACAAATGCAACAAAATTGGTTAGGGTTGCAAGATGCCAATTTTGTGGTGTTACAGCCGGCATCTCTCATCTTTATTAGTTCCTCTTTCATCGTAGGAGCCAAAGTTGGATTTATGAGTCTTTGCCTTTGTCTAAAAGGCTTTGCATCTAATTTTAGGGGTATTTCATGTTGGAATAAGTCCTCCCTATATGCTTTGAGGTCATCATAAGACCAAGAAAACACATGTCTATACTTTCTAAGAAAGTCAATAATCTCTGATCTGATCTTTGGAGTCAGTTTCTTACCAATAAGGACCTCTTTGGGAGTATGTTCGTTTCCCAGATTTATCTTTTCTACTTCCTCTACAAGAGTTTGTTTTGTCTTGATTTCATTCTTAGAGTCTTTATTATCAAACATTCTTTCTAATGCCACAAGCCCCTTTGGGATTTTATTTGTCTTAAGTTGAATCACTTCTTTCCCAAATAAAGTCTCTTTTCCTTCTACTGTTTCAATATAAGCATTTAAATCAATAGACTGATCTTCATACCTTTCTTCACATGAAAGGAATTTTATGATGTCTCTATCATCCTCAAAGACTTGCCAATTTTGAATTTTATCAGGCATCGCTGGTCTTGATTTGGTTTTGACCTGTATAATATCTTCACAAGGAACATCATTTTTCCTAACTGCTAGGTTAGCCATAAAATCAGCAAGAATATTTTCAGATCTATCTATCCAAGTTATTGAAAAGGAATCAAAGCATTCTATGGAATCCCAAACTTCATTCTTGTATCTTTTTAGATTTTGATTTTTGGTAGCAAATTTATCCCTAACTTGAGATATAACTAATTCAGAATCCCCATAAATAGAAAGAAGTTTAATACCATGCTTACTTGCTATTTTAAGGCCTATTAAGAGTGCTTCATATTCTGCAGTATTGTTAGTACAATCAAAAGCCAATAAAAATGAGTATTTAAAAGATTTCCCATTTGGGGATACAAATATCACACCTGCTCCATTACCACTTTTGCTACATGATCCATCAAAAAACATTTTCCAAATGCAAGCACTAGTTTCTTTAGCATGTAATTCAATAGGATTAGTATTTTCAACAATATTTTTATGAATAATTACTTGGAAATTCTCTATATCTGTGTGGCAAAAGTATGTAACATGACTTGGATCAAAATCTTCGATGATATAAGTAGATCTTGGTTCCCTATCAATCCCCATAATCCTATGATTAACTGGAATAGAAGCATAAGATAAATTTAATTGGACATTACCACCTACCAAATTAGACCATTGTCTGGATAATAACATTCCATAACTAGGTGGTACTTCTACAATAGTGATATCAATATTATAAGACTTTTCAGGACAAGAAGAAACTTGAATTCAACATTTTTCATTATTCCAATAAGTGGGATATACCTATTACCATAGCATAGAACTTTCCATAAGTAGTATCTACATTCATCCCTAATTCTTTCATAACTCTATGAGGCACGATATTAACTACTGCTCCAGAGTCCAACATACAATTTCTTACTAGTTTATTGTTTATTAACAAAGTTATAAAGAAAGGGTCTACTTTAGTAGTATCCTCATTAATAGATGTTCCTAGATAAATATCTGGTAACTCCCCATTATCCTTTTGTTCTTTGGAATCCTTTTTAACAACATCATTTATTATTTTGAACGTTTCATTCCTATAATCAGTTAATTTCATCATTTCCATTAGAGGGATAGAAAGCTTTACCTGAGACAATGATTGAGACACAAATGAAGCATAGTTATAAATTTGCTTACCATTACTTTGCTTGTCCATTGGTTTTCTTATCTTTAGTGTTGAATCAACTTGTCTTTAGGAACCTCCACTTTTCCATTCTTTACACTGCTACTCTTGTTTGAAACTTTCAACATTTCTACTTCTTATTCATGTTTCGAGTTTATAGCTTTGTTCCTCAAATGGTAATTGCTATGAACCTTTTCCAATGTTGCCACAGTATATGCTTCTCTTTCCTCTCTAGTTGACCTTCTTATTTATGGATTCTCATCATTATATAAAAAGATTTGTTTCTCTTGATAATATCCCAACTTCCTATGATCTTCATTTGGTATATAATCTTCCTCGGAATCATCACTATCTACTGCCCAAAACGGGTTGGATGATGTTGAATACCATGGGTTGATCCTCATCTCTCTGATTATCTTCTTCTAAAAATTTTTGAGCTAGTAGACATCCCTCCTGTGAATGTGGTAATCTGCATACATCACACCAAAGTTCACCTTCTATGAAGTGATTATTTCTCTTAAGTGGGTCAGGAGTTTCCATCTGCTTTTTCAAAGGTTTTCCATCTTTCCAGTCAGTATGATAAGGCATGTCTTGCAACCTGTATCGATCATTTATGTTGAAATTTCTGTCACTTTTGTTTACCTACGCATGACCCTTATTTATTTTTAAGTTTTTTACCATCCCCCATATTTCATCTATTTTGTCCTTATCCTCATTCTGTCTTGGAACTACGGGGTTGAAAAGTTTAGGGTCGCTTCTCTTATCTGTTCTCCCAGCAACTATCTTATTTTTTTCAATAGTCAATGTAATTTTAAATTCTTGTGGTAATATTTTCAGGTTACAAGACCTTATTTTATAATTTTTCTTAACGTCAAAAGCTGCCATGTAGAAAGATATTAAAAATGGATCCAAAGGGCGAATATCTTTAGGAATCTTATTTAACACTTTGTTGAACCTTTTGTTAAAATCCTTCACTGTCTCATTTATATTTTTTTTATACTTGTTAACTCATGGGAAGAAAAAGTTGGATCCCTATGTTGTGCGAATTCTTCTAAAAACTTATCGACAAAACTTTGCCAACAATTAATAGATCCATCAGGTAGATTTCTATACCATTTGTTTGCACTATCTTAAGAGACTGCACAAATGACTTCATAAGAACATATTCATAAGTTATTTCAAATTCATATACAATATTTTTAACATTGATGACATGTTGTTCTGCTAATTGAACTCTGTCACCATTAAATTGGGGAATGTCAGACTTTAATTCCTTTGGTATCAGATCAGGAGAACACATAATATTTGAAAAATCTAACTGTCTATATCTTTCATTAACTATCAAAAATCTTACATTTGCTCCATTTATAACTTGACCATTATTTTGAAAAATTTGATTTTGCAACATAGGGTTACCTCTCTGATTTTGATTTCCTTGACATGTATGTGGCTGTATCATACCTCTAGACTGTTGTCTTTGCTGTTGGTTATTGCCAATATTAAATTGTTGTGTGTGATGCTATATTGGATCTCCATGATATTGCCTAGCATAATTATTATTTTTCTCATCATTATATATGTCACGCTATTGGTAGTTCATATGTTGCCAGTGACTTTGTGTATCATTATTGCATAGACCATGCATAGCTTCATATTTACCTCCTACATTTCCATACTGGCAATGCACATTTCTATTAGGTTGCGCATCTAAATATTTGTACTCTCTTTTTCCCTATGCACAGTATTGGTCTCAGCTCCCCCTATTGTTTAGATGATTTCTGTTGTGATTATCTCTCTGATACTCAGCATTAGGTTCAAATAACAATTTATTATAAGTATTGTCTGTAGCCAGCACAGCATAATATTTATGCATGTGTTGGTTATCATTATGATATTCATGCATGAATTCCAAATTATTTCCACGCTTTGAAGTATTAATCCCAGGGTCTTGATCATTTAAATGATATTGTTCATCATACATGTTGTGTTTTCCTTGTGCATGAATCCCGGGATGTTGCGCATGATAACTCTGTTCATTGCATTTTCCTTGTGCATAGATCCATTCATCTTCCATGCTAAAAAATTCATGCTTTCATTTGGAATAATTTTTCTACGCTATTTTCCTTTGGTTGGGGTGGTGATTGCATGTATGATCATGCACGTATTTTGTTAACCCTGCCACATGTTGCTTGTTACTTTCTCCTTCATATTCTTGCGTAATAACTCCACATGGCTACACATTATAATGTTCCAAATCATTACAATGTTGGATACATTGATTTATTCTTTTATCATTCTCTTCATGATATTCTTGATGCATTGTATAATTATGCTGATTTTTACAACTCCTTGGTGGCTACGCGGGTTGTATTTGCTGATGATTTGTTTGTTGTAGGTGGCCCCCACGCTGGTCACACCTACCCACATAAGGTGGCACCCACAGATAATTATGTCCACCACTATCATTTTTGTCTGGGTGCAGGAGTCCTACACAATGTTGCACCATGTATCCAGGGTGTTGCACGTGCACATTATCTTCCTGGGTGAAACATTCAATCTATCCACACTTCTTCTCATTTCCTTTCAAATCATTAACATAAGGCTACGTATGATTTCTATTTAGGTTCACAATATATCCAAGGTGGTGCGCATGAAGGTGTTTTTGATTATCATCTCCCTCCTGCCGCGCATGGTTATTATTTCTCATTTCCCCTTCCATGCAGCCTCCAAATTGCTGTGTAACATAGTAGGAGGGCTATATAGGGTTTTTTATACTCTTTTTCTCACCTTGCGTGAGTCTTGTAACACCCCAAAATTGGCATCTTGCAACCCTAACCAATTTTGTTGCATTTGTCATTCTTCTGAATCATCAAAGACCTATTGTACTAGGCAATTTTGAGTTTTAACTGCCTCTACTTAACCTAAGTGTCAAATGTAGAAAATCCTAAATCTACATTAATCATACATTATATTTAATTCCTAAATATCTATTGGCTAAACAAACCTTATGATCAAATTAATTTAATTATAAATTCCTAGCACTTTAGTTAAATTAAATTTGCCCTCTTTAGCTAAGACACATAAAAAGGAATTAAATAATATTTAATTATTAAATAAATATCCTCATTTTCAATAATTTTGTTATCTGTCAAGTGCTTGACATCCCTTTGGCCTACAATATTCTGTTAGGAAGGACATGGATCCATGAAATGTAGGTTGTCCCTTCAACGTACCATCAATGCATTAAATTCCCATTCCAAGGATCTGAAGTGACTATACCCGCTAATACACGCTATGATTGCAATGCCCTCACAAAATCTGCTGACATCTTTGTGCCTACCAACAGACAATCTATTGAGCTCCTTGAGTCTAAATTAAAATAAATGGAAAAGAGCTTGACACTCAAAGAAACTGACATGGGAGGATATCAGATTGAACCTGTGCTATCTATTACATCTCTGCCTCTGTCTCCACGTTCTTTTGGGAGACCTTATGAGAGAACTAAACCTTCTATGGTTCCTCCTCCAATAAAGTATGGTGGTACTTTTGTACAAGCCACAGTACCATTAGAAGAAGAAGCTGAAAACAGAGCTATCAAAGCTTGGATCTATAAACGAGAAGACAATTCTGAACAAACTACTCCTCCTTATGACATAAAACCTGAGCAATATGGCAAAGGTCTATCCATTATGCAACGTTTTGGCTACAAAGGAAATTGTCCCATAGGTGCAAATCATAAGGGCTTGATTGCACCACTTGAAGCTAGTAGTCACAGAACACGTGACTCTATAGGTATAGGCTTCCAGAAACTCACATTTCAACTGGGGATAAACAAGTTTTTACCTGAAGAAGATAAACAACCAATACCTGAAGAAACATCTAAAATTGAAGAATCTGAAGATAGCTCTAATGAGGATAGTTTTCCTTATCCTATTCCTCTAGACCTGGCAGCATTCTTTGCTGAGCCAAATGACTTTATACCGTGGGTCAGTACAGTAGACATTGACAGTGATTCTAATGACACCACTTCCTTTTCTCCATTAACTTATGAGGAGTGGAAAGAAATATATACTCTAAATCTAGGTCATCAGGGTGATTTATACATACCACCACAAATTCAAGAACAGTTTGAACAGGAATCCCAGTCACTTCTCACTACACAAGAGGCAGCTGATGCTACAAACACTAATGAGGTACCTAGGTCAAAAGGTGCTCATCTGACCATAGCAGAGGTTCTAGGTAGAACTCATCCCAACTGGGGAGAAAGGGTTGATTTCACTCATGTTCTTGTTATGACATCCAATGATGAAATGGACTCTCATGAACATGAGTTTGACAACTTGTCCTATGCCACTTCTGACAAAGATACAGATACAATTCACACATATGAAAACCTTATCAAAGTAGGTGAAAGGTCTAGTGTCAGGTTAAACGATTCCAACTCCATAGATGTTAACATGTCATCTACTACGGTCACTAGGGATCAAAGGAATTTGACTATACCTCTAGATGAAATCACTTTAGGTCTCGACTTGCTTGTCCATGCTTTTGATGATTATACCATGAACGCACTTGAACCCATCACTTCTCTTTCACTTCACCATCCTGAGCTTATAGACTGGACCTCTACCTCCCCATCTAATGAAGTCCTTACATTCCAGAATGATTATGCTCTTGCATGTTACCTACACACTGTCGAACCTGTAATGTCCTCCACTAGCAAAGCAAGTGTCAACTTGATTGAGGCTCACATCAAGTATCTTAGTCACAAAATCAAAAGAAGAAAAAATAGGCACTCTGATGGTGAAAACCACATTGTGGCAGTATCAGAGCATAAAATAGTTAAAATAAAAGACATATCCAAGGGTGAAAACCTCTCCGAGGCACCCGAGGATGAGATACTTGATGCGCTTCTGAGTCATTTCTAGGAAAGATCATCTGTACTTATTGAACCAACTCAACCAATAAATTTAGGTACAGAAGCTGAACCTCAGATCATTCACTTGGTACAATCACTATCAGAGGCAGAAAGAGAGGAATTCACTACATTCTTCAGAAGAAAAAAGATAAACTTCACATGGAAATATTCAGACATGCCAGGATTAGACCCTAATCTAATCATGCATCATTTGTCCATTACACCAGGTGTCAAGCCCGTCAAGCAGAAGCTTCAAAAAATGCATCCACATGTGGCTCTACTTGTCAAAGCTGAATTGGAGAAACTATTTAAGGCAGTGTTTATCAGAGTTATTGACTATGAAGAATGGATCTCTAATATTGTTCCAGTATCAAAACATGATAAATCTATACGAGTCTGCATAGACTTCAAACACTTGAATTTGGCATGTCCTAAGGATGATTTTCTATTGCCTAATATTGATATGATTGTAGATATGACAGTAGGGTATGAAATGTACTCACTAATGGATGGTTTCTTTGGCTACAACCAGATAAAGATCACGCCAGAGGATCAAGAGAAAACTACTTTCACATGTGCCTGGGGCACAAATCACAACCATTCACCAAGACTTTACACAAGGGTGTGGCTTATCAATGGAACAAAGAATGTAATGAAGGGTTCACACAAATCAAACGGTATCTTAAAAACCCGCCAATCTTGATGCCTCCTATTCATGGGAAATCACTTATACTTTACATCTCTGCTACAGATACATCATTGGGTATCCTATTGGCTCAAGAAGATCAGCACAACAAAGAAAGGGCTATCTATTACATTAGTCAAACTCTGGTCTCATATGAAACAAAATATTATGCTATAGAGAAGGCTTGCCTTGCAGTGGTATTTTCTTCACAAAAATTGCGGCACTATATGCTGACTCATAATACACGTCTAATTGCTAAAATTGACCCTCTAAAATATTTTCTCAGTAAAGCTACCTTCACAGGTAGATTAGCTAAATGGGTCATGCTTCTCAGTGAATTTGATATTGAATATGTGGAAAGAAAAGCCATTAAGGGATAGGCAATTGTAGATCAATTGGAAGAAGCACCTCTAGTAGATCATCAACCATTGAACATTGAATTCCTAGATGAGTCCATATTACTTCTCACACATCGATCCTGGACTATGTTTTTTGATGGTTCATTTACCCAAGAGGGGTCAGGTGTTGGGATACTGTTCATTACACCTCAAAGGTACTCTTTACCAAAAGCATATAAGATGTTGTTTCCGTGTACAAACAACATTGCTAAGTATGAAGCCTTAATCAATGGTATGAAGATCACCCTTGAGTGGTGAGTAGATGAAATCAGTGTCCTTGGAGATTCATAGTTAGTCATCAATCAAGTAAATGATATCTATTAGACAAAGGATGAAAAGTTGGTGCCTTATAAATGGTTGGTTGATGACCTCAAAAAGTATTTTACTCACATCACATTTCAACAAGTCCCAAGGGAAGATAATAAAGTAGTAAGTGCCATGGCTACTCTTGCCTCCATGCTACGGATGCCAGAAAATGATTTTTGACATGAATTCCTAGTGGAGACATTAGGCTACCAAGCCTATGATTCCCCTAATTCCTGGATGATCTATTCTATCATTGTACATGATTCATCTCACTACCATCATATCTTTTCTTACCTTTGTGACCAGATTGTTCCGGATACTTACAACCAAAATGAGAAACATCACTTAATCCACAGTGCTTCATGGTTTCTCATTATTGCTAATGACTTGTATAGGCATGATCTAGACAGTACCCTCCTTAGGTGTTTAGAACCCGATGAGTCCAAACATGTGTTAGTAGAGGTGCATGAAGGCATTTGTGGGTCCCACTCTAACGACCTGAAATTGGCCCGTAAAATTATTAGAGCTAGTTACTATTTGCTAGATATGGAAAAGGAAGCTACATAGTTTGCTAAGTCTTGCAAACAATGTCAACTACATGGTAATCTGATTCATGCTCCAGTCAAGGAGCTTATTCCCTTCATTAATTTTTGGCCATTTCAACAATGGGCCTTTGACTTGGTGGGTCATATTTACCCCTCATCCTCAAATGGACATAAGTTCATAATCACAGCTACAGACTATTTTACCAAGTGGGTGGAGGCAGTCCCTCTCACCGTTGCCAATGGAAAATTAGTAGCTATGTTCATTCTCAACTACATCATTTGCAGGCATGGTGTACCCTCAGCAATAATCACAGATAATGGGGGACAATTCAAAAACAAGGATTTGACAGAGCTATGCTCTAATTTTACAATTACTCAGCATTGGTCTTCCATATATTATCCTTAGGGTAATGGATAGGCGGAAGCATCCAACAAGACAATCCTTAAAATCCTGCATCACACAGTGCACAAATTCAGACAAGATTGGCATCTCCGAATCAATCCTGCTCTCTAGGCATATAGGAAAAGCATAAGAACACCAACAGGGGCTACTCCCTATGCTTTGGTTTATGGATTAGATGTTGTGTTACCAATTGAGGTTGAGATTCCTTCTCTGTGAGTCTCTCTGAAGGGCCTCATTACTAATGAAGATAACAAAATATCTTAGCTACAAGAGCTGGAACTACTTGATGAATGTTTGACAAGTGGTGTTTGATCACCTTAGACCATACCAAAAAAGGATGTTCAAGACCTATAACAAGAAGGTCTGACCAAGGGATTTCCAAGTGAGTGACCTCGTTCTGAGGGAGAACCCTAAGAATCAACAACATCGGATCTAGAAAGGAAAGTTTGAACCAAATTGGCTTGGTCCGTATATTGTCACTGTAGTGTTTGGGTCTGGTACCTATCAACTTTCTACTACTGAAGGAGAACAACTCAAATAGCCCATCAATGCTCTTCATCTGAAATGGTTCTACAGCTGAGACACCTTCAGTATGCTCATGTATATAGTAAAGTCCTAAAAAAATTCTAAAAATCTGAAGAAGTGCTGAAAAAATGATCATCTTAGTGAAAACCTAGTGATAGGCGCTTTGATGTATCTCCAAAAAAAATTATATATTCCAAAAAATACAAAAAAATTGAAAAATTGAAAAATACAAAAAAAGAGAAAAAAAAAGGGTGCCATTGATGAAAACCTGGCAAACAGGCGTCATGGTAGAAAAAAAATAATTTCTACCAAGAAGGTGAAAACCTGGTAAATAGGCACCTCTTGTTCCACATTGCTATATCTATCACAACACCACTTGGCTTTACGCATTTTGTTTCCTGCTTTCCTACTTACATTTTCTTTCCACATACTTTCAATTCCCATCGAGACACCAACTTACATGGATTGAAACTGGTCATACTCTCAGGGAAAACCTCCTAGTCTAGGGGGCACTATCCTCTGACCTTTTGAGGATCTTCTTTGTGACAGTCACCAGTTGTTCTCACTATGTCTACCTACCATTGCTTAGCTTATACTGAGTCCTCTCTTCTTGATAATCTCCCTAACATCAGTCACCAATGGTTCTCATTGCATCTGCCTACTAATGTCTAGCTAGTCCTACAATATTCTTGTAAATATCTCTCATGTCAGTAACTAGTGGTTCTCACTGCGTCTGCCTACTGTTGTTGTACTTTAGAGATTGCTCACATCCGTTATAATTGGATTTATAATCAAATGCTCTATCTATCGATACTTTTTCTTGGCATTCTTTTCTTTAGCTTGTACATAGCTTTCAATCACTTTCGTGACACTTTGGTTCCTTTGTGAACCCTACTCACTTGACATTGATTCAGTGCCATACACCTGGGGGCAGTAAAATCTAGTTTGTCTTCACAACATATGTCAAGTTAGTCATCGTTACTTGGGGGCATGGGTCCCCAATTGGATCACATCTTTGATTTACACCTGATTCAGTAATCTTGTCACTTCTCAAGAATAACTCGCTACTGACACAAACTGGTGTTTTTCAACACCACCATAAATAGTGTTTCTCAACACTATTTTTGGACACATCTATGTTTTTCAACACACAGAGGATATTTCACACATAAACATCTATCGATAACAATCAAACACAATGCACTCACAAGCACAACGGTGTTTTTCAACACCTCTAAACATGAACATACTCAAAAACTTTGAAAGTGGCTGAGCTATGATTGAATATTTATTTGTATGCTATCTATTCTCATGGATTTCATTGATATTTTCTTTGTCTACTGCTTCTTGGTGTAGTCCCAATGATCTAGTAATGTCAAATAAATAGGGTGTATGTGATAAGAGCTCCCGCACTAAGGTGGTACAGCCTCACATCCCTCAATCTTGTTTATTTGTACGCCATGGTGAGGTTGGTACTATCTCCTTGCCTATTATTGCTCTATTTTTTATTGCTTTGTTTATTTATGCATGATTACACTCATGGTTATCTTGGCTTTGAATGCCTCGATACTGGTGTACTCTTGCAATATCAACTGAAAACAATATTCAGGTCATCTTGGCTTTTGTGCCCTAGTACCTACGTTCATTTCCTACATTTTATCCGATGAAAAGTCATATTCATATCCTTATGGTTGCATTGTAGCACCAGTAAGGGTTGTATCAACTTTGATGTTCCAAAAATGCTCAATGATGATGATTTTACGATGGGTCTCACAACCATGTCCTAGAAATGTACTTTCATATTGCATCTAGCATAGGATTTCATTTTCATTCTAGACTTGCATTGTGGAAGCAATTTAGTGTTCTCTTCATCACATTCTCATGGGTTCATACATTGGGGACTTCTTCTTCACTATCTTGGTTTCATCAAGACTGCATAGGTGTTCGATCCTCGCTCTCGATTCTTCACACATTCTTTTGGTTAGCATTTGTCATCCTGCATGAGATGTTAGTATCATATACATATTCATATTCACAACTCATTATCATCTACACATTGCATTTTCATTTCTCATTCATAATTGCATTTACATGAATACATACATAACATGTGCATTTCATACATTTACGTATATGCCAAACATGTTCATACATTCTAAATCATCTAAACATCTAAGC
>MU227976.1:495719-530165 GCA_018584345.1 Thuja plicata | reverse complement strand
TTCTCATATTCTTGGTGATTGATCTTCAAAACTTTATCTCACATTTGGCTTATGGTAAAATCCTTCTTGCATTTCATTTTCTTGGATTACTTCATGTTCTTGTTTTCATTCTTTTAAATACTTCTTATAGTAGGTCAGGTAGTTAGGATAGGAAAAAGGGTTGGCTTGAGAGGTCAAGTGTTCAATTTCTGATCGCCACCCTTTTACCCTATGTACCTATTTATTCTCTTCAACTTATTTTATTTCAAGAATATTTGTGCATTAACCTTTTAAAACATAATATTAAAGCTTTTTCTTACAAATATGAAAATAGGATAAAAATGATTATTTAGGCCCTTTTAACTGTTTAATTAAATTTCAAAATAGGGAAATATTTATGAAAAATGAAAATAAACTTTATACTTCCTAGACATTTCACATATTTAGGACCTAAATTTTCAGGTGCCAACAAGATCAAGGTAAAGTTGTAAACTTGTGATCTTAGAGTTAATATTGTTTTATGTCAAACTTAATTAGGTCAATCTATCTTATAAATACATTTTTTAATCATTCACTATCATGGATGAGAGGATGAATGAAGCCTATGAGCACATCTATGGATCAGACTGAAAGTTTTAAGAACCAGAACAACAAAAGGTGAATTTGGTTATCAAGAACCAAAAACAGAGGCTACCGAGCAACAGAGGTATTATTCAATCATATTAGGTGATATACTTATACATGTAATCTTAAATGGATCTATAATCAATAATAGGAGATTGCATACACCCGTCAAAGTGTAATTTTCTTACATTCTAACAACTGAAGCAAAGTGTAAAAATCCTTTCAAGAAAGGTGGATTTAACTATCCAATTGTAAATCTCTTAACCGAGTGCACACTAAATAGTGTTGCTAAAGCTCTTAACAGAGTAGAATTTAATAGGTCTCCATAGATACTCCTAATAGGGTAGCTCATCAAAATTGATCAAATTGTAAGCCTTAACTGACCCGTTTCAATCTGCAGATAGTGAAGAATTTGTGGGTGTCATCCCCACCACAATTTTTACTTCCTAACAGGAGTTTTCTGCATTATCATATCTTGTGTTATGTGTCAATTACTTTCATGAATGTTTTTATGAATATTCACATGTGTGATTAATTTTATGAATTGATAAATCTTATATCAAGATAGTATAGAACTGATGGTTGGATAAATAATTGATTACTTAAAGGATAAAGGTTAAAAGATACAAAAATTTTAGAGGTACTAATTCACCCCTCCCCTCTCAGTACACACTTCCCATTAATTCCAAAAATTGGTATCAGAGATAAGTCTCTTATTTGGAAAGCTTAAAGGCTTAAGAGAAAAGATCAAACAATGGAGAAGTACAGACTTGAAAAGAGTATTGAGAATCAGAAGCTAGAAATTCAAATCTACTATGAGTAGTATAAAGAAGCTAGAATCAAGATGAGACGGTTGTTAGATGAAAGAAAGATTATGGCATCTCGATATAATGAAACAGATTACCATGAGGAAGAGATGCTAGATTTCTTTGAGTCTTCAGGATCAAATACAAGAAAAGCATCAGACACATCAGAAGAAAGAATCACAAGCCTAAATGAAATCAATCAACATCTCACTAGACAAATGAAATCTCTAAAAATCAGTCAAGAGACACAGATGGTAAGAATGATTGATGTCATGAATAGTGCTAGACAAGCTGAGCAAGAAAGAACACAAACTATTGAGGATAGAAGGAAGATTACTAAAAAGATACAAGAGAAATAATCTGAAATACAAAGATTAACAGAACATCACCATGAGATTATAAATCAGATTATTCTTATGAGTCAAGAGGAAAAAAGAATGAATGTTGAACTCATTGAAGAATAAAAGCTATCGGTGAGCTAAGGGAAGAAAATGAAAAGCTGAAACAAGAACTCATAATTCAACACCAGAATAATGAAATTATCAAGAAATCTAAAGAAAGCAATAAAATAATGCATGGTTTTCTTGATGGACAACGAAGAATCAAAAACAACACCGGTCTAGGCTATAACGAGAATGGAGAATCACCCAATCAAGCTGATCCAAAGAATGTCTATGCAAATCCAAGACCAAGAAATATAACATGCAATCATTGTGGAAAGAAAGGCCACACATCAAATGTATGCAGGAGAAAAATGAAAGGTATTCCTAAATCCACATCTTCATTCATAGGATTTTGTTATAAATGTAACAAGAAAGGACATAAAGCATATGAATGTAAGTATGAGATGAAACAACCAAATAAGGAAACCTACATGGACAAATACTATCCTACTTGCAAAATGAATGGGTACACAACTCTTAAATGCTGGAAGAAGAAAAAGCAAGCATAGAAGCCTAAAGGTCAAGAAACTGCCTATCAACCGAAAAGAGTCGGTAACCAGTATGTATGGGATTACAACGCATGGACAAATTGTATAGCATGTGGAAGATTTGGTCACATTGCTGCAAACTATATGCGATAGTGGGAAAGAAAATATAGAGGATGGACTAACCCTGGAATGGTATGCTTACATTGTCATAAATTTGGTCATCTCAACAAAGACTGCCAAGACCAAATGATAGAGACCCATTTCCCAATGGAAATACCATTGAAGACATCCGAAAGATGAGAGACAAAATGTGGAGGAAATATTTAAAAAATGATGAAGTTGGACCGAGCAATACAATTGGTGACACCCTATCCAATAGATTTGGTGAGATCACTACCCCCACCTAAGAAGAACAAGTAAGTATGGAACTGCATTACACTAAGTAGTATTTTACATTAGTTCCATAATATGTTGATGAAATTCCAAATTAGCATAAGTAAATATGCATCATGATATTACTTGTTAAAATCTATGAAAACTATTTCATCAGGTGATACATACCAAAATTCATTGGTATACACTCAAAGGTGAAATTGTCTGCACTTACCGAAACTTGTCGATTAACATGTAAAAGAAAAATTTGCTAGTGTAAAGTGAAAATTGTCGGTAATCAAGCAAGTTAAAAAAGTTGTGTTCGCAAAACACCTAAACCTGTTGGTAAAAGAAAGAAGTTAAGATGATTTCCCCGAAGCATCGCATTGTCACTGAAGAGAGAAGTTAGTGTTTAACCCGACGACTCCATCTTCACACACCAAGGAGTGGTTGAGCATTAATGACTCATTTTAGGGTAAACATCTATAAAAAGGTGACAGAAGGGTTTCATTATTCACCAGCGAGTAGAGCAGAGTGACAAAAGAAAAATTTGAGCACACAGTGACAACATCACAGAGTGACTTCAACTCGACCCACAACACTCCAAAAAGATCAATAACCACTACAAAAGTAACCAGTAAGTTCCTACGTTAACCGAGAACTCTGTTTTATGCATTTGAAGAAAGGCCTAAACGTATGAAACAATGGTCATGACTTCAAGAACCACCAAACTAAAGAACATCAAGAAGGATAAGGTTAAACTTATCAATAATTCTACCTGTGAGGAACCCCATTACAAGATATGCATTGAGATTGCATCACAACCTAACAATGCTGGATCATTCTCATGAATACCAGCTAGGGTTTTTCTCATCAAAGATGTGTGAGCATACATTCACTGCAAGATTGCAGAAATTGGTGACCTAGAGGTTTAACAAGTGTTATGCCCTGCATCCCCGTCCCTACATTTTGTGTGCAAAATGTTGGGTCCCCCTTTTGTTTTATTTTTGCTTTTTGTTCTTGCCTTGTCTTTTTCTGTCTTCTTTTTGTTTTCTTTCTCTGGGGTTTTCTTCCTCTTGGTTGTGCGTTGTTTTGTTGGTTTCTTGTGCCTCCGGGACCCCGGTCCCAGAGTTTGTTTTCCTTTGTTGGGAGCCAGACTCCAAGATTCTCCATTGTGATGTTCTCTTTCCTTAAGGTGATATCATCGCAGGGAATCCCCGGGCCCAGAGTCTGGAGGTCTGTCTATCTGGAGTTCGAGGATGGAAAGGTGGCTTGCTTTTTACCGCAGGTATAAATAGAAGTTACCTGTCATTTTCACTTTTACTGCAATTTAAACACTCAAGCAATCAAAGCAATTTTAGAGTGATTTATAGAGATTTAACAATAATTCAGTGCTAAATATTTCTAGCATTTCTGAGTGATTGTGAGTGGTTTATAGTGGCAGGTTGTGATCCCTTGGCAAGTGTAGTTGTTGCAGAGGCTTCCTTTCCTCTCTTCCTACATTTTCAAGTTGATGCTTCCTCTCCCTTTGGCCTTCCTTTTGTCTGGTGTCATTTTTTTCTTTTTGTTTTTCATTGTCTTTGCCTTTTTGTTTTTTTTGTCTTTCATTTATTTCTGGTTTGCCGCCCGTTAATGGGTTGGCTCTGCCAGAAGGTTGTTCGCCCTTTGTGTAGGTGTAGTTTAGTCTGTATATAATGTAGAAAGTTGTAGATATTCTGTGTTTTGCCTGGTTTCTTGTAGATATTAATTCGGTGGTGTATATATGTAAACTCAGTGTATATTTGTTATATATCCCTCTGATTTGCATGTGTATATCCCTCAGCTCTAATGTATATCCTATGTGTATCCTATTGGGTAGCTTAGCAAGCTCGTCGTGTTGCCTATGTCACTGGTTTTTCGTCTGTAAGCTCATTCTGAGCAAAATACCACCTGTTTGGAACTCAGCTCTCGACCGATTTCAAATAGGTGGTTTTCTCTCTCCTGCATAAAACTAGCTTGGCCCTCATTTATGTCCCATGCGCACATTTAAATCTATCCAAGTGGCCTTCATTTTTTGTGCATTCAGACAGTTGGCTCCACTGTCATCGCCATAACTCCTATTTATTACTCACCCACGTGGGTCTGACAGTTTTCCTTTTGTACATCTTTACCAATGGTTACTTCTTCAAGCTCTGGGTCTCCTACTATCATCCATCCCGTGTCCTTCTTACCAAATGCGATAAAATTCCCAGACTCGGATGGTTAATCAAATTCCTAAGTTTAGGATATGTATATGTGTGCTTTCCAGATTTTTTGAATGAAACTAAATTTTTAGGGAAAGCAAACACCACGGTGGTAAGATCTCTAGTCATCGAAGTATTTATTTATTAATGCACTCTGATGGTCACTTTGCCTTGCAAGTTTCCAGAGTATACTTTCAAATATGTCTGAAGCATCCGCATCCTCACCACTCTAAAGTCTAAAACTTCCATCTACAGAAAGTACCAGGGCGTCAGTAAAATCCAAAATGGAGAAGGCTCTAGAAAAGATGCCTTTGAGCCTGACATACGTTAAGGATGGATTCATCGCAGGCTCAAAGATTGAGTCCAAGGTCTAGCTTTTTACCGACACTAGCATCGAAACATGGCCAAAAATGCAGGCCTTGGTCAAAGTTATGTACATTCAACAACAGGCCAGAGATCCTTTGGCCATTAAAATTGGAAACTCCAGGATCCTTAAAGCAGCTTGCTTCCCATGATCGGTGCAGTCACTGGAGCTTATTCTCACGCTCTCAGCTCTTTACAACCCATCTATTTGGGCTGTTATGCTCGCACCGCCGGAGCCAATAGGGTACCCCACTCCTTTAGTGTCTCTCGACCCTGATACCTTCTAGAGGAGCTTGGGAATCCCTCAATTTGCCAAGCTGACTATGGTCACCCGGTCTAATGCCTTGGCCCAATTCAAGCAATTGGAGGAAGTGGCCCGCATTTACATGAACAAAAAATGCCTCAAAGTCCTGAAGAGGGACCCCAAGAGGATGAAGCTAGAGATCCCCAGGTCTGAATTCAAAGAGAGCATCTAGATGGGGATAATAGCACTATGCCGGGTATTCAAGCAATAGCATGCCCGAGAATTTTCTGGATGGATGTACTACTTCTTGGTTGGTATAAGTACAGCAGGGGAGTTTTTCAACTGGGTGGCCATAATTTCAAATCATGTTGACTCCCAGTTCCTCCAACTGGCCAAGAAGAAGAAATTTTACATGACTTCTTATGTTTTCTAGGCCCTGGCATAGCAGAGACCCCACACCGATGGGCTACTCACCGATGGCATACTTAGGCTCAGCCTAGATCAGAAGGCCCCTTAGGACTACTTCCCACAGATTCAATGGGAGGCCAGTTTCCCCAATTTTTGCAAAGTAAAAGATGCGTTCATTTACTATCACCTACTCACACCCACCCGGGATGCAGGATACCACCTGTCCATAGAGGTGATGAATTTGGCCCAGAGTTACAGATATTATTACATTAAAATTTTAGCAACATACATATATAAGGGTGACCGGCTTCTCTGAGAAACCCTACTTGTTGCCCAAGCACTGCGGGGACAAGATAGTCCTCTTGGAATTTTGCAGGCAGATAATGGAGCTGCATGCCTTCTATGCCCTGAAGAAGGTGACTAATATTCCATTCCCAATCACTTGTGGTAATTATTCATGCAGTCTGGCCGCCACCAAAGAAGCAGACAATGAGCTAAAAAGCTATAACTTGGAAAAATTCTACTTGGCGCGGAAGCATTTCGATCCACACGGCAAGATTACAGTGAAATTTCCCCAGGCTTCAGAGCCCCATCAATACCATATGGAGGAATTTTGGGAAGACTTCCAGGATGATTTGGAGGTCCAGAGCCAGCACTACATCAGGATGACCACGGGCATGATGGAAAGATTGAAGCTCTAGAGATTCCCGGAGGACTTCTCTGACACTGGCTCCATGATAGATCCCCAGTACAAAGCAAAGGGGATCGATACATTGGCTCTCCCACTAGTAAATTGGGATGCCCAGGAAGGGTCCACCATTGAGGACTTCACCCATGAGCTGGTCGAGCGCAACCATGCTTACTTCAAGAAGGTGTTCCCTAGGAGTGTCCGTAGAGTAGCCCAGCCACTACCAAAAGAAACCCTGGGGGTCGGGACTTCTTCACAGAGAGTGGATAAAGGAAAAGGGATAGATACAACTCCCACTATGCAAGAAGTCTCTATTAAAGAACAAATAAGGCAATCGGTAGCAGCCTCCCAGCAAATGAGGGAGAACCTTATCACACAGGTGGCTACCCCAGTGCTTATGGCCGGACCTATTCATCCTCCATCCTCCCCTTCACTAGGGACCTTAATGGTTAAAGCAACAGGGGTGGATCCGATGGACCAAGTAGTAGTAAGGGATGCAGGCCCACCCTTGATTACCTAGAGAAGGAGGAGGCTTAACCCTAAGCCTTAAAAAGAGCCAGAGCTAGGGATGCCCCAGGCTCCACAAGTTGAAATCCTCTCTTTCGACTCCCTGGAGCTAGAGAAGGAAGCAGAACCCGCTGATGTCTCAACCAACCCTCCTCCGCAGGATGAGTTTGATGATGTTTTTGCGACTGACGAGTTCGGTAAATTATAGGGGTACATCGATCGAACAGAGGTTTAGGTCCTAGCACAAGAAGAAGATGAGGAACAAATAACTGCGCAGGAGCAGGAAGAGCCAATGGAAGAAGAAAAGGAAATAGAGCAAGAAATCACCTCTGAAGTTCTAGAGATGCAAGATACGGGGGTGGACTAGCAAAAATAGAGTGAACAAGCAGCACCTGCTGAGGGAACCATACCTACGAGAGAAACCATAACCTCAGCTGCCACGTTCCAAGTGCCACTCCCCGGAGCAACCTTTGGGTAGGTAACAACCGTAGCACAAACACTGAATCTTTGCCCGGTACCTCCCCTATTTCCAAAAGATGTATCAGAAGAAAAAGAGATCCTAGCGACTGAGGCCGAAGAGAAAGAATGAGAGAAGGAAACCCCCGGGACAGCTGATGAAGGTCCAAACAAAGCTGAAGATGCAGAGGATAAGGCTAAGGAAATAAACATCGCCAGGGGAAATATTCCTGATGAGGCCCAAGATAAAGAAAAAGGGGCGGGTGAGACCCACACCACTAAGGAGGAATAGCAACAGGGCACCAAGGAAGAGCCAAAAGAATAGACTTTGGTGAACAAGCCACCCCTGCCGCCTTAGTGGCTAGTGGAGAGAAAGAAGAGAAAGGCCCCGTCCACCCCAAGAGCTCACCTCTCTCTAGCTGAGATGATGTCCCAGGTCCAGGAACCACCAAAGGCCAAGAAAGCCAGGATGGTTCATACTCTTCAAACCGGGCTAGGAGGAGAAATAGTTGCAGTTGTGGAAACACCTCCCCCAGACACCGATGCGGCAATGGAAGAGGCTGGAGATTATGATATCACAGAGATATCACTGGGAAAGAGAGGAAAATAGGGTGAAGTAAACCTGTTAAAAGAAGCAGCCAGGGCGGTGGAGGCCCATTATGAAAAGGAGGCCCAAATGCTCAAAGAAGAAAAGGAAAAGACATCAAACCTCATGGGGTCGCTTACTGAGTTGGCCTGGCCCATTAGTGCCATTCCTTCAGAGGCCTCCACTTCCAATGCACCATTACAATAGAGCGACACTGACTCCCTGTGAGCAATGAAGAAGAAGGCCCAAGCGGTCGATGAGTGGGTCGCTCTACAAATAGGAAACACCCAATGTTTCCTGATATCCACCCTCCCAGATTTATATGTGACATGACATGTTCTACATCAGGCAGCGACTATCCTTAACATATGGGAGGGTGACATGGAAAAATATGAGGCTTGGAAGGTAGAGCTGGAGGAGCTCCTCAACCTCAGGGAAGAGACGGTCTCCAAATCTGATATTTTGGGAGAAGAATCATTTGACTTTGTGAGGACCCAACACTCCAGACTTGACCTCACATTAGAGGTACTCAAGAAACTAGTAGGGACTCTGTATGATAAAGTCAACACAGTGCAATATTCTTTAAATATGTATAAGGAATTTGTAGCAAAGGTCTCTGGAGTTGACCCATTTAGCACTGATACATGCACTCCAGAGGAATACGTTCTAGGAAAATTTGATGAATTGATGGAATCCAAGTACCAATCCCCGGAGGGACTAGATGGGACCCAAATGACAGGGCTAAATCGCATGATCCTTAGTGGTCATGATGCGGCAAAAATGTCTGATGAGTTCAAGGATAATGTTCCAGAGCTAGGGGAACAAATTGAGGCGGCTAAGTATCGGCAATCCTGCCTTAGAGATATTGATGAGGATGGAATCTCCCGCCTCCTCCAAACCTTCAATGACAAAAAGCAACAATAAATTTTCTCCGGAGGCCAGAGAAAACCCAAGTATTTTGTATTCTTTATTCTTTTGGAACATAAGTTCCCAGATCCCAGAGTTCTGAATCCCAAATTTTGTATTTTTTCAAGTGATCTGTGTCCTGGTCCCCGAGGCCGATCGGTCACTTTCAGAAATAGTTAATAAAGGCTGTCAGAAAGTAGTTGGCTACATCAAGGAACGTCGGATCAATAGTTGGTTTTTTGACAGATGGTCTTCTCAAGGCACCGCTTCAGAGGTACACCTGGCACATTGGAGATAGGGCACCGCATTTCCCATTTATGAGGCATGTAGCCTCGATCCCTAGGGATTTTATTTCTTCCTTCTCTTTCTTGGCTCTCTTCTCAAGGCTGATTCTTCCGCTCTACCTTCTTGTCTTATTCTTCTGACATGTCAGACCTATTTTGTCTCAAGGTCTTTTGTAGCATGGTGCAGGTAGTATCGGCCCCCAGATAGTGTATTTTATTACAGTGTAATGTAAAATAGGGTTAGGGTTAGGGTTAGATGAGGATGTGTATAAATAGTAAGACCGACCCATTTTCAAGGGTCGGCAAAATTGATGATTTTTCTGTCCACAGTAATAGAAAAGTAGTGTTTTTATTTCATTTGCAGAGCTCAATGCTCCATTGTTTCACTTTCTAATAGTTAGATGCTCCCCTGGAGCCACCATTGTATCACGCACCAGTGCTTGCTGGAAGAAATATTAATGAAGAAGGGAGAGTTCTTTACAATGATGTTGTTGGCATTCAAACCTCTGAGTTAATGGTATTTTATGTTTCATGTTCCTTATGTCTTCTGCTCTAGTATGTCAAGTATCTTAACAACCTCTTTTCCCTTGCTACTAATAAAATACGAACTGATGGTTGTGTATTTCTTCAGTATTTAGTGTAGTATATCAGAGCATTATCAAAGTTTTGAATGTTTAAACATAACTATAGATAGATGAAGTACTTCTGTCCCTGCAAGATCTTTTTTCATTTTATTTGCTAAGTGTAGAATGCTTGGAGAAACCTCACCTTCCTAAATCTCCAGAGAGAATGAGTTGAAGAAACCAGTTATCCCCCTCAAAAATAGTTACTTCTCCCAACCGATCCCCACACCATCATGACCTGACACCCAGGTGCTTGGAGGCCCGGGGAATCTAATTTCCCTGAATAGCCTTTGCAGGCAGAGTTGGCCGGTACCCCTGGTACCCAGTGACAACTTATGACTGTTGGCAGACCTAGCTAGTAAAACCCTGTCAACAAAAACTGGCGCTAGAAGGAGGGCATGAACTCATCCTCCTCTCAAGATTTTGATTTTACACCTCCCGAGGGTTCCCTAAGCTATAGTTTTAGGAGTTAGGCCTTCAGTGAGATTGTGTCTTTCTCCCTAGAAAAATTTGAAAGAATCCTTAGGTCTGCCCCAAACCCCAGAAGGTTTGTTGAACTTGAGCCTCTTGCTCGAAAGAAACGAACCTTGAAAACCACACCAGCCACTATTGTCTAGGGGTCTAGCATACCTCAGAATACCCAAACTTCTCAGACAATCCCAGGAACCACTGCTCAAACTACTCAAAATCTAGTTCCCCCAATGGTTGCATATTTTGGCAACACCAGGTCCCCAATGGGAACTTTTCTGGGCGCAATCAATGACTTACCCTCGCACCCAGAGAAGATCTGCCCATGATATGAGCACTTAGGCTCATGGACTATAGAAGAGCATTTGTAGGCATATAAGGATGCCATTAACTGACATCAGATCCAGCATGAAGATGTTGTGACCCAAATGTTTCCCTTGTCCTTAGGGCAGGGTGAGTTAAACTGGTACCTTAACCTTCCTGCCAAATCCATTAACAGTTGGCAGGACATGGAGGATGCCTTCTTGGCTGCCTTTCACGTACATGTCAAGCTAGCCTGGTCCCATATCTAGTTCATCTCCATTAGGAAGGAACCCAATGAACCTCTTGCAGCATTCAACCATCAGTTCTAGTGCGCCTTGAAGCGGTGCACGGGCCCTTTCATTCCATCCCCAGAAGTAACCATACAGACTTATCTTAACATAATGGACCCCTTCATTTCCACTCTCCTTTGGAAAACAATCGCCTCAAGTGACCGAGACACTTTGGCAAAGGTTTACAACCTAGCTTTAGAATTATCCCGTGGTCTCAACAAATCCCCAGGCGGGATTGGGCAAAGCACACCCTTCAACATGATCCCCAGTGGAAAAACGTATGTCGGGGGGTATAACCCCAATCTGGCAATGGGCGCTCCCTCGATGGAAATGAATCCCCCACCACCGTTGATAGACTAGCAGGCCCGGTATGTTTATCCAATGTAGAATCAGGTGGTACCAGGTCTGGAAGCTTTCCCTTGGAATCAGCCGCAGCAGGCACAACAGCCTCAAACAAAACCATCCAGAGTGCCCTTCTTTCAGTCATCCGCGATTGGAGGATTGCCACCCTCAACTCTGGCTAACACTGCTACCTTCCCGGGGAACCAACAACAACAACCATCACACTATGATTCCATGTTGTCTACCTTGACTATGGACATGGTTCAACTGAAGGCGGGGTCCTATGCACCCCAAAATTCTAACTTCCAAAGAGGGAATATCTTCTCCAGCAAATGAAAAAATAATGTCGGGGGAAGGAACTTCAAAAATGGGCCTCGGCCCAATCAATAGCAATGGAATAATAAAAAAAACACCAGAGGTCCACGTCCGAACCAAAATGCCAACTAAAATGGTGCTAGACCATCACATTTCACACTAGTCATAGACTTCCAGCCCATGACTAATTGGTGTAGATTGCACGACACAGGCTCACACAATGAGTTAAATTACGCTACGTTGGAAAAGGTCATCATGATCTCCCAGCTAGATAGAC
Source organism: Thuja plicata (assembly GCA_018584345.1). Taxonomy (NCBI): domain Eukaryota; kingdom Viridiplantae; phylum Streptophyta; class Pinopsida; order Cupressales; family Cupressaceae; genus Thuja; species Thuja plicata. The sequence goes on along the minus strand of MU227976.1, from coordinate 518,171 downwards.
AACAGTCAGATGATGCTACTCCCCCAGAGCCTCCTGTGTAGGAGTCAACCCACAATGCCTTCACCTATGAGACCATCTTCTTTGAAACTTCTTGGGAAGATGAAGAAGAATCTGAATTACATGGATTCTTTGATGAATCTATCCTACCCTTTGAGGCTAATGCCTTCACCAACCCACAGACTCCATACAATACTTAGAGTCGGGTTGGTAAAGGACCAGCTTACACACCTATGCCCCATATCAAGGACACTCCTCCCCAAGATAACGCAAGGACTTCTCCCACTTATGGCTCCCCTGGGAAGGAGAATAAAATAAGATCCAAGTTGAAAGTGAACCCTGAATGAAATAGGCCCTTACTGTGGTCAGGAAGGTTAGTGAGGTCTTCTTCTCTAAGAATTTCCCTGGGGTATACTGACCCTTCAAAATTTTAACATTCGATTTCACCCCTAGGGAGGATCCCATGGTGCTACAGAGAACCCAGGACCTAGAAGAAAAGCTGAGAGTTGAGGTTGACTCTCAAGGTGCCACGGTGACCCCCGCCACACTCTTGTCTAGCACTTGGTGCCAAGTTCACTATTAGAAGCATTCAGAACTTTAGTGTGGGACCTACCTTTCAGTTGTTACCTGGCACATCGACGCCTTCTAGAATAGAGAATGTATAGTTGATTCCCCGGAGCCCAGTGTTCCTACGGGATGCACTCCTTTGGTGTCATCTCCCTAAGAATCCCAAATCTAAACTCCTCTGGAGGTAAACCCTACCTGCACGCCAACAGTTCAGGAGGAAGCTCCTCCCAAGTCCCCTAAAAGAAATCCAAAGGCTACTCTCACTCCCCAGCCCCAAACTATGAATAATAATTTGTGGACCCTAAATTTTGATGGGTCCTGATTCAAACAAGGATACGGGGCCGGAGTAGAATTAGTCAACCCGCGAGGGAAATCCTTCCTCGCATCCTACAGACTACAGTTCAATTGCACAAACAATGTTATGGAGTACAAGGCTTTGGTCCTTGGACTCTTATTTTCATTAAGGAGAGGTGTCACCCACCTCTGGGCTCTAGGTGATTTAGAGTTGGTTGTCAAACAGGTTTGAAGTCAATATACATGTCACGAGAAGAGACTGGCTGCATACCATAATCAGGCTTGGAGCCTTATTGAAGATTTGATTCTTTTGGCATTGATCTCATTCTCTAGTGATGGAACTATATCCCGGATGCCCTTGTCATTTTTGTTAGCATACTTGAGCCCATGGATGGCTTGCGACTCTAGATATTTTCAATTGAGATGGTCCTCACCCCGTCCATTCCAGTTAATGTCACCCACTTTCAGGTTTTTGAGGACGATCAACATATCCTAGCCTTCATGGCCAATGTTGGTGTCTTTGAAGACCAGGTAGTGGAGGAATGAGAGCATGACGATACTGGGCAGGGTGACAAAGATGATGGGATCATGGACCTACCCACTAATACCATCCTGAAGGGGATGGTTGCGCTCAAATGAATCTTTGACTCGAACCCTTGGGCTTGGGAAAAGATGTCATCTTCCTCTGAGGGGGGAAAGTTTGAAAGGGTAAACATCAGCCAGCCTGGTGAAGAAAAGATGATCCACATTGGCACCTCCTACTCCCCTAAGGAGAAGGAGAAGATTCTCGTGGTTCTCTGAGAATACATAGATGTAATTGTATGGGGATATGAGGATTTGAAAACATACGACACATCCATTATGACTCATACTATTCCCCTGAAACCTAATGCTAAGCCTTTTTGGAAAAAGAAATGATTGGTCAACCCACTGATCGAGCCTCTAATTTGTCAAGAGGTAGAAAAATTACTGTCAGCCCAGATAATCTTTCCAATCTGGCACACTACATGGGTTTCCAATCTAGTCCCTGTGAGAAAGAAGAGCGGTGAAATTCGCCTTTGCGTGGATTTCTGAAACTTGAATAAGGCCTCCAAGAAAGATAATCACCCTCTCCCTTCATTGGATGAGGTGTTACAGATAGTGAATGGATCCCAGATGATGTCATTCTTGGATGGGTACTCCAGGTATAACCAGGTCATGGTTAAGTATGAAGATAGGGAGAAAACAGCATTTACCACCAAGTGGAGAACATTTGCGTACAGGAGAATGCCCTTTGGTTTGATTAACGTAGGGGCCACATTTCAAAAAGCCATGGACATTACATTTGAGGGTCTTGTGAATCAATGCATAATCATCTACATGGATGCTTTGACCATCTTTTCCTAGGATAGGCGTGACCATTCCGCCCATCTTGCTCAGATCTGTGAGAGATGTCGCCGGTATGGAATATCCCTCAACCCCAAAAAGTGCATATTTGGGGTCACAAAAGGGAAGTTGCTCAGGCATATCATATCTGAGAAGGGCATATCCATTGACCCCTTAGAGAGTTGAAGCATTGCTAAACTTACAAATGCCCGGAAGTAAGAAAGAGATGCGATCTTTCTTTGGAAAGATCAACTTCATTTGGCGGTTCATCACCGAATTCGCCGTAATAGTTAAACCACTCAATGAAATGATGAAAAAGGATACCAAGATTGAGTGGATTCCTGAAGCAAAGCGGTTGTTCACACAAATCAAACAAAAAATAATGGAAGCACCTATCCTGGCTAGTCCAGACTACTCCCTCCCATTTTACATTTACTCCTTTGCTTCGCTGCATTCCGTCGTGGTGGTGTTGACTCAAAAGGTTGGAGGGGAAGAAAGACCAATAGCTTTCATGAGCTCCCCCTTCAAGAATGTTGAAGTCTGGTATTCATCACTAGAAAAATAGGCCTTTTCTCTTGTTCACACCGTGAAGAAATTCTGACATTACATTCTCTGGAGCAAAGTGCATGCTATCATCCCAGACCAGGCTGTAAAGTCTCTGCTGATGTAGAGAAAGTTGGGTGAAAGACAAGGGAAATGGATGGCCATCCTCCAAGAATATGACTTAGAAATGCAGCCCATGAAGAGAGTCCGGGGCCAGGGACTGAGTTGAGTGATGGCAGAAGAGACTCCCCGCATAGAATGCCAAACTTACACAATGGAGTCCATCACTCGAGATCTGTGGTATACCAATCCGGTATATTTTCTACTAAATAAAAAATGCCCAGAGGGATTACCTCCCAATAAATGTCATGCCCTGCGGATGAAAAGTTCTCACTTCATGATCAAAAACTCTGTACTTTAGCGCAGGAACTACAAGGGAGTGTACCTCTGATGCATCGATAGGGACCAAGCTGTGAAGATGATTGATGAATTTTACAGGCAGTTTGGAACCGGACATGACTCAGCCGACGCCACTGCACATCAGATCCTTAGGGATGGATACTATTGGCCCTGTATATTTAAAAATGTTTACACTCATGTTAGAAAATGCCACACTTGTCAAACCGCGGCACATCGTGAGCGTAACCCAGCTATGCCTTTGCAACCAGTCTTCAAAGCTAGGCCCTTCACCCAATGGGAATTTGACTTCATTAGGGAAATCAATCCCAAATCATCTACCAATCACTGGTACATTCTTACTGCTACTGATTACTACACCCAGTGGTTCGAGGCTATACCGTGCAAGAATAACACGATAGACGTAGTTATCAAATTTCTGGAAGAAAACATCGTCACAAGGTTTGGAATGCCCTTTGCTTTGGTATGTGATAATGTTCTAGCATTTTATTTGGTGCAATTACTTGAGTGGACCTACAATCAAAAGATCACTCTGAAGTTTTTCAGCAACTATTACTCCCAGGGGAACGGTGTTGCTGAATCTACGAATAAAAATCTACTTCAAGTGATCAAACACCTGCTAGAACAGAGTCCTCGAGAATGGCATCAAAAGTTGAAATTTTCCCTCTAGGTGGATTGCATTTGAATCAAGGCCACCCTAGGAATGTCTCCATTCCATCTGGTTTATGGCCAGAACCCTGTGTTCTCAATTAACTTACAGATCCTAGTTTTGCAGTTTATGCAGGAATTCAGCAACCGGGACAACATTGTGGAGGTTCAGCTCCTAAATCTGGTGCGAATGGAAGAAGAGTGAGATGCCACCCTTGAAAATTTCATGCATCATCAAGCAGTGGTAAAATGATGGTTTGACCACAAAGCCCAATACAAGGCTTTTCATATTTTAGACTTGGTTCTGTTGTGGGACAAGGCCCAGGAAAAGAAAGGAAAGCACACCAAGTTCCAACAGCTCTGGCTTGAACCATATTTAATCTCAAAAATCTATGGGGAAAATACTTACCACCTTAACACCATGACCAGGGAACCTGTCCCATTGCTTGTCAATGGACAGTTTCTCAAACACTACTTTGAGTAGAGTAATTTTGTCCAAAATTGTACTTTATGTAAAGCCCTCTGCTTGTAAATATTTATTTCTCGGTGCCTTGTTGGGAGGTACCATGTCTTGTAAATAGCCTTGTTGGCTGCTCCCCAGGGCAGTCCTCTTTTGGTGGTTTTTTTTTTTTATTTCTGGTCTTCTTTGTGGGTCCCGACATTTTGTTCTTTCTTGTAAGGATTAGAATACTTCGCATAAACCTTGGTCTCTGGTACGATGTCTGTAGCATGGAAAACTTAAAAAATTTTCTTTACCATAGTGGAATCAGTTCGGTCTCTGGAGTTGTTTTACAGGTTTGGTGGTACATTCTGAGAAATATCCATCGGGTTTATCTCCGGGGGTTTGGCAATCAGTAAAATAAAAAATAATAAGGAAAAAGTAATCGGACAGACCAAGGATAGATCAGTTGTACTAGTTGGTTGAACCAAGTCTAAACTTTTAAAGAATTCTTTCTAGGTCTAGAGTTTTATCCCCTACTCAACATATGAAATAGGTGGAATGGTGAAAGAAGCACCACCATTAATGTTAGCTAAGCTTAAGCTTAATGGTGAAAGAAGTACTGCCCTCCTACCTAGAAACGTACAAAATAACAAGAAAAAGGGAAGCGAGAAGAAGCTCTGGTCTTTGGGAGAAATGAAAAAATCTGATGACTGTGGTTTAATGTAATTAGTGCCTCTTCTCTACTCCTCCTAGAGTTCATTAGCTTGATTTCCTTCCAAAGCACACACTCCACCACTGATGAAAAGACTATGGGATGGATCCCGTGTGGTTAAATTTTCTCAGATATGTTTCTCTTTGCCTGTAAGATACTTCGGGTAGTGACTTGTTCTAGTTTTTCTAACCAGAGATTCTGTAGTTCTCAAATGCACTAAGGAATTTTTCCTAGTAGAGTCACCATTTTTTATGCCTTGCACCCCTGTCCCTACATTCTATGTGCAAAATGTTGGGTCCCCCTTTTGTTTTGTTTTTGCTTTTTGTTCTTGCCCTGTCTTTTTTTGTCCTCTTTTGGTTTTCTTTCTCCAGGGTTTTCTTCCCTGTGGTTGTGCTTTGTTTTGTTGGTTTCTTGTGTGTCTGGGACCTCAGTCCTAGAGTTTCTCATCCTTTTTCAGGAGCCAGACTCCATATTCTGGGATTCTCCATCACGATGTTCTCTTTCCTTAAGGTGATATCGTCGCAGGGAATCCCTGGGCCCGAAGTCTAGAGGTCTGTCTATCTAGAGTTTGCGGATGGAAAGGTGGCTTGATTTTTACCATGGGTATAAATAGAAGTTACCTGTCATTTTCACATTTACCATGATTTAAACACTCAAGCAATCAGAGCAATTTTAGAGTGATTTACAGTGATTTAACGATAATTCAGTGCTAAACATTTCCAACATTTTTGAGCGATTGTGAGTGGTTTGTAGTGGCAGGTTGAGATCCCTTGGAAAGTGTAGCTATTGAAGAGCTTCCATAGAGGCTTCCTTTCCTCTCTTCCTACATTTTCAAGTTGGTGCTTCCTCTCCCTTCGGCCTTCCTTCTGTCTGTTGTCGTTGTTTTCTTTTTGTTTTTTATTTTCTTTGCCTTTTTATTTTGTTCATCTTTCATTTCTTTCTGGTTTGCCGCTCGTTGGTACGTTGGCTCTGCCAGAGGGTTGTCCGCCCTCTGTGCAGGTGTATTTTAGTATGTATATAATGTAGAAAGTTGTATATATTCTATGTTTTGCCTAGTTTCTTGTAGATATTCATTCTGCGGTGTATATATATAAACTCAGTGTATATTTGTTGTATATCCCTCCAGTCTACGTGTGTATATCCCTTGAATTTGATGTATGTCCTATATGTATCCTGCCGGGTAGCTTAGCAAGCTCACCGTGTTGCCCATGTTGCTAGTTTTTTGTCCGTAAGCTCATTCTAAGCAGAATACCACCTGTTTGGAACTTGGCTCTCAGCCAGTTTCAAACAGGTAGTTTTCTCTCTCCTCTGTAAAACTAGCCTGGCCCTCATTTATGTCCCATGTGCACATTTAAATCTGTCCAAGTGGCCTTCACTTTTCATGCATTTAGATAGTTGGCTTCGCCGTCATCACCATAACTCTCATTTATTACTCACCCATGTGGCACCCACGTGGGTCTGATAGTTTTCCTTTTGCACATCTTTACCAACGGTTACTTCTCTAGGCTCTGGGTCTCCTGCCATCATCCATCCCGTGTCCTTCTTACCTAATGTGATAAAATTCCTGGACCCAGATGGTTAATCAAATTCCTAAGTTTAGGATATGTATATGTGTGCTTTCTGGAGTTTTTGAACAAAACTAACTTTTCAGGGAAAGAAAACACCACAGTGGTTAGATCTCTAGTCACCAAAGTATTTATTTATTAATGCATTCTGACGGTTGCTTTCCCTTGCAGGTTTCTAGAGTATACTTTCAAATATGTCTGAAGCATCCGCATCCTCACCACCCGGAAGTCTGGAACTTCCATCTATAGAAAGTACCAAGGCGTCAGTAAAATCCAAAATGGAGAAGGCTCTGGAAAATATGCCTTTGAGCCTAAAATACGTTAAGGATGGAGTCATCGTGGGCTCAAAGATTGAGTCCAAGGTCCAGCTTTTTACCGATACTAGCGTCGAAACATGGCAAAAAATGCAGGCCTTGGTCAAAGTTATGCACATTCAACGACAGGCCAGAGATCCTTTGGCCATTAAAATTAGAAACTCTGGGATCCCTAAAGTAGCTTTCTTCCCATGCTCGGTGTAGTCATCGGAGCTTATTCTCACGCTCTCATCTCTTTACAACCCATCTGTTCAGGCTGTTATGCTCGCACTGCTAGAGCCAACAAGGTACCCCACTCCTTTAGTGTCTCTCGACCCTGATACCTTCTAGAGGAGCTTGGGACTCCCTCAATTTTCCAAGCTGACCATGGTCACCCAGTCAGATGCCTTAGCCTAATTCAAGCAATTAGAGGAGGCGGTTCGCATATACATGAACAACAATTGGCTCAAAGTCCCAAAGAGGGACCCCAAGAGGATGAAGCTAGAGATCCCCAGGTCCAAATTCAAAGAGAGCATCCAGATGGGGATAATAGCACTATGCCGGGTCTTTGGGCAACAACATGCCCAAGAATTTTCTGGATGGATGCACTACTTCTTGCTTGGTATAAGTATAGCAGGGGAGTTTTTCGACTGGGCGGCCATAATTTCAAATCATGTCGACTCCCAGTTCCTCCAACTGGCCAAGAAGAAGAAATTTTACATGATTTATTATATTTTATAGGCCCTAGCATATAGTAGATACCCCACACCCATGGGCTACTCACTGATGGTGTACTCGGGCTCGGCTCGAATCAGAAGGTCCCTTGGGACTACTTCCTACAGATTCAATGGGAGGCCAGTTTCCCCAGTTTTTGTAGAGTAAATGACACGTTCATTTACTACCACCTGCTCACACCCACTGGGGATGTAGGATACCACCTGTCCATAGAGGTGATGAATTTGGTCCAGAGTTACGGACACTATTACATACAATTTCAGAAACATACATATATAAGGGTGATCGGCTTCTCCGGGAAACCCTACTTGTTGCCCAAGCACTGTGGGGACAAGATAGTCCTCCTAGAATTTTTTAGGCAGATAATAGAGCTACATACCTTCTATGCCCTAAAGAAGGTGACTAATATTCCATTCCCAATCACTTGTGGTAATTATTCATGCAGTCTGGTTGTCGCCAAAGAAGCAGACAATGAGCTAAAAAGCTATAACTTGGTAGAATTCTACTTAGCGTAGAAGCATTTTGATCTGCATGGAAAGATTGCAGCGGCACTTTCCCAAGCTTTAAAGCCCCATAAATACCATATGGAGGACTTTTGGGAAGACTTCTAGGATGACGTGGAGGTCTGGAGCCGGCACTACATCAGGATGACCACGGGCATGATGGAAAGATTGAAGCTCTGGAGATTCCCAGAGGACTTCTCAGACGCCGGCTCCACGATAGATCCCCAGTACAAAGAAAAGGGGATCGATACATTGGCTCTCCCACCAGTAAATTGGGATGCCCAGGAAGGGTCCACCATTGAGGACTTCACCCGTGAGGTGGTCGAGTGCAGCCATGCTTACTTGAAGAAGGTGTACCCCGGGAGTGTCCGCAGAGTAGCCCAGCCAGTACCAAAAGAAACCCCGGGGGCCGGGACTTCTTCACAGAGAGTGGATAAAGGAAAAGGGATAGATACAACTCCCACTATGTAAGAATTCCATGTTAAAGAACAAATAAGGCAATTGGTAGTAGCCTCCCAGCAAATGAGGGAGAACTTAATCACACGGCTAGCTACCCCAGTGCTCATGGCCGGACCTATTCATCCTCCATCCTCCCCTTCACTAGCGGCCTTAATGGTTAAGGCAACAGGGGTGGATCCGGCAGAGCAAGTAGCAGTAAGGGATGCGGGCGCACCCTTGATTACCTAGAGAAGGAGGAGGCTTGACCCTAAGCCTAAAAAAGAGTCAAAGCTGGGGATGCCCAAGGCTCCACAAGTTGAAATCCTCTCTTTTGACTCCCCAAAGCTAGAGAAGGAAGTAGAACCTACCAATGCCCCAGCTAACCCTCCTTTGTAGGATGAGTTTGATGATGTTTTTGTGACCGACAAGTTTGGTAACTTATAGGGGGACATTGAGAGAACAGAGGTTGAGGTCTCAACACAAGAAGAAGCTAAGGAACAAATAACTGTGTAGGAGCAGGAAGACCCAATGGAAGAAGAAAAGGAAATAGAGCAGGAAATCACCTCTGATGTTCTAGAGATGCAAGATATGGGGGTGGACCAGCAAAAATAGAGTCAACAAGCGGCACCTACTGAGGGAACCAGACCTACGGGAGAAACCGTAACCTCAGCCGCCATGTTCCAAGTGCCACTCCCCGGAGCACCCTTTGGGCAGGTAATAACTGCAGCAAAAATGATGAATCTTGGCCTGATACCTCCCCTATTTCAAAAATATGTATCAGAAGAAGAAGAGATCTCGGTGACTGAGGCCGAAGAGCAAGAATGAGAGAAGGAAACCCTCGGGATAGCTAATGAAGGTCCAGACAAAGATAAAGATGCAGAGGACAAGGCTGAGAAAATAAACATCACCGGGAGAAATGTTCCTGATGAGGCCCAAGATAAAGAAAAAGGGGCGGGTGAGACCCACACCACTGAGGAGTAACAGCAATAGGGCACCAGGGAAGAATCAAAAGAATAGACTTTGGAAAACAAGCCACCCCTGCCGCCTTAGTGGCTAGTGGAGAGCAAGAAGAGAAAGGCCCCATCCACCCTAAGAGCTCACCTCTCTCTAGCTAAGATGATGGCCTAGGTCTAGGAACCACCAAAGGCCAAGAAAGCCTAGACAGTTCATACTCTTCAAACCAGGCTGGGAGGAGAAAAAGTTGCAATGGTGGCAACACCTCCACCAGACATTGATGCGGTGACAGTAGAGGCTAGAGATTATGATATCACAAAGATATCACTGGGAAAGATAGGAAAATAGGGCAAAGTAAACCTGTTAAAAGAAGCTGCCAGGGCGGTGGAGGCCCGATATGAAAAGGAGGCCCAAAGGCTCAAAGAAGAAAAGGAAAAGATAGTGAACCTCATGGGGTTTCTTAATGAGCTCGCCTGGCCCATTAGTGTCATTCCTCTAGATGCCTCCACATCTTACATGTCATTACCATAGAGCAAAATTGACTCCCTATGATCAATGAAGAAGAAGGCCCAAGCAGTCGATGAGTGGGTCGCTCTATAAATAGGAAACACCCGACATTTCTTGATATCCACCCTCCTAGATTTATATGCGGCACGACACATTCTGCATTTGGCAGAGACTATCCTTAACATATGGGAGGGTGACATGGAAAACTATGAGGCTTGGAAGGTAGAGCTGGAGGAGCTTGTCAACCTCTGGGAAGAGATGGTCTCCAAATTTGGGATTCTGGGAGAAGAATCATTTGACTTTGTAAGGACCCAACACTTCAGACTTGACCTCACATTGGAGGTACTCAACCAACTAGTAGGGGCTCTACATGATAAATTCAACACAGTGCAATTCAAATATGTACAAGGAATTTATAGCAAAGGGCTCTGGAGCTGACCCATTCAGCACTGATACATGCACTCCGAAGGAATACGTTATGGGAAAATTTGATGAATTGATGGAATCCAAATACCAATCCCCAGAGGGACTGAATGGGACCCAAATGACAGGGCTAACTTACATGATCCTTAGTGGTCATGATGCGAAAAAAATGGCTGATGAGTTCAAGGATAATGTTCTGGAGCTAGGGGAACAAATTGAGGCAGCTAAGTACCGACGATCCTGCCGTAGAGAAATTGATGAGGATTGAATCTCCTGCCTCCTCCAAACCTTCAATGACAACAAGAAACAATAAAGTTTCTTTGGAGGCTGGAGAAAACCCAAGTATTTTGTATTCTTTATTCTTTCAGAACGTAAGTTCCCTGATCCCAGAGTTCTGGATCCCAAATTTTATATTCTTTCAAGTGATCTGTGTCCTAGTCCCCGAGGCTGACCGGTCACTTTCAGAAGCAGTTAATAAAGGTTGTCAGAAGGTAGTTGACTAGATCAAGGAATGTCAGATCAACAGTTGGTTTTCTGACAGATGGTCTTCTCAAGGCACCACTTCAGAGGTACACCTGGCACATTGGAGACAGGGTGCCGCATTTCCCATTTATGAGGCATGTAGCCTCGATCCCTAGGGATTTGATTTCTTCCTTCTCTTTCTTGGCTCTCTTCTCGAGGCCAATTCTTCCACTCTACCTTCTTGTCCTATTCTTCTGACATGTCAGACCTATTCTGTCTCAAGGTCTTTTGTAGGGCGGCACAGGTAGTACCAGCCTCCAAATAGTGTATTTTATTAGAGTGTAATATAAAATAGGGTTAGGGTTAGATAAGGATGTGTATAAATAGTAAGACTAGCCCATTTCCAAGGGTCGACAAAATTGATAATTTTTCTGTCCACAGTAATAGAAAAGCAGTATTTTTATTTTAGTTGAAGAGCTCAATGCTCCATTGTTTCACTTTCCAATAGTTAGACGCTCCCCTAGAGCCACCATTGTATCACGCACCAGTGCTTGCTGGAAGAAATATTAATGAAGAAGGGAGATTTCTTTGCAATGATATTGTTGGCATTCAAACCTCTGAGTTAATGGTATTTTATGTTTCATGTTCCTTATGTCTTCTGCTCTAATATGTCAAGTAACTTAACAACCTCTTTTCCCTTGCTACTGATAAAATACAAACTGATGGTTGTGTATTTCTTTGGTATTTAGTGTAGTATATCAGAGAATTATCGATGTTTTGAATGTTTAAACATAACTATAGATAGATGAAGTACTTCTGACCCTGCAGGATCTTTTTTCATTTTATTTGCTAAGTGTAGAATGCTTGGAGAAACCTCACCTTCCTGAATCTCTGGAGAGAATGAGTTGAAGAGACTAGCTATCCCCCTCGAAAATAGTCACTTCTCCCAACTGAGACCCACACCATCGTGACCCGACACCCAGGTGCTTAGAGGCCTAGGGAATCTAACTTCCCCAAATAGCCTTTGCAGGCGGAGTTGGCCAGTACCCCCAGTACCCGATGACAACTTATGACTGTTGGCGAACCCGGTCAGTAAAACCCCATCAACAAAAAGCTTTCAAGAAGCTATGTAATGAGGATGGATCTATTAAAGATGAGCACAAACACATAGAATTTAAAGGGCTCAAAAATTCCCTACTGTTCCCAAAGGTATTCAAGACCGAGTGGATTCGGTTAGTACTAAGCAGAATTCACAACCACAATCTATGGTTGGATGAGCCTAAAATGATAATCCAAGATTTTATTCATGTAGTCACCAGTTATCCTATCACTAGTACATTTGAGACCTCTTTTTGATGGCTATGTGTCGTAATTAAGACACTACACCATCGGGAAAGTGACACAGATCAGTGTTGCAGTTTTGGTGTCAGAATCACCGATGGTAGCTATGTATGTTGTTATTGTGATAGTCATGACTGTCACAATATACACCGTCTATGAGGCTTAGTATGTCATCGTTACACATTATGAGTGTCACCATTATGACGGGTATGTGACAGACATGTTGTAGATGCGATGTCCAGTTGTCAGACTATTCTGACATCTGGACATCACATATAGTATTTTGGCATCTATCATCCACTGAATACCGTCGCAATTGCGACGGTATGCTATGTTTAAAAAAAAAAAAAATTCATGTGCATGGAGTGGGACCTTAAAATATTGAGCTTCTCTTTGTTTCAAGAACAATTTAACATTCTCTACTTAATAGGGCCAACCATGTGAAGGTGAAAGCTCATCTGGCCCCTCCTAGGAGCCTCTTATGACGCTTTACGACACTTTAAGATCTCTAAGATGTAATCTTAGGGATCGTAAAGGGTCATAAAGGGTCATAAGGGATCCTGGGACACAACATCTAAGAAACATAAATGTAGTCATCATGGTCACAATTTTTTAGAGACACAACATAATTGAGTGGTATACCTAGATGATGCAATGCAACCACTACTCCTCCAGTTCTAAGTTGGCATTGCAGGATCCAAAAACCATAGATAAGGAATAAATTTAGAGAGCAGAGGAGGAGGGACATAATGACCAAAATAATATAGGTATCCTATATTATTTTGATTGTTATGGCTCTCCTCCTTTGCTCTCTAAATTTATTCCTTGTCTATGGTTTTTTGATCCTGCAGTGCCAACTTAGAACTGGAGGAGTAGTGGTTGCATTGCATCATCTGGGTATACCACTCAATTATGTTGTGTCTCCAAACAATTGTGACCATGATATATACATTTATGTTTCTCACCTATTGTGATATCTACATTTATGTTTCCTAGCTATTGTGTTTATGTGCATGTTCTTTATGTGTTTGGCTTCTCTCCCTCACATCCAAAATAAGATTTTCCCACTCTGAATCGAGAATGCACATGCAGCTGCATAGAATATATAGTGTTAGAAGGCCCCATATGGGCATAAATTTAATTTACAATTATGGTCTTGAATAAATAAAGTGGAACTAGAATTTCAGCAAGGCTGGGAAAATTTTGTGCATAATTATGAACTTTTTCTGAAATTCCAATTTCAATTTATCTTTACAAGACCATAATTGTACCATTGAATTTTTGCCCATCTAGGCCTTCTAACACCATATGTTCTCCTATTTTTTTATTTTGTGTCTCCAAATAATTGTGACCATGATGCCTACATTTATGTTTCTCAGCTGTTGTGAGATTAAAAGTCTTCTAAGGAACGTGTCGTGTCTATGTGGAACTGCATAGGATCATCACCAAAGGGGGTTCTGAATCAGAGAACTCCCTTTCAATTAATAATTATGAAGCCATCAATGGTATACTAATTGTTTAGGATTGTAAGTTTCCATTGATGGCTTCAAATTACCAAGCAAAAGGCGTACAAAAGACTTAGCAGCCTCCAGAGCCTTTTGCTTGAATTTTTGCCCATCTAGGCCTTCTAACACCATATGTAATGTGATGTGTTTATAGAAGAGATTAGACTCCACCATCATCACTACATCACTGCCTGATGTCATTGATGCAGCATTAGACTCCACCATAATCACAATATGATCACTAAACAGGTTTGTATGTCTTGTACTTTTAAGTTGGGTTTTTTTCTGTTCTTGTTTATGAAGTTGGGTGATCCTTGCCAATGTCTCTGGGGTTGAATCTAGTATGCTCCTATATGATCCAAAACCTACAAGGAACAAGGATAAAATTTACAAAAACCCATCCAAGATATAGAAAATTATAACAAATTCATAAACAACAATAAGTTCATCGGTTTATCAAAATATGTCCAACATATCTACATGAAATTCTAAAAGTTTCAGTATCTAAAATAGCCCTTTGTTAATCACATTTATGCATATGGTCCCAACAAAGTAGTGCACAAACTACACAAAGAAGGCATCACAGAAACATGATTTCTATTTTTTCCATTGAAGCAATCTTGGTGGCACTAGCTACCTCTCGATCCTTGCACAAGTTGCACTCATTTCCTACATTAGGTATAGATTTAGATGGGGTAGATGTAAATGTGGTTTCATCAACCCACTGAAAGTATTGACATCCACTATTTCCCTGCAATAACAAATCTACTTCAGTTCTTCCTAAAATGATTATAACTTGTCATATTACTTTTAAACATTAAAATATAATTCCATATCCAGACCTTTTTCCTATTTGGGCAACCCCAAAATGGAAACCCGAGATTACTGTTGTGTGTGACATCTTCAATACACAAGGGCCAACACCACATTGACCGAATCCATCGACACTATATCAATAAATATTGCACTGTCATTCCAACATATCATTTTGTTTAGTTGGTTATTTTGTTCATTCATACTAATTATAATTGCAATAAAAAGAAACATACTAATCATGTAGACAACATCTCAAATCAAATTGCAAAATGACTATTGTCAATCACAGTACATGTAAATGCAACATCCTAACTGCACTTGATGGAAACCATATGCATAGTTGTGATTGGGACTTTTAGTCCTTACCACACATTGAAATGCATGTAAAGGCATCTATAGTTGGGGGCATGTCAAATTGTGATATTGCTATCAAGATTCAAGTGTATAGCTTGACATTCACAAATTTCCTTGTGTCAGCAGCAGTTAACAAACTAATCTCATGAAAATTGTTGATGTTTCAACAATTCCTCTCATTACTTATTCTCCGCTTGAAACAATTGGGACTACCCAAGAAAGACGAGTAGGATCTACTATACCCTTTTCCATTTTCACTACATGCACGGCTAATTTCTTCTTTTCTATCTCCATTCCTCATCATGCTTTGTCCTTGTTATATTCGTGGCCAAAATATTGATATTTAGAATCTACTCACTTTCCCGAGTACTCCCAATTGTATGAATTGGAGTTGAACCATATGTCACCTACACTCTTGCAAGTCATTGTCGACACACCAATAATTTTTGTGACATGATAAGAAATTTGTGCATGTAAAATTCATGGATGAAACATGGGTCAATGAGTTTGACTCAAAAAACTATACACTTGAATCCAGATATCAATATCACAAGATAATGAAAAGTTTTGATGAAATTTTAATGGGAGATGTAGTCGGGTATAAAAAAGAATGGTCCATGAAGAACAAAAGAAAAAAAGAACAAAAGAATGGCATCAATCATTCCAAATGCAAAGATGTAAACAATGCTAGTATTAAATAGTGAGCTCATAAACAATGCATGATGCCCTAGCTTACAGCCCAATAGCCATCAAGATATTTCCTCATGAAATGATCATCAACAGGGAGTACCACATAGTACCAACGGGGAGTATTGCCACATAGTACATACATATACATATACATATACATACATATATATGTACATATACATATACATATACATACATATACATATACATATACATATACATATACATACATACATATATAAACATATATATATGTATGATGTTATTGTTGTCATTGCATGCTTGTTGTTGTTGTGCGCCATATATTGTTTTATACATGATAAGCAATTTGTGCATGTAAAATTCATGGATGAAACATGATTCAATGAGTTTGACTCAAAAAACTATACTCTTGAATCTAGATAGAAATATCACAAGATAATGAAAAGTTTTGATAATCAGATTTACATAAGTACTCAGATGATACATATGCTAAATATTGCATGGTAGACAATAAACAATTAGAGCTACATACAACCATCCATTGTGTCAAAAAAAAGAGGCAAAATCACAACAACATAATGCATAAGGATATAAAGTTCATTAGCTAGATAATTTTTTGTAATGACGATGAATATATGGATATCTAGACCCTGAGTATGTATCAACAAAAATATTTACAACGAAGAGTATACCAAACATTAGGTTAAATAGTTAAGTTTTATGTCTACGTTTGATCTAAAGATGACCTAGATTATTGACAAAAATGCCAACTCTAAAGAAGTAGTCCATCATAACATTCTTATTGTCACAAGTGAAAAAAAATCTTCATTGTGACCATGGAAGATACTCATAGTAGTGCAGTCATCATTAGCACAAGATATCTTGAACACCTCCCATGCCTCCACCATTTTATTTCCAAAGCCAGATCTATTATCAAAAATTGAGCCAAGCCTGCCAGAGATAATGTTTGGATTGATGGTCTGAATCTCCTGTGCAACTTTTTCCAAATTGTTGGAAACAACGACATGCTTAACCACCTTCAAGACCCATTCTAACCAACTGGTAACTTCAAAGAGAGTAGAAAATACTAGTTTATATATCACCCCATCGTGTACACGTGAGCCAGCAATATTATGTTTTAGGAGGTAGAGAATAGCATGTTTGATGTCATCATCATGCACATTAAATAATCTAGAGCATTGTTCTTCCAAGGACTCCAAATGAAAACATTCAATACCAAATGTTCTATCCATTGAGAAGACCTAAAACGAAGTAACAATAATGAAAATAGTGAATAAGTATGCCAACATAATGAATAAGTGGGCAAAATACATTGATCCAATAACAGAAAATACATTACAAATGCCAAGCTCACGGTCTTAATGAAATAAATAGTGTATAAAACAATATATGGTGCACACAATAGCAGAAAGTATATAATGACAACAATAACATTGCATGATACCCGAGCTCAAGGGAAAAATACATTGATCCAATAACAACAAATACATTACAAATGCCAAGCTCATAGTCTCAATGAAATAAACAGTGTATAAAATAATATATGGTGCACAACAATAGCAAGCATACAATGATAGCAATAACATTGCATGATGCCTGAGCTCAAGGGAAAAATACTTTGATCCAATAACACCAAATACATTACAAATGCCAAGCCCACGGTCTCAATGAAATAAACAGTGTATAAAATAATATATGGTGCACAATAGCAGCAAGCATAACACTGAAATTGTTTAAGAAGATGACTGATATTTCTAGAATTTGCAAAGGAAAGAGTACCAGACGCTAGAAATAGTACTTTGGAGAAAAAAATTGTTGGTTTGCTCTTCTATTATAGAAAATTCAAGTAGTACAGGCATACATAAGAGGATGAACATAAATAATAAGGGTACTAGACATTGCCTGAAGTGATGAATTTTTGACCCGAGTATGAATCAAGTGTGCTCCTATGATGATCCAGAACCTACAAAGAAAAGAGAGACAGGGGTTAGATCAAAAATATCTAAGCAGTGAATGGAATCCTATTACTGATCCTTATCTACAATTATGCATGCGCATAGTGAAGCCATATGCTTCTGAAAGAAAAACCATGCTACAGGACATGTGCACTCAGAAGAATGTTGCATAAAGGAAAAAGGATACCATGTTTTTCCTCATGAAATGATCATAAATGGGGAGTACCACATAGTGAATATCAACAGTGAAACAAATAAAGAGAGATCAAACACTTCACACAATTCCTTGAAGGTAATAGCAATGATGCCCTAGCTCTCAAAGCTCGCGGGTCATCAAGCATTCAAAATGCAAAGATGTAAACAATGCTAGTATTAAAGAGTGAGCTCATAAACAATGCATGATGCCCTAGCTTGCAGCCCATGATCTATCAAGACATTTCCTCGTGAAATGATCATAAACGGGGAGTACCACATAGTGAATATCAACAGCAAAACAAATAAAGAGAGATCAAACACTGCATGCTATCAAAATAGAATGGCAGTGGTGATTCAATGCATCTACAACCTCAACAGCATGGAAAAATTGATCCAATAACAAAAAATATATTATAAATTCCAAGCTAGTCATGGTCTCATTGAAATAAACAGTGTATATATAAAACAATATATGGTGCACAACAGCAGCAAGCATGCAATGACAGTAATAAAATCATACATATATATGTATATATGTATATGTATATGTATATATGTATGTATATATATGTATATATGTATATATATATGTATGTATATGTATGTATATATGTATATGTATATAACAAACAGAGCTCATAACAGAGTCATGTGGTGCTCAAACAGTGAGCTCATAAATAATGCATGATGCCCTAGCTTGCAGCCCACGAGCCATCAAGACATTACCTCATGAAATGATCATAAACAAGGAGTACCACATAGTGAATATCAACAGCAAAACAAATAAAGAGAGATCAAACACTTCACACAATGCCTTGAAGGTAATAGCAACGATTCTCTAGCTCTCAAAGCTCACGGGTCATCAAGCATTCCAAATGAAAAGATGTAAACAATTTCAGTATTAACATTTGTATTGTGCCATCAAATCAACAAATGTCATCAAAATGAAATTGAGTTAATGAGAAGACAAAGCTCGAATGCCTACCTCCAGTCATGGTTGTCATATGATTGGTTGGTGCTCTATTTTTTATATACATATACATATATACATACATACATATACATATATATATATACATATACATACATATATATATACATATACATATACATACATATATATACATATATATACATACATATATACACATATATACATACATACATATATATACATACATAACTTTCAGAAGAATATGCATATATATACATACATAACTTTTAGAAGAATATGCAAGAGTACAGGCATACATAAGAGGATGAAAATAAATAATAAGGGTATTAATATATGTTTTAGTGAATTTACCACATTTGTTACAACTGTAGAGCCCTTCTTTTTTGTTTGTTTACTTTTACAGTATCACATTGATGCAGAGGGTTTGGTACTCTAGTGATTTCTTTACTCAATATGCTTCTTTATTTCTCCTAACCATCCAATGGTTACTTCCTTTTGGCTTCTTCTCCAATTAGGATCTCCAAGACCCTCACTACCAACTTCTCCTCCAAGTTATAGTTGATCTCTTGAAGATTCCAAAGTTTCTAGGCTTAACTAGTCCAACTAGTTCCTCAATTACCTAGACTTCCTCACTAGATTTCCTCCTAGAATCCCAAACCCCTAGCTTAGGATATTCCCATACATCCCATAGACTATTTTCTATGTCCTTGTCCCATTAAAATTCATTCTAAACCCTTCCCCACACTTCTAGATACTTTACCAATCTAATTGGTATCAAATTCACTAGGAGGCCTAATTGCCCTATTTCCTAGTACGTCAAAATTCACTATTTTTGGGATAGTAATCACAAAAATCCTAAAAAAATACATAGAAGACCTTGAAAATATTCAAGTTATCTATCAACCCTATCAGAATCCAAAAACTTGGCTTCTGGATGTACCCACAACCCTAGTATCCATCAAGCCCTAGTTTTTATCCTATTATTTAGGCCTCTGGACCAGTCAGCACAAACAATTGTGAACTTGACCTTCAACCTTCATTTCACAATCGACCACCTTTTGAATCTTCAATAAGAATGTTTAGGGCTTCTGCAAATGCCTTTAAGTCCTTTCACCAAGATCATGGGTGCTCGTTCCAAATACTTCGTATCCCTATCCTAGCTCACCTGTTCTTAAAAGTCAGCCATAGGACTTCAAACTTGGTCTTGAAACCTAATTGCAACAGCAACAATGAAAGAAAAAAAACATATTTATAGACTCTAACCTTTCATCCCCTAGGGTTTTATCCATTTCCACCAGTGGATGCTTAGGTTAGATCTATTTTGGGCACTGAGACTCTGCAAATGGAATCACTGACCATTGACCTTGCAATTAATGTAACTCTCTACTGCTAGAAATTCAAAGAAAACTAAATTATGTAAAATAAAGATAACATGAAACACTACACCCCCATGGGGTCCGATCTCCTTACCCAATCCATACAGGACCATGTAAAATGTAGAAAGCTCTCTATTTTACAAGGATGCAATCAAAACCATCTGTACAGAAGTTCACAAAATAAATGTTGCAATCCAAAATTTCATTAACTTGTCCAAATCATCAAATCTATTCTCATATACCAAGCATGGGTAGTTACAACTGCTCTAACTTCATTTTTTCAATTTCTTGCAAAAGCTGCTCGAGCAACTTTTCAAAGTTGCTAGCAACTCTTTGCATTTTGAGCTATTTGACTCTTTTTGTCAACTCGATGGATGAGTTTGACTTCCATGACCCTAGTTAGGATACTTAGGGTCCTAAAACACATACTAAACCCACATTACATCAAAATAGAAACTTTTCTCTATTTTGGGCCAAAATGACCCTAAATCAACTACTGAGCACTATTGGCTCTTAAAAACATGAAGTTGAACAACATTGTATCTAACCTATTGGATCTTATTCCAATCCACACAACAACATGTAATTCAACCCTAAAACATGCCAACAAATCAAAAAGGGAGGTTCCCTACACCATACTCCCCTAGGACAACTAACTCAAGTCCCTTGAGTTAGGAGGTCTTCAATGGTGACCACATGCTTTAGAATGTCTGCCTTTGTCATCCAAGTGGCCTCAAATTTAGGTAGTCCCTACCACTTGATGAGCTACTCCTTGTAGTTACCCTTCCTTGTCTTCTTGATCACTTTAGAATCTAGTATACTTTCCAATTTCAGTGGCATTGGGGTAGGCAAGTCTTTCACCCAATCATCATCCCCTAAATCTGCAAGAGTGGGATGACCTATGTCTAAAGATGGTCCCTTGTAGGGATACAGGTCACAAACATTGAAAATGGGTGAAATCCCCAAATTAGGAGGCAACTCCACCTCATAGGCATTCTTGTCATACTTGTGCAAAATCTTGAATGGGCCTATCTTATTCATGAGTATCTTAGTTGGCTAACCCTTGGGTAGCCTTTCCTTCCTGAGGTAGGAAAGTACTAGATCCCCCACTTTGAACTGCAAATCCCTTCTTTTCTAATCAACTTTGGACTTATACTTCTCCACTTTCTTTTGTAAAGTCTTGTTGACTTGATCATGAAGCTCCTTCATTTGTTATGTAAATAAATCCCCTTGTGCACTTCTTTTTTCCTTCAAACTAAGATCCCTCAACTCTAACATACCTCTAGGATTGACCCCATATACTATTTCAAAGGGAATTTTACCAGTACTCCTATTAATGGAGTCATTAAAGAAAAATTGTGTCTGCCCTATGATGTGATCCCATGACTGAGCATGTTTCTTACTCAAGCATCTTAGCAAGTTCCCTAGTGACCTATTGACTACCTCTGTTTGTCCATCTGACTGTGGGTGGTAGGCTGAAGAGAAAGACAAGTTTGTACCCAACATTTTCCAAAGGGTCCTCCAAAAATGACCCACAAACTTACTATCTCTATCACTTACTATATTCAGTGGCAATCCATGGATCCTTACAATGTCTCTAAAGAATAGCCCTATAATTTGGGAACCATCATTGGTTTGCTTACATGGAATGGAGTGAGCCATTTTTCTAAAATGGTCCACCACCATAAATACACTGTCATGACCCCTTGTCTTTGGTAACCCCAACACAAAGTCTATACTTAGGCACTCCCAAGGCCTTTGCGGTATGGATAGGGGTTGATACAACCCACTGTTACTACTTTGTCCTTTTTCCCTCTAAAAAATCTGACATTACTCTATAAATCTCCTAACATCTAACTATAAATTAGGCCAATAGTAATTCCTATTCACCTACTCCAATGTTTTATCCACTCCAATGTGGCCTCCCAAGCTTCCTTGGTGTTTCTCCTTCACAATGTTCTCCCTCATTGAGCACTGAGGTATACACATAAGGTTTCCTTTAAACAATAGGCCTTCCTGCAACATAAACTCATTGAAATACACTTTAAATCCTTGTTGGAACTTCACACATGCCTCATAGGCATCTCTGAAATATTTGTCCTCCTTGTAGAGGTCCTTCAAATCATCCATCCCTATACTTTGTAATTGTATCTCTTGTATGGTTAAGACTCTTCTACTAAGGCCATCTGCAACCTTTTACCAACCCCTTTCTTATGCTTTATGACAAATGTATAAGCTTGCAATTATTCTATGCACTTCAAGTGCCTTTGTGATGAAGGGTGCTCCCCTTAATACCACAAACACATAACATAAACAGAGAAACAACCAAAATATGCAAGAACAGAAAATTGGCTTCTTATTATCTCCACAAATGTGGAATTACAAACTTTCAGAATT
>MU227976.1:448483-460106 GCA_018584345.1 Thuja plicata | reverse complement strand
GTGCTTCTGCCTGGTGAATGACCTGTCGGGCCGTATATAAATCTGGGAGAGTGGATGCTAGGAAATGCCAGGTGTTTCCTATCTATAGAGTGACCCATTCGTCTACTGCTTGGGCCTTCTTTTTCATTACTCACAGGGAGTCTATGTCACTCTGCGGTAATTCTTCTGACGTAGAGGTCTCTGGAGGGGCGACATTGATGGGTCTGGCTAGCTCAGTAAGCAACCCCATAAGGTTTGCATTCTTCTCTTTCTCCGCTTTGATCCTCTGGGCCTCTTTTTCATATTGGGCCTCCACTACCCTTGCTACCTCCTTCAATAGGTCTACTTCGCCTTGCTTTCCCCCTTTTCCCAAGGACACCTCTGCAATATTATAATTTGCGGGATCTGCGGTTATTTCATCGGCGTCTTGGGGAGGCGTTGCCACTACTGCAACTATTTCTCTGCTCGGCCCAGTCTGAAGGGTATGAACTGTCCGGGCCTTCTTTACTTTTGGCAGGGCCTGAGCTAAGGTCATCATTTCGGCTAGGGAGAGAGGGACTGCCAGAGTGGATTGGGATTTTCTTTTCCTGTTTTCCACCAGCCATGGAGGTGGGAGAGGTAGCCTTCCTGCCAGAGTTTGTTCTTCAGATTCTCTCCCAGTGTCCAGTGGCAGCTGCTCCTTTTCAACATATATCTCATCTGTTCCTCTCCCTGCCAGAACCTCTTTTGTAGCAATATTATTTTCAATTTCTATCTCCTCAGCCTGGTCTCGGATGTCAATCGATGGGTCTGGACCCTGGTCGACTTCCTCAGGAATTTCCTCTTCATGTTTCTCTTCTTCTTCCTCATTCATTGGCAGTAGGGGAGGTATCGGGCCGAGATTCAGAGTTTGGGCCACCGTGAAAACCTGCCCGAAGGTTGCCCCTGGGAGTGGCCTTGGAAACGTGGCGGCTGGGGTTATGGTTGATCCCGAAGGTCTGGGTCTGGGTTCCCCAGCAGATTCCATCTGTTCACTTGGTGGTTGTTGGTCCACTCCTAGACCTTGTGTTTCTGGGGCCCCAGAGATAACCTCTAATTTTGGCCTCTTTTCTTCTGTTTGCTGCTCTTCTTGTTCTGCAGCTTCTAGTTCTAGGTCTTCTAAGTCCACAGCCCCTTGTTCTTTTTCTATGACTTCTGTTTCTGCTTGTGTGTCTTCCCCTTGTAGATTTCTGAGCTCATCGACTGCAAATTCATTGAACTCCACCTCTGGAGGGGGACTGGCTGGGACCTTCATTTGTTCTGCCTCTTTCTCTAGTTCTGGGGAACTAGAAGAAAGGATTTTCACTTCTTTTAGGAGGGATGCCTTCGGCGCCATTTCTGCCTTAGGCTATTGGATATGCTTTCTCTTCCTCCGGGTGATTAAAGGCGGCCTCGCATTGGTAATTGCCGCCGCTTCCATGGGATCTACCCTGGTGGCCTTCACCATCAAGGCTGCCAGCGACGGGGAGGATGGAGGATGAATATGTCCAGCCATGAGTGGGGGAGTGGCTAGCTTTGTTATCAACTGCTCCCTCATTTGCTAGGAGGCTTCTATAGATTGCTTAATCTATTCTTGAATGGGGACTTGCTGCACGGGGGGAGTTGTATCTATCCCCTTCCCTTTGTCTACACCTTGTGCAGAAGTCCCGGCCCCCAGAGTTAATTTCAGTACCGGCTGTGGTGTTGGTTTTGGTACCGGTCTGGGAGCTTGGCGCATACTCCCAGGGTGCACCCTTTTAAAATAGGCATGAATTCGCTCGAATACTTCCCGAGTGAAGTCCTCAATCATGGGCCCCTCCTGGGTGGCCCAATTCATTGTCGGTAGTGGCATTTTGTCAATCCCCTTTTCTTTATACTGGGGATCTTCGGTGGGGGCGGTGTCTGAGAAACCCACTGGGAACCTCTAGAGCTTTAGTTCCTGCATTAATTCGGCCATCATTCTATCGTAGTGCCTACTCCGGACATCTACATCATCCTGGAAATCGGCCCAAAAGTCCTCCATGTGTATCTGATGGGGCACCAAAGCTCGGGGCAGTGTCGTTGCAATTCTGCCATGCAAATCAAAATTTCTCTGCGCCAGATAAAATTCCTGTAAGTTATAACATTTTAACTCATTGTCTGCCTCCTTCGTGGCGGCCAGACTACAGGTGTAGTTCCCACAGGAGATTGGGAATGAAATGTTGGGGAACTTCTTGTGGGCCAAGAAGGTGTGCAACTCCAGCATTTGTCTGCAATATTCCAGCAGCACAATCTTGTCCCCACAATGCTTGGGCAACAAGTAGGGTTTCCCAAAGAAGTCAGCAACCCTAATGTATGTATGCTACTGGAATTGGATATAGTAATGCCCATAACTACTAACCAACTTCATTGCCTCAGTGAATAGGCGGTATCCAGCCTCCCGGGTGGGCGTGAGCAAATGGTAGTAAACAAAGGAATCATTTACCCGGCAGTAACTGGGGAAGCTGGCCTCCCATTGAATCTGTGCAAAATGGTCCCACGGTGCTTTTTGTCCTGGGCCAATTCCAAGAACACCATCTGTAAGCAGGCCATTGGAGTGGGGCCTCTGTTGGGCCAAAGCCCAAAAAACATATGAAGTCATGTAGAACTTCTTCTTCTTGTTCAACTGCTGGAACTGGGAGTCGACATGATTGGAGATTATTGTCACCCATTCGAAGAATTCTCCCTTAGTGGAGATGCCCAGGAGGAAATAGTACATCCATTTTGCAAATTCCTGGGCAGAGGGTTTCCCGAAGACCCAGGCCAATGCTATCATCCCCATCTGGATGCTCTCCTTGAATTCAGAGCGGGGGATATCTATCTTCATTCTCTTTGGGTCCCTCTTCGGAACCTTGAGCCAGTTGGTGTTCATGTACACCCGGGCAGCATCCTCTAGTTGATTGAATTGTTTCAATGCCTCAGTCCTTGTAACCACCGTGGCCTTATCGAATTGTGGGATACCCAGGCCTGCTTGGAAAGTGACTGGGTCGAGGGACACCAATGGAGTGGGGTATCCCGTGGGTTCTGTAGCTACGAGCATAACGGCCCAGACAAAAGAATTATAGTTGGCAGCCAGGGTTAGAACAAGCTCTGAAGACTGCACGGAGCATGGGAAGCAAGCTTCCCAGAGGATTTTGGAACCTCTGACGTTGGTTGCAAGTTTGTCTCCATCCTGTTGCTGGATGTGCATTATCTTTACCAGGGCCTGCATTTCTGCCCAAGTCCCGACACTGGCGTCAATCATCAGCTTTACCTTGGACTCAATCTTTGAGCCCACAATCTCATTATCCTGCACAAACTTCATGGTGAGGGGAAGCTTTTCTAGGGCCTTCTCTATCTTTGACTTTGCTGCTTCCCTAGTCTCGGTTGTGGTTGGAAATTCTTGACTTCCAGGAGGAGATGATGGGGATGCTTCAGACATGTTTGTAAGATGAAGTCTAGACCTGCAAGACAAAGCGACCGTCAGAACATATTTATCAAAATGAAATAGTAACTCCGGGGTCCAGAGATCTTACCACCTCGCTGTTTTCTTTTCCTAAAAAGTTAGTTTTATGCATAAGTATCCAAAAATCAAAACACAAACTTAGGATCTTCATTATATCTCCGAGTCCGGGAAATTTTATCACACTTGACGAAGACATAGAATGAATGGTGGAAAGAGGCCCGAGGCCCGGATAAATGACCGTTAGCAAAGAAGAATGTGGAGGTAGGTCCATGTGGATGCCATGTGCACTGGCATTGAATGGATGTGATGGTGATGACGGTGGAGCCAACTGTTTGAACGCACGAAAAGGGAAATTCACTAGGCTAGAAGTAATTACGCGCATAGTAAATAAATGAGGCTCTGACAGCCTTGATGGAGGAGAGAGAAAACTACCTGTCTAAAACCGGCCGAGAGCCGAGTTTCAAACAGGCAGTTTTCTGCCTCGAAGCAAGCTTGGAGGCGAAAAACCACCAGCAAGGGTGACTCGACCAGCTTGTCGAGCCACCTGGAAGGATACACATAGAGCCGAAGGCTATATACATGGAAAGGAGGAGATATAAAAGGGTTATCTATAGATATACACATATGTACATGAATATACACATAAGATGACTCCCACGGGAAAAATAGGCAAGGCAGAAACAAATATATATAGCCATTTACATTATTTACATGCTACTTACAGGCTTTACGAACAAACAACCTCTGCACAAAAGGCAGAGGAAAGGAGGGATTACCGAGATAACTCTGCAACAACTTGAGTCATTAGGCTGCTAAGATCACCACCATGAAGCACTTGCGTATGTCTGAGAACAACAGAAGGTGTTAAGCTTTGATTATCACAAATTCTCTGTAAATGCTCTGCTAATCGCTTTGAAAATGCTCTATTTTGCTCTAAGTGCTTGAAGGTTTTAATCATGGTAAGTGTGAAAATGACAGGCAAGTCTATTTATACCCGTGGCGAAAAGTAATCCTCCTCCTTCCGGAGATTTCAGGTCAGGCGCAACCTCTAGACTCCGGGCCCAGGGATTCCTTACGATGATATTCTTAAGACTTAAGAACATCATAGCAAAGAATCCTGGGCCCAGAATCCGGCTTTCGACAAAAAGGCAACCTCCGTGATCTGGGATCCCGGAGGGGAAAACCAAACCAAAAAAACAACACACACCGGGGAAGAAAACCCTGGAGAAAGAAAGAAAAAAGGAAAAGAAAGACAAGGTAAAGCCACAGCAAAAAAAAAAGGGGGGACCCAACATTTTGCACACAAAATGTAGGGACGGGGATGCAGGGCATAACAAATGGCGATTATCTGGGACAAATGCCTTAGTGCATTTGAGAACCACAGAACTTTTGGTTAGCACAACCGGAACAAACCGTCCTCCCAAAGTGTTTGACAAGCAGAGAGCAGCATATCTGAGAGAACCCAACCACACAAGAGTCATTCCGTAGCCTTTCATCAGTGGTGTCATGTGTGCTTTAGAAGGAAATCAAGCCGATGACCTCTGGGGGGGAATAGAGAAGCGATACTAGTTACATCGAACCAGTCATCAATTTGATTGCTTCCCCCCCGAAGACCAGAGTTTTGTCTTGCTTTTCCTCTTATTATTTTATTTATTTTCGGGTGGGGAAGGCGGTACTTCTTTCACCATTGAGCCTAAGCTTAGCTAAATTCAAATGGCGATACTTCTTTCACCTATCCACCTATATTTAGATATTTGGGGAGCATAAAACTCCAGACCCGGAAGGAATTTCTTTGGATTTTTAGACATGGATCAACCAATCAGTATAGCTGATCTACCCCCGATGTGTCCGATTACTTGTTCCTTATATTATTATTGTTCACTGATTGCCAGACTCTCAGAGACAACACCCAATGGAGATTTCTCAAAAATGTGCCATAGCCTGCAAAACAATCCCGGAGACCAGGTTGATTCCACCGTGATAAAGAGATTCTGAAGTTCACCATGCCGGAGGCATTGCACCAGAGGCCAAAGTTATGCGAAGCATTCTAGTTCCTACAAGATGGAACAAAACACCGGGACCAAAAGAAAGCCGAAAGTGAAAACAAAGACAACAAAAGCAGAAGGGGATATTTACATATAATACAATTTCAGACAAACTTACCCTTATTCAAAGTAATTTTTGAGAAACTTCCCATTAACAGGCAATGCGACAGGTTCTCTAGTCAAGGTGTTAAGGCGATAAGTATTTGCCCCGCAGATTTCTGAGATTAAGTACGGTCCGAGCCAGAGCCGTTGGAACTTGGTATGCTTTCCTTTCTTCTCCCGGGCCTTATCCCACAACAGGACCAGATCCAAGATTTGAAAAGCCTTGTATTGGGCTCTTCTTTCAAACCATCATTTTACCACTGCTTGATGACACGCAAAGTGTTCAAGGGTCGTGTCTTGCTGTTCTTCCATTCGCACCAGATTTAAAAGTCGAACCTCCACAATGTTGTCCCTGTTGTTGAATTCCTGCATAAACTGTAAAACTGGGATTTGTAAGTTGACTGGGAATACAGGGTTCTGACCATAAACTAGGTGGAATGGGGATGTCCCCAGGGCGGCCTTAATACGAATACGATCTGCCCAGAGGGCAAATTTTAGTTTTTGGTGCTAATCCTGGGAATTTTGTTCTAACAAATGTTTGATCACCTCAAGTAGATTCTTATTTGTTGATTCAGCAATGCCATTCCCCTGGGGGTAATAATTGCTGGAGAACTTCAGTGTGATCTTTCTATTGTAGGTCCATTCCAGTAATTGTGTCGAAGAAAATGCTGGACCATTGTCACAGACTAAAGTAAAGGGCATTCCAAATCGTGTGACGATGTTTTCTTCCAAAAACTTGATAACTACGTCCGCCGTGTTGTTCTTACAAGGTATAGCTTCAGACCACCAAGTACAGTAATCAATAGCAGTAAGGATGTATCGCTGGTTGGCAGACAAGTTGGGGTTGATCTCCCTGATGAAGTCAAATTCCCATTGGGCAAAGGGTATAGCCTCGTAGACTGGTTATAGAGGCATGTCTGGGTTACGCTCACGATGTGCTGCAGTTTGGCAAGTATGGCATTTTCTGACATGAGCGTAAACATCCTTGAAGATACAGGGCCAATAGTATCCGGCCCGGAGGATCTGATGGGCAGTGGCATCAGCTGAACCATGTCCGGTTCCAAACTATCCATGGAATTCATCAATTATTTTCACAGCTTGGTCCCTGTCGATGCACCGGAGGTACACTCCCTCGTAGTTCCGATGGTAAAGCACAAAATTTTTAATCATGAAGTGGGCTCTTTTCATCTGTAGGGCATGGCGTTTGTGGGGAGGCAATCCCTCCAGGCATTTTTTGTTTAGCAGCAAGTACACTAGGTCGGTATACCACGGGTCTTGGGTAATGGACTCCACCGTATAAGTTTGACATTCTATGTGGGGAGTCTCTTCTGCCATTGTTCGACTTAGTCCCTGGCCTCGGACTATTTTCATGGGTTGCATCTCAAAGTCATATTCCTAGAGGATGGTCATCCATTTCCCCTGCCTCTCGCCCAACTCACTCTGCATTAGCAAAGATTTGACAGCCTGGTCTGGGATGATAGCATGCACTTTGCTCCGGAGAATATAATGCCAGAATTTCTTCACGGCACGAACCAAAGTGAAAGCCTATTTTTCTAGTGATGAATATCAGACTTCGGCATTCTTAAAGGGGGAAATCATGAAAGCAATTGGTCGTTCCTCCCCTTTAACCTTTTGGGTCAGTACTGCTGTGGCAGAATGCGGCGAAACAAACGAGTAAATATAAAACGGAAGGGAATAGTCTGGACTAGCCAGGACAGGTGCCTCCGTTATGGTCTATTTGATCTGGGCGAACGATCGCTTTGCTTCAGGACTCCACTCAATTTTGGTATCCTTTTTCATCATTTCATTGAGTGGTTTGACTATTTCTGTGAATTTTGTGATGAATCGTCGCACGAAGTTGATTTTTCTGAAGAAGGATCGCATTTCTTTCTTGCTACCAGGCATCTGTAAGTTTAGCAATGCTTTGACTCTATCAGGGTCTATGGATATACCCTTCTTAGAGATGATATGCCTGAGAAACTTCCCCTCGGTGACCCTGAATATACACTTCTTGGGGTTGAGGGATATTCCATACCGGCGACATCTCTCACAGATCTGAGTGAGGTGGGCGGTGTGATAACGCCTATCCCAGGAGAAGATGGTCAAATCATCCATGTAGATGATTATGCACCAATTTATAAGGCCTTCGAATGCAATGTCCATGGCCTTCTGAAAAGTAGCCCCTACATTGATCAAACCGAAGGGCATTCTTCTATACGCAAACGTTCCCCACTTGGTGGTAAATGTTGTTTTCTCTTTATCCTCATACTTGTCCATGACCTGGTTGTATCCCGAATATCCATCCAAGAAAGACATCATCTAGGATCCATTCACTATTTGTAACACCTCGTCCAACGAGGGGAGAGGGTGATTATCTTTCTTGGAGGCCTTATTCAAATTTTAGAAATCCACGCAAAGGCAGATCTCACCATTCTTCTTTCGCACAGGGACCAGGTTGGCAACCCATGTAGTATGTCAGATTGGAAAGAATATCTGGGCTGACAACAGTTTTTCTACCTCTTGACGGATTAGAGGCTCTATCAGGGGGTTGACCGGTCTTTTCTTTTGCCGAAAGGGCTTAGCTTCTGGCTTCAAGGGAATAGTGTGGGTCATGATGGATGTGTCATATGTCTTTAAATATTCATATCCCCGAGCAATTACATCAATGTATTCTCGGAGATCCACAAGAATCTTCTCCTTTTCCTCAGGGGAGCAGGAGGTACCAATGTGGATAATCTTTTCTTCACCGGGCTGGCCGATGTTAACTTTCTCAAACTTTCCTCCCTCAGGGGAGGCTGATACCTTCTCACGGGCCCGAGGGTCCAAGTCAAAGATTCGTTCCAATGCAATCATCCCCTTAGGGATGGTGTTGGTGGGTAAGTCCATGATCCCATCGTCTTCATCACCCTGTCCAGTATCATCATGGTCTTATTCTTCCACTATCTGGTCTTCAAAGACACCAACGTTTTCCATGAAGGCTAGGATATGTTGATCATCCTCAAAAAACTAAAAATGGGTAACATTATCTAGAATGGAGGGGGTGGGGACCATCTCAACTAAAAATCTTTAGAGCCGTGAGCCGGTCATCGGCTCAAGTGTGCTAGCAGAAATAGCTAGGGCATTCGGGACATAGTTTCATCGCTGGGGAATGAGGTCAATGCCAAAGGCATCAAAATCCTCGATAAGGCTCCAGGCCCGGTTGCAATAAGCGGCCGGTCTTTTGTCATGACATGTATATTGACTCCAAACTTGTTTAACAAACAACTCCAAATCACCCAGAGCCCGGAGGTGGGTGATACCTTTCCTTAGTGTGAATAGGAGTCCAAGGACCAAGGCCTCGTACTCCGTGACATTATTTGTATAATTAAACTGTAGCCTGTAGGACGCGAGGAAGGATTTCCCCCGTGGGTTGATTAATTCTACCCCGGCCCCACAACCTTGTTTGGATCAGGACCCATCAAACTTAAGGGTCCATAAGTCATTGTTTGTAATCTGAGGCTGGGGACGGGGAGTTCCCTTTGGATTATCGCTGGGAGACTTGGGGATTTTCTCCCAGACTACCGATGTGAGAGTAGGTTTTATCCCTGGAGGAATTTTGATTTGTGATATCCTGGGGGACGGCACCAAAGGAGTGCATCCCGTAGAAGTACTGGGTCCCAGGGAATTAGTTGTATGTTCACTCCGGAAGATATCAAGTTGTCGGGTAGCGATCGATAGACATGGTCCACACTCAAGTTCTGAATGTTTCTGGTAATGCACTCGGCACCAAGTGCCGGATAGGAGTGTGGCAAGGGTCGCCGTGGGGCCCTGAGAGTTAACTTCAACTCTCACCTTTTCTTCCAAGTCTTGTGTTCTTTGCAACACTACAGGATCCTCTCTGGGGATGAAATCAAATGTTAAGATTTCGAGAGGTCGGTACACCCCCAAAGAAGATTCGGAGAAAAGGACTTCATTGACCCTGCCAACTTCGGTAAGGGCCTGTTTCATCCGAGGTTCACTTTCAACCTGGATCTGATTGGATTCTCCTTCCCAAGGAAGCCATAAGTGGGTGAAGTCGGTCAAAAAGTATCTATTCAAGGACTTAGACCAATTCCAACTTAGTAACATCCCATAGGTCTCTGGGATATCCACCACTTGGATGTCAATGATGCTGGCTATCCTGGGGTCTTGGATAAGGTGTATCCGGACGTTCTTTAATTCCCCCACCATTTTGACAGCAGTCTTATCCAGTTGGATCACTGCGCCATTAGACAGGGTGGGGTGGAGTCCGAGCTTCTGACAAATGGATAAGGGCATGATGTTACTTGAAGCTCTAAAATCTACTAAGCAGTTGTGTATATTCTTGCCGTAAATATTTAGGCCTAGTAGGAAGGGAGGATCCTCATTATTTTCCCAGAAGACAGCCACATTAGCATCTTCGAATGAGACAGTCTTGGGAGGGCGGCTAACTGCTTCTGGGTTTCCTAAGAGCTTCAGAAGGGATTTCTTCTGCTTGGGACAATTTAACAAAACATCCATCAAGTTCATGGAGGTGGTGGTCTGCTCTAACGCCTTCGTGATGTCGAATCTTCCTCCCGGGAACTGGTGATTTTCCTCTGTGAGATCCTTTGCTTGGTTAGAGCTAGGACCTCTTGGAGGGATGGTTCGATCAGTTACATTACTCCAGGGAGGAGGAGTATCTTTGGTAGGAGGTATAGGCGTGTAAGCTGGTCCTTTACCCACCTGGCTCCAGGTGTTGTATGGAGCCCGCGGGTTAGTAAAGGCGTTGGCCTCAAAGGGCGGAATGGATTTATCAAAGAATCCATGTAGTTCAGATTCTTCTTCATCTTCCCTGGAAGTTTCGAAGAAGATGGTATCAAAGGTGAAGGCACTGTGGGTTTGCTCTTGGATAGAGGGCTCCAGGGGAGCAGTATCGTGCGATTTTTGCCTGTCCAGCTGGGAGATCATTATGAATTTCTCCAAAGTGGCACAATTCACTTCATTGTGTGAACCTATATCGTGAAACTGACACCAATTAGTCATGGGCTGGAAGTCTGCGACTGGCATAAAATGGGATGGTCCAGCACCATTTTGGTTTGTGTTTTGGTTCAGAGGCGGGCCTCTAGTGTTAGCGTTATTATTCCACTGTTGTTGGTTGGCCATAGGCCCGCTGTTGAAGTTCCTTCCCCCAGTGTTTTTGTTTCGTTGGCCAGAGAAGATGTTCCCTCTCTGGGAATTTGAGTTCTGGGATGCGTAGGACCCCGCCTTCAGTTGGCCCATTTCCATAGTCAAAGTGGACAGCATTCGCCGGAGGGATTCAACCTCGGCGGTCAACTGAGTGTTAGCATCGCAATGGGATGGTTGTGGCTGTTGTTGGCTTCCCGGGAAGGCAGCAGGATTAACCAGAGTCGAGGGCGGCAATCCTCCAGCCGTACACGACTGGAAGAAGGGCACTCCGGATGATTGTGTCTGAGTTTGTTGTGTCTGCTGTGGCTGGTTCCAAGGGAAGACTTCCAGACCCAGTGTCAACTGGGTCTGGGCTGGGTAAACATATCATGCTTGTTGGTCTATCACGGGTGGCGAAGGATTCACCACCATTGAGGGGGAACCTATTGCCAGATTGGGATTGTACCCACCAGCATAAGCAGTACCGCCAGGGATCATGTTGAAAGGTGTGTTCTGCCCAATCCCGCCTGGGGATTTTTTGAGACCGCGGGACAACTCTAGGGCTAGGTTGTAGACTTTTTCCAAAGTATCCCGGTCACCCGGGGTGGTTGTTCTCCAAAGGATGGTGGAAATGAAAGGGTCCATTGCGTTGAGATACATCTGTATGGTTACGTCTAGAGATGGGACAAAAGGGCCCGTGCACTACTTTAGGGCACGCTAGAACCTATGATTGAATGCTGCAAGAGGTTCAATGGGTTCCTTTCTGATGGAGATGAACTGGCTGTGGGACCAAGCTGGGTCCACATGCATGCGAAAGGCAGCCAAGAAGGCATCCTCCATATCCTGCCAAGTGTTGATGGAGTTGGCAGGTAAGTTTAGGTACCAGTTCAAC
>MU227976.1:398951-426586 GCA_018584345.1 Thuja plicata | reverse complement strand
CAATTGAGTTGAGCATAGATAATGTTAAGGAGTAAACAAATGTGAAAGAATAAATATGTTTAGTGGATGTGATAAGTTATGTATGCTTGTTTCACTTCTAGGGTAAATTACGTGATAGTCGGTAAAGGAAAATTAATTCCACTGGTTCATTAATGTAGTTGGTTTTGATGTGAAATGGAATCAATGTAAATTGAAGTTGTAATGGAAATAGAATTTGCTCGATTAAGTAATAAAATGAAATATTTAATAATGGTAATTGAATTCATTAAGGGAACCTTAAGGAATGTACTTGTGAATGGTAACGATGTTATGCTAGAATGTTAGAAGAAAAAAAAAAAAAATTTGTTAACTGTAATTTTAGGTCATAGACCTGATTCCTTATGGGTTCCCTGGCGGGGACATTACATAATTCCTCTTTCAGGTCAGCTCTTTCGGTCTTCGGAACAACAATTCTTAAATTATATTTAATATAGGTCCTCTTCTAAGGTTATAGGTCTAATTGGAATTTAATTCTCCTATGTAGGCCTCTCTAGAAGATTGTTCCCTAGATTCATATATAAGGAAGCTTTCTCCTCTCATTTTCTCTAACAATCTAAGACAAGGACTTGATAACTATGATCATAAACTATCAAAGACATAAGAAGTGAAATATAAAGGTGAAGAAGAAATATTTGAAGCAATCCAAGTATCCATTGAATAATTCATCTATTCTCAAGCCTTCAATCACTTCTCAAGTACTCAATTTATCAAGGAGATCCATTGGTAGCCATTGAAGGATTCAAGCTCTATGGAGCCCTCTTGTTGAATATTTCCCCATCCACATTCCTCCAAGCCTCTTCCTATTCAAATATCCATTCAAGATTAGTGTTGAATAATTAAAATAAATTGATTTTAGACATCCTACATTCTGCATTCTACATCCATTTGGTACATACATACTTGGGGATCCATGGATTCAAATCTGCCACAAGGGTTTCCATACAAGCAAGGTGAATTTGTTCATTTACTTTTTTTTACTTATGCAATTTCAATTATACTTTGAGGTTAATTTCAAAACTAGGGTTTGACTAAGGAAAACCCCTCCCCCCCCACCAACAAAAAAACTATTTTTCTTGTAGGGACAGGTTTAGAACAATGAGTTGGAGTGCAGATTTGGATCCCCTTTTCAACAAACTATCGGGATCTGGAAACAGATTTTCTGTCGGAGATTTTAGAGGTCAATTCTTCCCTAGGTCAGAATCATAAATTTTGGGTCAATGGTGACATTGACTTGAGGGTCAAAATTGGAATTGTGTCATAGATTTCTTGGTTTTGTTCGTCTCTACATTTCTATTCCAGATCCGGTTGCAGATTTTCTAGAAACTCAGTGCAGACCCCCGAAAACAACATTCTTCAAATCTGTAAAATTTCAAGGTTAGTACTTTTCTCCAATTCATTTCAATTAAAGTTATTAATCTTTCTAAACCTATCATACATTCTTTTCTATAAATGGAATCTAAGCTCTTCCTCTTTGCTCTCATTTCCAATAGATTGATTCATTTATGCATTGATCCTTCCTTTGGGGTTAATCAATTTTGATCCTTCCTTTATGTATTTGAGGTTAAAAGGAACATCTTATCTTCCCCACACATTTAAATAAACATTCTAATATCAAATGTAACAAAAACACAATTATATCTTACATTAAATGTAATTACCCCATTTCTTATATTATATTTTATATGTCACATTTTGTTATGTTACATTTTGGTGAACCCACGATAGACAAGTCTTTCTTTTTGGTGTTAGATTTACATCTTTTATATTAGATCTTGCATGAATATTAGATTATTTTTCTTTTATGTTCTTTCATTTACATTTCAAAAATTAAAAATCAAAATCTTGTGTTTCCTAAATTAGGTCATTTGCATTGCATTGGTGTATGAGCTTTACCACTTCTAGTCCTACTTATAGTATCTCTGTTAGAAGAAGCCATAGACTTATAGGTTCCTTTGATCCTGAGTCTTCCTCTCCTTTCCTTAGGATCCTAGATGAAAATTTGACCACTCATGAGTCCAATCCTTCTATGGAGCATAACTCTTCTCACTCATCTCATGATAAGGATGATGCTTTAAGAGTTCCTCCTGAACATGTAAAAAAACTTTCAACAGAACTTGATAAAATGGTAAATCAGCTTATTCAAGAAAACCATAATCAAGATTCCATCCAAGCTATAGAGGCTCTTAATAAATTCCTTCTTGATAGTGATCAAGGTGTTAATCTCTTGTGTGGTATCACTCATCTTGTGCATTTGAACGTTAAACCTTTAGCTCAAGAGGCTCAAGATCTAGGATTCACTCCTCCTGTCACTGGTGAGGGACCTTCTTCCATTCCTTTACCTAGCATTCCTACTTACACTCCTCCTTAAATGACTACATCTCTCCCAATTCCATCTATTCCTATGAGTGTTCCAACGGTATCTCTACCTACCTCACAAACTTCATATCATAGTGTGCCTTTTACTTATTCCAATCCCCTTCCAACTATGGTTCCAAGTGTTGCACCAGTTGTGTCTTCCATTCCTGCCAATTCCTACACTTTTCCTAGTGTTCCTAATATTTCTATGCCACCTATTTCTTCTAATGATTCCACGATTATTAGTTTGGCTCAAAATGTGTCATCTTTACAACAACAACTTGCATCTTTAACCCAATCCAAGTTTAGCATTCCTACATGTGACATGGGTAGTCCTTTATCCTTAGACATTATCTGTGCTACTATCCCTCAGCAAGCTGATATGTCTCATCTTCAAAATTACAATGGTAAAGGAGATCCTGTTACTCATGTTAAACATTTCAAATCCTTTGTAGTGATTATGCTGATGACCATAGGATTTTAGCTAAGTTGTTTGCTAGAACTTTTCATGATAAGGTCTTACAATGGTATTGTTCTTTACCTCCTTATTCTATTGATTCTTTTCCTAAACTTTCTAATACCTTCATTCAAAAATTTAAAAATAACATTGGTCTGCAAGTGTCCTTAACTGATTTAATGCATTGTAAACAAAACATTAAGGAAATATTGACTAATTTTATTGGTAGATTTAAGCATTTGTATGCTTAGATTTCTTATCTTGTTCCTGATATTGATATTCAGCATACGTTTATTCAAATTTACAAAAGGATATTAGAGATAAGATTATGCTTACTAAATTTACCTCTTTTCAACAACTTTGTGCAACACTTCATCATTATCAATTACAAGTGAGTTAATTTGAGAGAAACACTCCAATGGTTCATGTTCTAGTTGATAAGAGTTACACTGCTCCTAATCCTAATAATTTTTAGAAACCTAACAACTATGTCAAGATTAATAAATAGACGAATGCATTCGTTGATCAAGTTGTTGTTGTGTCCAACAATTCCACTTTTGCATCCACTTCTTTCCATATGAATCGTACGTTTACTCCTCTCTCTGAATCTACAGAATGGTCATGATACTGAAAAATGTTATTCTCTAAAGCATAAAGTTCAAGACTTAATTGATTCTAATGCTTTATCTGTTGATAATTTTGATGGGAACAAATTTGTCTCTCCTCCTAATCAAAACCTTCAAATCTATATGAATCCTTTACCTACACATGATACTAATACCATCACTCAACCATCTTCTATGGATATTGTTTACAATTCAAAGATGGATGATCTCAATCACATCGTTAATCATGTGGAGTGCGTTGTTTCATCTCAACCTACTATTCAAGATCCTTCACCTCCACTTCAACTTCAAGTTCCACCTAAACCTCAGAAACAAACTAAGGATAAACGACCTAGGGAACTCTCAATTACCTTTGATGATTCTGAGACTATTAAGGCTCTCGATAGTCCCCTTTATATTTATGCTAGGATTGCTAAGATACCTACGCATGGTTGTCTTGTTGATCCCACATCTTTAATAAATGTCATTACTGAGGAAAATTTTTTTATGAAAAACCTACAATGTGATTGTTATGATACATTTGATGCATGGATCCAAACTTGTAATGGTTTTCTCTATCCTTCACTTTGTTCTATTAACTTTCCTGTTGAACTTTTTGGTAAAGTTGTAGATACTACCTTCATTTTTGTTCCTACTTCTAATAAATTTCAAGTCAAATTTGGTTTGCCTTGGATAAGTGCTATGCATGTTGTTGCTTCTCCTATTCATTAGTGTATTAAGTTCATTCATAATAGAGAATTGAAAATGATTAATCATAGTTTGTATCAACCTTCTAGGCCTAGAGATTGTGCTAGTCTTGATTTCTTTTGGCCTTCATTACCTAATTCATGTCCTCCTTTCCCTGATAACCTTTTTCATTTATATTAAGACTATAAACATTGCAATATTGTCAAGTTAAGCATGCCTCAGATAGATCTTAACCATGGTCTTTTGCCTACTCCTTCCATACCTCCTTTATCCATTACTACTAACTCTATTACTCAACCTCCCAGTGTCGCTTCTCAGCCTACTATGAATCCTACCAACCCTCCTATAGAACCTGTGAAGGAACTAGTTTTTATTCCTCCTAGTTCTCAAAATGTGTTAAACAAAGCTAAGCATAACAAATCTACTAATGAACGTCATAAGAAGCATAGAGATAATGCTAGGGCCCATGATCTGTTCTTTGAAATTCTTTACCTTATTTTGACCAACCTATTCCTGATGTGTTGGAGGAAGTTAATGTTCATAATTATGTTAAGATGGATGAGTATGATGATCTTATTTGTATCTTAGATCCTATTTTAATTAATCTTGATGAGGAGGATACTCTTGATGATCCTATTGATCCTAGTGATTAATATGAGACCATTGATCTTGATACTGATTTACCTCATATGCTTTCAAATCAATTGATAATTACACCTAGTATCAAACATCGTGATTCTCAAGAGGATCCTTGTTTGGAATTGGCTATTATTCCTACTGTATTGGATATAGTCCCTCTTGTGAGTTTCCCGCCTTCCCTAAATGATATAAACCAAGATGGGGAGAGTAGGTGATGTGCTTGATTGGCTTGTCCTTCATGGTAACCATTTTTGTGTTTTCCTATTGTATTGTGTTT
Organism: Thuja plicata; assembly: GCA_018584345.1. Lineage (NCBI taxonomy): Eukaryota > Viridiplantae > Streptophyta > Pinopsida > Cupressales > Cupressaceae > Thuja > Thuja plicata. Next base: position 421,506 of record MU227976.1, on the reverse strand, counting down.
CTCTCGTAATGTGTTTTCTAAATCTTTATTAGATTCTTTTATACGACCCTTGTTACTTTGTTGGTGCAAGGTGATAAAGGAATCAAACCTATTGTACAAATTCCTCTATATGTATCTTTATTCTTCTATATGTTTTTTTTCATGTTATGTTGTACTTGTGCTATTGTTCGTAAATTTTTTCCTCATGTATTCCACTTGGATCTATGACATGGTAGCACTGATTCTTTTTGGTCTCCATGTTGTAGTTTGAAAAGATTCTTCTTTGTAACTCTTGATTTTTCTTTCCTCCATTGTTATTGTAGTTCTACTTCCTTTGGGGAATGATGTCAATTAATTTGCAATAATATCATATCTATATATACATATTATCTTATGATCATAATGACCCCACAGTAGGTAGATCCCTTCTGTGTTCTTTGTATGTTTATGTGGTATTTCCCTTGATTTGTCTTCATTTGGGGGCATCTCATAGTGGAAAGGTAATCAGTAGAGTTCTTTATGTTTTCATTAAATCCATTGCTCCTATTAAAGTGTTAGAAATGATGTTAATGTGAGGGCATACGCTCTACTCGCATTTTACACACATGCACGTTCAAAATATTTTCAAACTTAAAACTTTTTCCCTTTATGGATTAAAGACTAATCCTTAAAGCATGGATTTTTAACTTATAGGATCTCTTGATCTCTCCAGTTTAAATTTATATAGATCTCTTGATCCCTCCAATTTCAATTTACAATATTTTTATCCCTTAAGGTCAGAAGATGTCCTTAACACAGAATCTCCCTGATGGGTTGACTAGTGAATAGCCACATTCACTAGGCAGTTCAACTCCATCTTTCCAGTTGCACTGTTTCCTTGTGTGGTTCACAATGGGACATAAGTTCTCATTGGGCGAGGTAATCACACCCTCTCTCTCTTTCTCTTTAACTGGTGATGTCTCTCTTACCATGATCTTAGGGTTGATAAAGACTTAATTCCCTAGGGGATTGAGCATTCCTTTGTCCCTTTTTATTTCAATAAGATTAGATGTTCTTCATGATCTCCTTTACCAAGAGTTTTCATTGAGTCCATACTCTTGCTAAAGTGGGGGATAAATGTATAGTCAAAAAATGGAAGCACTTCCATTATAGACTAGTTTAGCCTTCCAAGTAAGTGGTTTGGGGTCATGTCAAGCACCTTTAATGGGTCTCTGACTTGGATCTGGACTTTTCCCTTGTTATGCCCCATTTCTCACTTTTCTCCAGTCTATTTCTGATACCCTAAACTACAAATTGTGATTTTTGACCTCAGGGTCAAAATCATCCTTTCTAGGTCAATGTTAACCTCGACCTTGACCAAGGCCAAGGTCGACCTCAACCTTGATCTAGGTCATAATTGACCTTTTTCTGACCCAAGGTCCAGATTTCAAGTTTCTAGGGTTTCCAGATGTCGGGCTTCGAAAAGAATTAATTCCCACTTCCGGGTCAGCTGTTTCGGTCTTCAGAGCAACAATTCTTAAATTATATTTAATATAGGTCCTCTTCTAAGGGTATAGGTTTAATTGGAATTTAATTCTCCTATGTAGGCCTCTCTAGAAGATTTTTCCCTACATTCATAAATAAGGAAGCTTTATCCTCTTATTTTCTCTAATAATCTAAGACAAGGACTTGATAACCTTGATCATCAACTATCAAATACTTAAGAAGTGAAATCTAAAGGTGAAGAAGCGAGATTTGAATCAATCAAAGAATCCATTGAAGCATTCATCTATTCTCAAGCATTCAAGCACTTCTCAAGCACTCAATTCATCAAGGAGATCCATTGGTAGCCATTGAAGGATTCAAGCTCTATGGAGCCCTCTTGTTGAATATTCATCCATCCACATTCCTCCAAGCCTCTTCATATTCAAAGCTCCATTCAAGATTAGTGTTGAATATTTACAAGAAACTGATTTGAGACATCCTACATTCTACATTCTACATCCATTTGGTACATACATACTTGTAAATCCATGAATTTGAATCCGCCACAAGGGTTTCCATACAAGCAAGGTGAATTTGTTCATTTACTTTGTTTTACTTATGCAATTTCAATTATACTTTTAGGTTAATTCCAAAACTGGGGTTTGACCAAGGCAAACCCCTCCCCCCAACAAACAAACCATTTTTCTTATAGGGATAGGTTTAGAACAGCGAGTTAGAGTGCAGATTCAGATACCCTTTTTAGAAAACTATCAGGATCTGGAAACAAATTTTCTATTGGAGATTTTAGAGGTTGATTCTTCCCTAGGTCAGAATTGGAAATTCTAGGTCAATGGTGACATTGACTTAAGGGTCAAAATTGAAACTATGTCAGATCGGAAAAATATTCCTAGGTTTTGTTCATCTCTGTGTTTCTATTCCAGATCTGGTTGCAAATTTTCCAAAAACTCAATGCAGACCCCAAAAAAAAACATTCTTCAAATTTATAACATTTCAAGGTTAGTAATTTTCTCCTATTCATTTCAATTAAATTTATTAATCTTTCTAAACCTATCATACATTCTTTTCTATAAACGGAATCTAAGGTCTTCCTCTTTGCTCTCATTTCCAATAGATTGATTCATTTATCCATTGATCCTTCCTTTGGGGTTAATCAATTTGGATCCTTCCTTTGTGTATTTGAGGTTAAAGGGAACATCTTATCTTCCCCACACATTTCAATAAACATTCTAATTTTAAATGTAACAACAACACAATTATATCTTACATTAAATGTAATTACCCCATTTCGTATATTATATTTTATATGTCACATTTTGTTATGTTACAGATACTAATGTCAAAGGGGGAGATTGAAGAAATATTTTTCCATTAGTATGCAAAGGAAAACAGTTTTTGAACCATCAATAATAGCAACACTGAAAGACAGGTTTTTAGTGCAACCCAAAAATGTTGAACTAGAACCCGATAGAGTAAACTGATAGAGAAAGGGAACCTGACAGATAGTTCACAGAAGGAACACCGACACTGTAAACCAAAAGTGTAAACCTGACAAAGGAACCTGACAAGCAGAGTACACTACAACCCGACAAAATAGAAGACAAAGGAACCCGACAAACTACAAGAGCAACCCAAGCACCAGTTTACTTAGAGGCAGTTAAATCCTAAGAAATGTGGATCTGACTTCCACGTCAGATAAAACACTTGTGTTTTGTATTTAGCTTTAAATCCATTTCTTGAGGGACAAGCAATGTAATTGTAATTGTTCAGTCTAATTGATTGAAAACATGCAAACTGGGAGATCAAGGTCAAGTTGTAAACCTTTTATCATAGAGTTATCATCCTAATACGTGAAACTGAATTAGGTCAATCTATTGTATAAATAGATGTGTAATCAATCAGAACATGTATGTATGATGATGATTGTATCCGAGAAGCACATCTATGGATTAGACTAAGATTTTCAAGAAAAAGAACAGCAAAATCTGAATTAGGTTATCAAGAACCAGATTCAAGGCTACCGAGCAATAGAGGTATTGATCAATCACAATAGGTGATACATTATACATGTAATCTTTAATGGATCTATAATCAGCAATTATAGATTACACTTACTCAGGTCAAATGAATATTTTTGAATACATTCTAACAAGTGTAGCAAATAGAAGAAATCCTTTCAAGAAAGGTGGATTTAACAATCCTTTGTAAATCTCTTAACCGAGTGCACACTAAATAGTGTTGCTAAATCTCTTAACAGAGTAAACCTTAACCAGTCTCTAGAAGATACTCCTAACAAGGTAGATCATTAGAAGTGATCAAAATTGTAAGTCTTAACCAGCCCCTTCCATTCTCCGAATAGTGAAGTTTTGTGGGTTTCATCCCCACCCCAGTTTTTAGCTTCTAACAGGGGTTTTATGCGTTACCAAATCTTGTGCCATGTGTCAATACATTTCATGAATGTTTCTATGAATGTTTACATTCTTTTAAGTTTATGAATTGATATTACATAAAGATAGAGTAAAAGAGATGGTCGGTAATACAATCAATTAATCGCATAAAAGGAATAAGGTTAAAGAGATAAAAAAATTATAGGTACTGATTCACCCCTCCCCTCTCAATACACACTTCCCATTATTTCCAACACATGGTATTATAATACAAGAATTTCATGTTTATCTTGTGGAAGATATAGACACATTGCTGCAAATTGCATATTGATGCACATAATGTATAACAAAAGCTCATGGAGGATCCCTAGCTTGGAATGTTTCCATTGTCATAGGGTAGGACACCTAGAAAGAAACTGCAAATACCGAGGATATGTATCGACCAAAGATGAATCTAGAAAGAGTGCACCATCTACTGTTAAAGAAATCAAAGAACAAATGAGAAAAACCTGGAGGAGAAAGACTCAAGAAGAGGGAACATCACTTGGAACTACAGACAATACCATCTCTACTAATTCTGGTGCACTGAGCTCCACCTAATTGGTGAGAGGTATGTAGGAACTGCATGCTTATTATAAATCTTACTTCAGTTCCTAAGCATTAGAGTTAAGATCCATACAACATATTAAGATGCATTTGGATAAGTTGTGAAATTTTGGTTTAAAGTTGTAATGTATAGTTATTTTGTTTAGTCAGTTAAGCAAAGTAACTATGTTATCAGTATAAAGGTAAAAGGGACTTGACAAGTGCATTTAATGCAAATAATTCAGCCGTTGGAAACCCTAATCAAAGAAAAACTATAAATAGGGTAGTTTGTTAATTCATTTGAACCTAACATTTTCAAAGAGCATTTGAGCACACTGCAGAGTGATCACTCCATCTAGCAATCAAAGTGATTTTGAGGTATTTTTGAATCTTTGCAAAAGTATTATAACACATTTTTGTGATAATTGGTTTACCGAATTGAGTTTGCGAAGCTGTATTTTATAAAGAGTTGCCTAGTTTGTTAATATGGTACATTTGGAGATTATCATGGCACTGAGGATGCAGAGACCAGTACTAGTGAAGAACGTTGAAATAGTGAACCCTAAATATAAGTTTCCCCTAGCTATAGCTATAGAAATTGGTATGACGGGAGAATTATCTTCAATCCCCATGTAAGTTATTTTGATTGAATATGTTCACACGTTTATTCACTGTAAGATCGAAGATTTGTGTGAATCTGAGATTGATGCTTCATTCAATAAGCTATGTGTGAATGGAAGAGTAAAGGATGAGCACAAAAATTTTGAAAAAAAGGATTGATTCATGCAATACATTTACTGGGGGTATTCAAGCCTGAATGGGTGAGGATGGTACTCAATCAATTATGTGACCAATTTATGTGGTTGGATGAACCTATTAAGATAACGAAGGATGTTTTGAACATCATCATTGGATTCTCTATTGGAGAAAAACTCAAGGTAATTAAGAAAATTGAAAAGGGTAAGCTCACTGAGCTAACCAAGGCACAATGGGATGGCAGAGGAATGAAGATATCTACTATTGAGGATCCTGAGTTAAGGTATTCATGCAACATCATATCTTACCAAGTGTTTTAATCATCCCAAGTGGACATTGTACCATGTGGAGCAGTAAACCTGGCATTTAAGATAGTGAAGAAAGGACTTCAGATATATCTTTATGAATATTTGTTGAATTAGATAGATGACAACATGAATATAATAAGAAAGGCAAAGACTGACACTTTAAAATTTGGCTCATTTTTGGTATGAATATATATTTTGTTGTCATTAGTTTAGTCAAAGTCATGGAGTCAAGGAGAATCAATCGGTAAAAGGAGATAGTCAAGTATAAGACAAGTTGGTATTGCACACCAAGCCAATTGGTAAAATAATAGAGTTAACAGAGTACTGAACACCTACATCTGTCGAGTGATGCACTACACTAAGCACATGTAGTGCACTGAGTTGACATTACACCAAGTGATGAAGATCATTTAACCGAGTATTGTGGAGTTACTCAAATGAGTTAAATAGTTAATTCAAAAAGTGATCAAATCACATTTAATGATTGGTTAGAGCATTAATTATGAGTATACAATAATTTATAACAGTTTGTTACATGATCAATGACTTAAATAAATCAGAGTAAAGGTCTAAGGCATAGATCAAACAGAAAAAATAGTTTTTTCATTTCCAAGAAAAATAACAAGTGTCATGGTAAAAGTGACATGGTCACCGAGCTGGAAAGAAGATCTAACGTCAAAATAAATTCACAGTGTATCTAACGCATAAGATTAAGAGGAAAAACTCATCTATATATTGGATGAATTTATATGAGATAAATATACAGAAGAAGGAGAAGAGGACAGAGAAATGTTATTATTTTTTCTGAGAAAGTAAAAGGATTTATTGAAGAACAAAGAGCAGAGCAGAGAACACCGAGAAGAAATTTAGTTTCGGCAAAGTAGAACAAAATAGTGTTACAGTTTGAGATTGAGGTAACACAAATCAGAGCACATAGAGTCTGATCAACATTTACATTTGATGCACTTTCATAGACATTGTTAAGTTATTTGATACTATTATATTGAGAGCTTTAAATCCCAATATTGGATAGATCTTAATTGATCTTATATTTGTAAATCCTTTAACAGGGTACATCTCTAAGTGTAGATTTTTTAAAATTACTTTAACTAGGTAGACCTAACAAGTCTTATATATACTATTAACCAGGTAAGCTATCAGAAATAGGTAAAATTTATAGCTCTAACCGAGCACCCTTTATACTATAGTTAGTGAAGGTTGTGGGTGTCATCCCCACCATATTTTTATCCTCTAACCAAGGATTTTTGTGTTACCAAAATCATTGTGTTAAGAGTTCTAATTGTTTAATATTTTTATGTTATTATTTTATAAGCCTTATATTACTTTCATTTCAAAGTTATGAAATCGGTGATCAACAAGCAACAATATATGGTTTAATTAGTGAATATGGTTAGAAAGAATTTAGTGGTATTGATTCACCCCTCCCCTCTCAGTACCAACTTTCCATAGTTATTCCAACAAGATTATCATGAATGAATTAATGAAGATAAAATAAAAGAAGCACAACGGAATATTTCGGCACCTACTTCAACTGAGGAGGAGATTTAGGATATCTTAGATAGTTGTGTGGGAAGAAGAACAAGAAAGAGGCAATATGAAGAGTACCTCCAGTTAAATGGAAAGGATGACATCTTGAAGATTCATCATGGCTATAAAAAATAGAGTTTGACCACCTTGGATTTCCTCAGAACACCTGAGATGTGACAATGTCACTTCTCAAATTACCCTAGATGTCTAATGCAAGAGCATCTAGAGTGTAAGAGAAACCTTGGATCACCCAAAAATATTGTTTAGTTTTTCAATAAGTGTTATTTTGGCAAGGTTACTATTTTTGGAAAGTTTACTATATTTAGTGAGTTTTCATATGTGGGTAGTAGAACCTAATAGCTAGCCCCAAGGAGTGGAATTGGAAAATATAATGACTAGAAAAAAATCATGTCAATATTTTGTATTGTTTGGGAGATATTAATGTTTTAGGGTTTGAAAGTGCTAAAATATGTTCAACTTGAATTTCAAACCTTTAAATGATCAAATGGGACATCGACAAGGTTTGATTCTTTCATGATCTAGGAAAATCATGGCATTGATCTCTTCAAGAGCTTTAGTTTAAAAAGTGGGAGGGAGTTGAATTGGTTTCTTGGATCAAAATTTATGGCCTCTAAAGGTTTCCCTACTTTATGATGGAATTTTAAAAAAAAAATCAAAATATTTCAACGAATGTCCAAACTCATTTTGGGCATATTTTGAGGCAAGAGAAAGGAGAGAAAAGAGGTTGGCCAAACATCAAAGAGTTGCCACCTTCCATAAAATTCTAAGGCATTTATACTTCTTAAGATGAAAGGGAAAAGAGGTTACTTGAGACAGTTCAAGAAGTGTAGATTGTGGTTTTACCTTGCATATTATTGTAATAAGAAGGCCCATGTGGTTGTAGTAAGTTATTTCCAAAATAATGTTGTGTTATTTCATTGAAGATAATTAAAACCAAGTATTTATGTTCTTGCAATTTATTTGTTTATTTCTCTATTTTGTTATGTGTGTTTGGTTGAGTAAGGGGAGTACTCTTCATCAAAAATGGAAAATCTAAATAATCATAGAAAATCAATTGAAAGTTTATGTCTAGATGGTCAATACCTATTGGCAATGAATATTTATCTCCATTATATTGTTTAGTGATATATAAAAATGTCCTGAGAAGGAAAAAAAGTGCAAAACATCATGGCACCATTCTAAACTTTATTTCAACTATCACTTCAATATTTAATCAATTTGTAGAAGCTTTCTATTGATTGACTTATATAAAATTTTCTTGTCTTAATTATATTAATGTACATTTTCCTTTAAATCTCTTAAATGTTTCATATATGAGTACTTGTTGAACGAAATGAAAAATCTAATTAATCATATAAAATCATATTAAATGTTATCTCTAAATATTCAATAACTATTGACAATGAAAATTAGTCTCCATTATATTGTTTTGAAAGAAATGATCTTGTCAAAGGTCTATACAAGTCAATAACTTACAATCAAATATTAGATAATATAAATATCTTTGAACACAAAACAAAAGGGTAACCTCTGTATATGGATTCTAAAAGTGGTGTACATGAGATTGAAGTTCAAACATTCATAGGCAATTCATTAAAAAATTTATTCAATCATATTTGAAGAATAACCCTCTCGAAAAAATTCAAATTCCAAGACTACACATGGTAGCTAGAAATGGAGGGGGCCATGACCCTCCACCTGCAGACCCTCATCCCCAAGCAACTGTCAAACCTTTGGAGAGGCCTTCTATGGAAACTCCTAGCAATTTTAGTGGGGTCCATGTGGATTTTGTAGATACCTAAATTTGGTCAAGCAAAATCAAAAAAAGAGTGAAGTGAGCAAATCAACCAAAATCATGAATTAATTGAATTATCAAAGCTATTGGATTAATTAAATCTCAAAGATCAAATAATTATGCAATTGATATTAATCAATTAATTGTATAGTTAAATCAAATTAATTCCAACCCATTAAAGGGTGCACATGGCTAAAGAAATTAAATTAATTAATTAATTAATTCCTTTTATTCCTCACCCATCACATGGTGAAAATCAAATTCAACCAATGAGGATTAAGGATTGATCTCACATGGATCAATCCCAAATTGATTCTCCATCACACATCTTGAAACTGCATCTTGACCACTCATTTTGTCTCCCTATTTGAAACCAACATTTAAATTATCTCACCATTTGAAACCATTAACTCAACTCAACCTTAATCATGATAAAATCAACTCTACCCCCCTACCCTTGGGAAATCCTTTAAATAGAGGCCTTTTTGAGAGAAAATAAAGGAGAACACATATTCACAAGAAAAGCATCATCACTATAGGCATTTTGATCTTGAGTTCATAGCATTTTCATTGTAGAATTTAATTAATCTTGAAGCATTTTCATGTAAATTGAGCTAAATAGGGTAAATGCATAATTTACATCATCATTTCTCAACCTAAGAATGTCATTAATGGATGTTCAAATCTGAGAGCATACTATTTTCTTTCCTAGATAGAGAGCCATGAGATGCTCATTGTTCATGTTTTCAACACAATTAGAGTAAATTATTTTATCTTCAAAGTTGAATTGATAAATAGTGATACTAATATCATGAAGATATATTCAAATATACAAATGGAACCCACCATGGGCAAGCAATGCATACAAACCTAAATTCTGATGCCTTTACACAAAAAAGTGACACTTAATAGGATTCCTTTGATGCTTGCAATTGTTCTTCTAGCGCATTTAATTTCCAAATTGTGCATTATATCTATTAAATAGCACTTAGTAATGAAAAGTTATGTTCTTTTACAGTAAAGTAGTGCATAGAAGTGTTTAAAGTAGCGCACAGTCATCCTAAATAGCACGTAGAACTGTCTGTCAGTGTGTAGTTTAAATTTGAAAAATCAGTAAGCTCACTGATAAATTCTGGTTGTTCTACATATCTCAATCCACATGAAGGTGCATAAATCAGATTATTACAAGAAATTGAAAGAAAGAAGAGCAATCAAAAGGTGGAACAAGGTAAGGGAAGTTAAAACTTATTATCAAAAGTTCTTAGAGAAAGAGAGTATGCATAAATATTGGAGAATTATTAGTTTGTATCAAGGATTCTTGAACATGCCTCATTTTGAATTAGATACTACTCTTTTTTATGCTCCTATCTAAATTGCAAATTTCATCTTGAGTTTCACTAACTTGAGCAATTTTGTTTCAATTCCATTTCTATCCTCATTTTTCTTGAGTTGTGTTGGACTAACTTGTTGAGAAGAGGATGCAAAGGAGCTAGGATGATCGCCACTAAGTGAGTAAAATTGAAAAGTAAAAACAATCAAAAAAGCGCCTATCCTAAATAGCTTTGAAAAAGGTAAGATCTAAAATCCTTTTGCATTGCTTAAATTGTGGCAAGTCAAAGTTGGAATCTAGCATAATTATAAAAGCACTTCAAATCATGAATTAAAGAAAATGTTCATATGCCAAATTTGAGATGCAAAGGACCTAAGGAATTGAACCAAACATTAAATTCAAACCTCCTTGTTTGTGGAAGAGAAGTGCTAGGTATATGCTTTTCACTCTTTGAGTGAATCAAAAATCCATACACACTTCGAATCCCTTAGATTAAGGGGTGGTAAATTAACTTTTGTCTATTGTGTTTGGAATTCGAGAAGTAGTAGGCATATTCTCTTAACCTTTTAGGTGAATTAAATTCCCAAACCTGCCTATTCATTTCATTTCTTTCTTTAAAATGAACATGATAGATCTTTAGTGGGCCTGCGTCCTAAGATTTGCCTTTTCGAGGATGGTGAGAGGGAATGACCCAAGTGGGATACAACCATTTTAACCATGGTAATCCAAGCCACTATAAAATAAAATGCATTCATCATTAATGGGGTCACTAGTAAATTTTTGCCATATTTTTGACGTGAGTTAGTCAATTTTTTGATGCAAGTTGGTCGACCAAATGACCACTACTTTCGTCAGAATTTTTTCATCGATTAAGTGACCCAAAAAAGGATGTGTCATATTATTGATAGTATGCATGGTCAAATGATCAACTTCATAATGCGTTGAGACAGTTCAAATCATTTTGTTGATCATTTTGATTTCCACTGAAATAGAAACTTCAGAATGCGTTGAGACTATGGCATTCCGGTCGAACTGTTTCGTTGATCATTTTGATGGTAATCGAAATAGAGACTTTAGAATGCATTGAGACTGTGGCATTCTGGTCAAATTGTTTTTTTGATCATTTTGATGGTCATTGAAATAGAAACTTTAGAATGCATTGAGACTGTTGCATTTTAGTCGATGCATTTCGTTGATCGTTTTGATAGTCATCAAAATAGCGACTTCAGAATGTGTTGAGACTGTTGCATTCTAATCAAGGCATTTCATTGATATTTTTGATGGTCATCGAAATAGCAACTTTAGAATGTGTTGAGACTATTGCATTCTATATGAAGCATTTCGTTGATCATTTTTATGGTTGTCAAAATAGCGATGACGTATTCATTCAAAAAAAATACTATATATTAATCATCTATTAATATATATAAATATTTCATTTTACTAATCTTTCCATTGAAAGTATAGTAGTTGAATTAGAATATGATCTAGGATTATTACAAATCTAATTACTTATCTCTTATAATATTTTCTTAAACATTAATAACATTGTTGTTATCATTGTTCTTACTATCATGTTATTTATCATTGTAAGGTTGCACTTAGTTGTTTAGCCCTGTTTATCCTCTTAGGATCCTGTGGATCCATTCATCCATTTATCATATGAAAAACTTAGTAGAGGCATAACAACATTTATAAAGTATGGAATCATCATAACATAATGGAAGGAAAATTTAGTTATAAATTCTTAAAGATAATTAAAGAGAAATAATGAGATAGTGTAGTCAAGGCAATTAGGCTAAAATTTCAACATTTGATTCACAAGAGCGATCTGTTCATTCCATTTTTTTGTAGATAGAGAATGATTTGGTGAAGCACTAGATCCCCACTGCAAATAGTGATGATGTGTTTGTAGTAATTCTTGAAGAAAATTAAAGAGGAATGACGAGATATTGTAGTTAAAGAAAAGTTGTATCTAATGTACAAGAAACTTCAATGTTGATCATCACTGAGCATCTATATGCTTGCTTGCCACTAACAAGGATTTGGCACCTCTAAATATCTCCTTGTTTAATCTTACAGCTCAACTATATAGATGGACATATATTGTGATGTGTTTGAGAAAGCTATTGGTTATTTTTTATTGTCTTTATAGATAATCCTATTAATTCTATTAACTATAAGTGCAATTTTATATCCTATAATTTATAGGTTTATAACCCGAACAATTTCCATTGTCAAAAAGTTTAAATCAGATCTTTGGAACAAGGTATGGACATCCATCATAACATAATGGAAGGAAAATTTAGTTAAAAATTCTCTAGTAGACATGCTTGCAGAATGTGGAAGCATAGACGATGCATACGTACTATTTGAAAATATGCCTAAAATAAATGTGGTCTTTTTGAATTTTATTAGTGTAGGATATGAACAAAATTTATTTATTGAAAAGGATTTTGAAACTTTAAATCAAATACCTGATATGCAAGATTTGAAAGCATAGGCAAGGTACCTGAATTGTTTGATAAAATGCCTCAAAATGCATTGTTCTAGTAGAACACCTTGTCTGCATGCAAAGGACATGTTTAGAAAACACACACTATCATAGGCAATAATTCGAATAAAATTAATTGTTTATAGCAGAGAAACAAAATTGTAAAAATTGTACTTATGATACGTACATGTTCAGTAAATGTCATAACACATGAATGCTGGAAAACTTCTACCGTATGAAGTATTATAAATTTTGAAAAATAAATGGGAGAGTTGTATGTAATTCCCAAAATTCAAAACACTAGATTGGAAGTTAAACAAACTATTTATTCTACTCTGAACATATCTAATTTGCAATATTTGTTTTCTTTCTAAACAATGACATACTACATTAATACATAGTGTCAACCTATTTGTTATATCATTTAACGGGAATCTAAAATGATAATAAATCTACTTAGAACAATAAAGCTTATTGTGATGTTCAAATAACCAACATGACTTGCAACTGCACACCTGGATTTCTCTTTCTTTCCTGTGTATCATATTATCCTTGCCTCTCTATTACGTGCACCTGTATATATGGATACACAACTAGACGCATGATATAAAATTCATAGTTGATTACATACAAGATCATAAGATAAGCTACATCAATAACTTAGCTAAACCAATCATAAGGTATTTAAAACTAGTTTCGTAAAGAGATGCAAACTATGCAAAATATTGGTAAGGGGTGCCAAGATCAAGGAAGAACTCAAAAGTACAAGACCTAAGGGCCAAACCTAATGCCTCGGTGGCTCACCATAGATGGCCTTGCCTACGTAACTCGTAGAGACATTGTAGTTTGGTTATAACTTTAAAACCAATCTTTTAAAGGATGGTAGAAGTGGTTACGCAACCCCTTTCTAGGGTAGAGTCCCCAGACAATGTCTCCATCAGTTGCTACCCACTTAGGTGAACAAGGATGATATTCTAATTAGATTCTACCAACAAATAAGTTATACGTAGACCTCATCATAATTTTACCTACCATAAAGCATAAATATATTGATTCCTCATTAGCGAGGTATGAATGTTATGTAGTAGAGATTTAAACATGTAGTAGTAATGATTTTTCAAATTTATTTCATAGAAATAATCAAAGATGAAAGAACAATGTTTCTATACTAGGAAGGACAACAACCACATAGATGAATATATAAAAACCATGATCACTACCATGTAAATGATATTAAGGCATAGAGATCAATGATATTCAACTATGGGGATTGAAAATATTGATACACAAATATAAGGGACAATGGTTTCAAGCCATGAGATAATAGTTGTATGAAGGACAACACCAACATGAACATTGTAAGACCTAATGACTTTAAATATTTAATAATCAAGTGAATGTTATTACAGAGCATAGAAGGTAGTGGGAACATTTTAAATAATAGATTATAAGAACAGTGGAAAAGGCCCAAATATTATTGAAAAATGATACTGCTACATTAAGGTAAAGAGGTTTGATGGATGATCATGAACCATAGACAATATTCCATTCATTGCTTTGAGGTTTCAAGACAGATATCCATAATGTATCAGTGCAATGAAAGGGGAAAAACTAGAAGACAAAAAATATCAATGAAAGGTAATAGATCAAACCAGTGTGAAAACAAAGAAAGAGCGCAAAATAAAAGTGAGGAACCATGAAATATATAACTATAGTGTACTCTTAGTTGTACACATGTTGATCCTTGTTGACTTGAAATTTAGACAAGCAAACACCAAACCAGTTGGATTTGATATTTGACCCCATTTCAACAGTTTATCAACATCTCATAGTAATTTAACTAGGGGTCCAATTTGGAAGCCCAACTAATAAAATATATTACCAGTTAAGCTCACCCATTTAAGTTTCTTGTTTATAATTTGGATCCATATAAACATGTCAAACTTTGAGCAATTTATAATATTGTACACCAGATGTTAAACATAAAACAACTGAAGAAATTAAAATGAAAGCAATAAACGTAGATTATTGCACATCTGAATTGGAGACCCTGCTAATTCCCATTAGTTTCTTCTTGACCATTTCTCTACAATGCCATGAATGTGAAGATTAGATAAAATTCACATGCATACAAACACAAGTAAACTAATCAAACAATAGGATTTAAGAGTGCAATTGAAAATAACCTTTCGATCAATTTTCTTTCTCTTATTCAGCAATATTATTCTATTCCTTCTGTCCTCCTCCTTCTTAGCACTATTATAAGATTGCATTTCAGCTTCAACCTCTTTATTTTCTTTGTTAGGTAGTTCCTCATAATTTTTTACACCGTGTATTGTACATTTATGTTAAATTACACACTTTCTTTGCATATTATACATAAACTTAATTTGGTAGTCAACATCACTCTCCCTCTTTTGATTATACTTTATTATTCTCTACAAGGAAAGAGATTTACGTTTTGGTGTTCGGCCTTTAGCATTTGGACCACGATTTTGTGGTCAAATGAAATCAAGGTTGTGCTTCTTCATCCTATGCATATTTATTCCTTTCAAATCATAAAATAAGCATAGGATAAAGAAGCACAACCTTGATTTCATTCCACCACAAAAGCATGGTCCAAATGCTACAGGACAACCAAAACGCAAACCTCTTTCCTCAGAGAAAATAAGAAAGTATAATCAAAAGAGGGAGGGAGGGTGGTGTTGAATACTAATTAAAGTTGCGGCAACATGAACAAATATCAAAAAAAAAAAATCTTCCATCCACCCATTCATTTCTATGGTGAGTACAAATCTGCACAAACAATTCCAAAATAAAACAAGAGCTGGAGTGTAGCATACTTCTTTCCAAGTGCAGGCAAGGTAGTTTTTCCAGATAGAGATGGTTTTACAGGATAAATGCATCTATTTTATTATGGTTACAACCCAATATCAACAAGAAAATTACAAGAATATAAACTTAATTTAGTCAAATTACCTGGCTTCAAATACAGCCAAACCACTCACAAATTCCTTCTTCTGGCAATGTTGTTGACGACAAAATAGTGAAGTTGTCAGTCGATGATGTCAAGTATGACTTGAAGCTTCAGATTCCCCAATGACAGGAAGAGATAGATAATTTTTGTTTGTATTTCTCTCTTCCTATCTTTGGGGCATATGATGTTTCAAGTGAATTTAGGGTGCAATTTTTAGTCTTTTGATGATTGATCTTGTATAGAATCAACTAATGCAAACAATCCACTAGGGAATCATTAATACATGACCAAATCTCTTCACAAAAATCTATAACTTTGGAATTCATAAAATAAGAGTTTAGAGGAAATGTTCCACTAATTTATAGACTATTCCTATAGTTGAAATGAAAGTTATGTATTTTTAGAGAAGGTATATGCACAAGTGACAAACATGAAGATTTGACCAAGCACTACTGGGAGCTTGACCCAGAAACAAATGGAATTGTGATTATCTTATCACAATAGTACATTTTTTGCTGGGTAAGCTCCCAGTAGTACTTAGGAAAATCTACATGTTCATCACCTGTGCATATACCTTCTCTAATCAACTCTTATATACAGGTTAAGGTTGTATATTTTGTATAGGTTGTGTCTGTGTGTGTGCGCATGTGTGTGGAACAATTTGAATAGTGAGAACCATTTGACAAACCTATGGGACTGGACCTAAGTCTCGGTGGCTCATCATTGATGGCCTTGCCTACATTCATGCTTAGAGACTTTGTAGTTCGACTTCATAGTCTCGAACCAAATCAGTCTAGGTTCATCATAGTAAGGGTATATAAAGAGCCTCAAAGGTTTATTTTTACCTAATTTATAAAATACATAAGAACAACATAACTTCATGCCATACATAAGAGACTAGAATTATTACTTATGAATAGTGAGAACCATTTGACAAACCTTATGGGACTAGACTTAATTCTCGGGGGATCATCATTGATGGCCTTGCCTACATTCATGCTCAGAAACTTCTTAGTTCAACTTCATATTCTCAAACCAGATAAATCTAGGTTCTTCATAGTAAGTGTATAAAAATAGAGTTTATTATGTCGTATCACTATATACCACTAATTTTCTTCCTTTAAATAGAGTTCACATATTCATCTTATATAAATAATATCTTCCCTACATTCATTCATTATACTCACATAACATTCATTAACACATAAAATTCCTTCACACACAACATTCATGAATAATTCATTAACACATCATTCATCAAAATTTACTAGTAGTAAAAAATATCATTCATTAAGACAATGTTCTTTCACTAGCAAAAAATATTAATTGCAATCATTTATTTTTTGTTTCTTGTTTGTTTTTTGAAGGAAATGGCTAAGTGAAGCATCAATATCCTCGTCATTCCCCTCCTCTATTGATTCTGATCTCAACACATGTCTCTTCATCATGTGTTCACAAAGACTATGTTGTTGCACCAAAGGGGGGTCGGTTGCAATAACAACTATATGGGTTAAATTCACACCATTTTATATTAGTGTTACAAGTATTTCATTTAAATCAAAAAAGAAATTTAAAAGAACAAAACATAGATTTTCTTTACCTGATTGTGCCACATCATCTACAATAACATTTTTCGTCATCCCCAAAGTCAATATGGTGATCACTCCAAACATTCTCCACTCGTTCATCATGACGTTCTGTATGCTCTAAAATATACACAAAAAAGGTTACACCAATTTCAATTTAAGATGTTAAATTGAATTAATAATTACATAATTAATTTTCAATAGAAAATGAACACTTCCATCGATACTGCGATCCACATCAAGGCCTTCGTAATGAGACATAGGTTCTGTGTTAGGATTACAAGGCTGCATTTCAATGACATGCACATTGTTATCATTGTTTGCTTTTAAAAAACAAAAATAGTTAATTTATGTTCAAAATTAACATCAAATAGATTGTTTCTCAAGTATTCTATTTTAAATATTTTTCATTTGGCATATTTACCTGTTCATCCGATGCAGGAGACTCATGGGTTGGGCCAGTGGAAGCTTGGCATAGGCATTCAGCCACGACTTGACAGCCTTCCTTGAAGGTGATATTTTTGTGTTCTTTGGTGGCCTCTAAATTAAATTCTGAGCCCTATTTTTTTTTATTAAACAAAATTCTTTGCAATTCATACAAATTTAGATCCAGAATTTTTGAATAACCACTAGAGCCAAGTTTGTGTTGGCCAATCTTTTGTAGTCTGGCCTTTGTAGCCTTTGATGTGTCCTACAGCCTATGAAGATTTTGAAATATGTTAGATTATATAGATATAAAGAACACTAATTAGTGCATAAATACATTCTACTAGTAGTTAATACTATCACATACCTTGTTTTCTCATTTGGTGGTGCAATTCCTCTTTGAGTATCCCCTTTCTCCTTTGCATCCAAAATAAATTCATTCCAATGCCTCACTGAAATAAAGGGAGGACGCTTGTACTTTGGGTTGTGGATGAGATTCCTTCTGTATGAGTCCCTCACAGTCTTAAGATGTTTGGCAACTTTTTCTAAAATTTTCTTCTCCTCAAAAATTTTATTACCAAACTCATGCTCTAAATATTTTATGAGTTGTTCTTTTAATTTTTTCTTTGTAAGTTCCACCTTTTAAAAAAAACACAAAATTGTTAGATAGAAAAAATAACTAAAGTTGCGTACCATGAATATAGTAAAAGAAATGGAATGAAAGGAAAAATATTATACCAATTAATGATATGAAATAAAAATAGAGGGATAGGGTTAGTTCGCTTATGATATTCCACCTTGTACATATGGTGGGCCCAAATATCTTTAATGTCAATTCATGAAGCGCTTTATAAAAAGAATCGTTCCCTACAAAAATGTCATGTGATCATCAATCCAAAACTTGTTATGAATAATTAAATTACAATTACAATATAAATAATAATAATTTTAAATTACCTGGAAGCTTAAGACATTTTAAAGGCATCAATTCTTTATCATCTATCAACAATGACGTCTGCATAACTCTCGTGCTAGAAACATGGGTAGATCTAGGAAACTATGGTGAATTATCACCAATATAGGTACTCTAATCTGTATTCGGCGTAGCGGTCACTGGTGTATCTCCTACTGTAGAAAATTAATCCACTATGAGATGCAACCAAGATTAAAGTACAAATTATCAAATCATAATTAACACAAAACCAAATATAGAAAAATAAGGATTTACCAGGCATAGATCGTGAAGGTGTCAATTTTTGCATGCTCCTTGTTGTTGACATTACACTCGAAAAAATCAGATGGTTGGTCCTTCTAGGAGGAGTCGCCTGGCTCACTTGATGACCTGAACAATACATTGTTAACAAAGACATTCTAAAATAATAAGAGTAAGAGTATCTTTCAATAATTTTTGAGTGAATATTTTCTTAGAAATTTTGAATTAGTTGTAACTGTACCTTTTCCTATAGTTGTATCTACGGTATCAGTAAGTCCAATGAAAAATGTACACTTCTAATCAGTAAGTCCAATGAAGTTTTTGAATGTTCCAAAGAAAAAATTTCTTGTAACTTGTTAACTCAAGGATTATTTTACCCGAGGTGGGAGTTCTGCTAGTACCGGCCTCACCGCGATGTCCATGACCAGGTTCATGAGCAAGAAAAAAATCATGTAACAAGAACACATACATAGTTTAGATCATGACATAAAAGAGTATAAAATATAAAACTTTATTGAAATTTTGTTATAACTAAAGATTCATTACTGCTTACCTGATAATGACGTACTTGCGACATCAATTCCTTTGTCCTCATCTGCATATTTGTGGTTGGATTTGGATCCTCCAAAATTTTAATAACTTCTGCAGTGACTTTTTTAAAAAATTTCTTCACCACATTTATAGGGTTAAGGATATCTGGGAGCTCATTTGTATCTACATCTATTTCCTCTATTGTTGCAGGTGCTTTTCCCCTATCATGAACATCAATTTTTGACAGGAATATCAGTAAAACTATCAGAATAACTCCAAAACCCTAAATAAAAGAACATAATAATATAACATTTTTCAACTATCTAATTTGTACAGTTACAATAAGGTTTACCTTTGCTAAATTTTGGGTGGGTGGAGCATCCAAGAAGCCTTTATCATGTGCGAGATCCATGTCATCTTATGACAAAGATTATATATAAAAACTTCAGTGAACTGAAAGCAATAGACTTAGAAAAAAATACTTATTAATAAATGGTATATTGGAGTCATAAACTCGAGGTTAGTTTAAATGGTATATAGTACTTACCACCCCCATGATAGTAACTTTATTTCTATCTATGTGATTCAAATGGTAATCTATTAGAAGTTCTTCCCCTGCACTTATTGATTTTATCGCACATACAAAAACATGATTCCCCTCACACGCCTCAAATATGCAATTGGGTTGCTTATTAGTTGTCGCAGGTCGCGTACAATTTGTAAAACCTACAATATTCCCTGTTGTTTTTGGTCTCCCGTCAATGTACATAGAAAATCTTTTACTTTGATCATTTTCTTTCCATTGTATATAATTTTCTGACAGTGTATACCTACTCATACTTTTTTTATATTGAGCAATCTACATCCAATCGTCACAATTGTAACAAGGTCCAACAAAATCCATCAATTCAACAAGTTTTTTGTAACATACCTTTATCCCATCCATGGAAAATAGGCCCAAACCATGTAATGAGGATGGATCTATGTGATATATTGTTGGAAATATTGTTTGGAAAGCTAAAATGGAAACAATTATTGTTTTATCATTGATGTCAAACCTTAACTGGTGAGACTATTGCTATCTATTTGAGTACCATATCTATTGATTAATGGAGGAGATTTAACAAGAAGACCAAGAAGAATGGTTAAGTTATGAGGAATTACAAAGGGTACTTTATCAGTTGGCACATTGGCAAAGTGATATGTTGTTTATCTTTCACTGATAGTTTACTGAGATCAGTTTATGCCGAGCAAGTTTTGTGTCGGCCGAGCACCAGTGTGTGTTGAGCATATTTTCTTGTATGTGTCAAGCGTTAGTAAATTTCCAAGGAACACAATGTTGGTTGAGCAGCAATATTTTGATGATTGATGAGATTTAAGATCTCTGGCTGACATATTTGATTTTATTGGGATATGTAAAGTTAATTAAAGACAAGCACGTTTGATCTACACTATGAAAATGCATGGGTAACCGTAATTAATGCATGGATCAAAGATTTAATTTATGATTATATTGGAGAAATAAATTAAATGTAATGATGGAAAGATTCGTTGGATCTGACCTAACCTAAGATCTACGATCTTGATTAAGTGGAAAAATATGTATCTGACCTAGATGGAGAGGTATATGATAACCTCAAGGGGTTATTCATGGATACAGTTGTGTATGCAGAGTATGCAAGAGGATTTCATGGTTAATTAACTAACTGGAAAGATCTAAGCAAAGAAGGCTGAGTAGAGAAGCAGAGAGAGATTGCTTGACGAATTCCCAAGAAGATCTAAAGTTTAAGATGAGAATGGAGGCCACTCAGTGAATTAGCATTAGAGCTGAATTGGATCTGGATTTGCAAAGTAAGTTGTATGTATCAAATCAAACCTGTTGATTACTTTCTAACCATTATATCAGTTGAAATCCTTTAACCAGGTTGACCTAATAGTCATTGTATAAATCCTTTGAGAAAGGTGACATTCATATTGGAATTTTCTAAGTCCTCTAACAAGGCCACTCCTGACAGGGTGATTAAATCCTTTAACCAGGTCACATTTAGCAATGTGTTTTGTAACCTTTAATAGGGCTGGCTCTTAATAGGGCATCACTTCAGAAGAGTGAAAACTTGATAGCATGTTATTGGTGGTTTTTCCCAAATTGGGTTTTCACGTTAAATACTGGTGTCAACTTGTGTGAATTTTTATATTGTGTTTTACTGTTAAGTTTATGCAAGCTTATTTCATTTGAATAGTAAACTGCATACTTATATTGTTGACTTATGCTATCACTGCCGAGTAGATCTGAGTTTTTTAATTTGGTATAAAGTTTCAATGGGCACATCTAGACCCATGGACAACTGATTCACCCCCCCCCNACTGATTCCCCCCCCCCCCCCCCCCTCCCTTAGTTATTCTAAATTCATTCTAGAAATTGGTATCAGAGCTTTGGTCTCTTGAAAAAGTTTGAAGGTACTTGGAGCAAAAGATCAAGATGTATAAAAGGGAGGTACCAAAGTTAAACAAGGACAACTTTTCAGCGTGGCAAAGTTTGATAAAAATTTATTTGGCTGGTGTTGGTGATTTTGCTAAACATCTTGTTGATCAAGAATATGTAGCCCCTACAGGAGCTCTCAATGTTGGACAGTTAAGAGAAAAGCAAGAACATAATCAAGAAATGTTGGAGATTGCATCATCCCTAAACTATCATGAGTTTGAAGACATAAAGGATTGTACAAGAACAAAGAAAATGTGGGATGCTCTTGAAACCATCTATGGAGGTGACACAAATGTGCTAAGAGCCAAATCTGAAAGCTTGAGAGGTAATTTTGATGAAATGAAAATGAAAGAAGGAGAAAATATAGTTTCATATTATGGTAGGATAAAGGAATTTGTAAATGCTATTAGAGGAGCTAAAGGAACCATAGATGATAACACCATCATGAGCAAGGTACTGAGAAAACTTCTTCCTGTTTATGCTATTAGAGTATCTTCAATTCAAGAATTGAGATATACTCCTAACAATAATTTGACTTTGGAAAGTTTGGTAGGCAGACTTACTGCATTTGAGATGTCAAATTTTGATAACTATACTCCACAAGCCATTGAATCTGCATTCAAGTCCCAGATGGTCCTCAACAAATCAAACAAAG
>MU227976.1:359964-394361 GCA_018584345.1 Thuja plicata | reverse complement strand
TAAGCACATTTGATCTACACTATGTAAATGCATGGGTAACCATAATTAATGCATGGATCAAAGATTTAATTGGTGATTGTATTGGAGAAATAAATTAAATGTAATGATGGAAAGATCCGTTGGATCTAACCTAACCTAAGATCTACAATCTTGATTAACTGGAAAAATATGTATCTGACCTAGATGGAGAGGTATATGATAACCTCAAGGGGTTATTCATGGATACAGTTGTGTATGCAGAGTATGCAAGAGGATTGCATGGTTAATTAATTGACTGGCAATATATAAGCAAAGAAGGCTAAGTAGAGAAGCAGAGAGAGATTGCTTGATGAATTCCCAAGCAGATCTAAAGTTTAAGATGAGAATGGAGGCCACTCAGTGAATTAGTATTAGAGCTTAATCGGATCTGGATTTGCAAAGTAAGTTGTATGTATCAGATCAAACCTATTGATTACTTTCTAACCATTGTATCAGTTGAAATCCTTTAACCAGGTTGACCTAACAGTCATTGTATAAATCCTTTGAGAAAGGTGGCATTCAGATTGGAATGTTCTAAGTCCTTTAACAAGGCCACTCCTGACAGGGTGATTAAATCCTTTAACCAGGTCACATTTAGCAATGTGTTTTGTAACCTTTAACAGGGTTGGCTCTTAACTAGGCATCACTTCAAAAGAGTGAAAACTTGATAGCATGTTATTGGTGGTTTTTCCAAATTGGGTTTCCACATTAAATATTGGTGTCAACTTGTGTGAATGTTTATATTGTGTTTTACTATTAAATTTTTGCAAGCTTATTTCATTTGAATAGTAAACTACATACTTATATTGTTGACTTATGCTATCACTGCCGAGCAGATCTAAGTTGTTTAATTTGGTATAAAGTTTCAATGGGCACATCTAGAACTATGGATAATTGATTCACCCCCCCCCCCTCTTAGTTATTCAAAATTCATTCTAACATATATCCTCTTGTTAACGCAAAAATCAGTGTTAATTGGTGGTATCTCTTTGGGTACCCATTCTTTCTTAAGATGTGTGTACTGAAAGGGAAGCTTGATGTCACCTCTGGTCTTATCATCATAAGAACATCACCCCCCTTTAGCAAGGAAAAATTGCATGCATTTATTGAATTTTTTTTCTAATCTTTTGACCTCTAGTTTATCTCCCTATTTTAGTCATACTACATGTCAAACTTTCATCTATCATTCCCGCATTTCTATCAATCAAGGAAGATAAATTTGAAAAGTACCTATTTGGTGGTTTCTGAAATCCATCAAATGAGATATATAGTTGGTAAGGAGCAAGATATTTTGCTAAATGAGGGTAATGTTGATGAAATCGGCCATAAAATTGATGTTGAGGGTAGTACTGTTAAATCATGAGCAAGTTAATACCTTATTATTAAACCAATCAATGAAGATTGGCATAAAGAAAAAGAAAACAATTATTAAACTATTTCTATAGGGAATATTGACTTATACCTACTAATCCATGTCACTGTGTAGGATCCTTATCAAAGGGGTTAAATTTCCTGCATGTGTGAATCATTTATCTTAAGTTAGCTAAAAATTACATGATATATATGCTACAAATTACGTAGAAGACAACATGAACAATATGAAAGATTGTAAACATGAACAAATTACCTTTACCTTATATATGGAATGCAAGATCATCAACAAAAGGGGTGACGATGTGTGTAGTCAATTGCCTATTTCCAGAAAGGTTGAAAATCAAACAAAATATATACATGTAATCAACATTAATTAATTGAGCATCATAAGCAATACATTGGTTATCATAAATCACATATGTTGTAACCATTATAATTGAACTGGTGCAGGAGCACACATAGGCTAACCTTCATAGTTGTAATGTCTTGGCTTGTACTTGACATTGGCCAAGTCAAGGTAGTGTATTTAGTTAGACCTTAGAAATTCATTGCATTGTGGACTAGGTGAGTTAGTCATGAGGACTAAGGTCACCAAAATGGTCATTGTTAGTAGCTTTTTAATTTTCTTAGGCTTAGAAGCTTCGTGATGGATTTGAGCTTTGAATGTGTCCTAAACACATAGATGTTGTCATAGAGATGTTTGGAGGCCATTAATGAAGTTGGTTCCTCAAGATATAGAGGATAGAGGCCCTAAAACTTAGGAAGTTGGCATAATGGCAAAGATGCCAAAAGTTGTTAAAATGTTGTCATGACAACATTTGCAATTATTGCAAATGTTGCATGCAACTCGGTTACTTTGGATTCCCCTAGAAAATAGGAGTGGGAAATCGACCAACAGGCCCTAGAAACATGGAATATGGCATCTAATGTATGGAGGCTCAAATCTAGAGGAGATATTTTTTTCATTGTAACAAGTTTGATATAGTGAATATAGCTCTACAACTCTGATTGTGTGAAGAACCCGAGATTTTCAGTGTGACAGTGCTATCATATGGATTGAATGCCTTAATTTAGTGATTTTTTTGTGTTCATAGGATAGTTCTAAGACTTTTCCATTTATTAAGTAATTTGATTTGAGTTAGTTTAAGGTCTTAAGTAAATTGTTTTTAGTTTAGGGAGTTCATTGGTCATGTCCTAACCAGTTTGTCATTTCATGGCTCCCCCATGAAATCTAACCATGGGATCTTCCTAAGGCTAGGTGGATATGTTAGGGGAGTCATTTTTCTTTACATATGTAGTGGTAGGAGTCTTGTGGATTTGAGTTGCTATTTTTAGTACCAATCCCTAGGCGAGCTGACAGTGCCCGATTAGAGGTTTGGAGGTGAAGAATTGAGAATTTCATGCGGGGAAGGAAAGTACATTATGGGAAAAGTGTAGTGATAGGTGGGATATGACCTAATTTTACTCTTTTGAGAGATTTGTGAATTCTCCAATCCATTTGGTCAAGTTTTGAGTGAGAAATCAGTAAGGTCCTACTAATTAAGCCTATTATCCCTATTGGTCCTAGATAATAGGAACCCTGTGTACGAAGGGCTTAGGGGACTAAAACTTTCAAAATCCTTTGTAAAATAAAAAAAGGGTATCTGAATGTGTGATTATTTTTTCAAGTTCTTTGGGAAAGTTTTGAAATAATTGGGAAAAGGTCTCTGGAAAAGGCTACAAGGAATTAGGCCTAATTAGGCTTCCTAGGGTCTAAAACTTGATCTCGATTGGAAAGGGTTAAGAGATCCATCAAAATGGAGTCAAATGGGAAAATATGGAAGGTTTCCAACATGTTTAACATCCCTGCAATGATTCATGAATTCTAGTGTGGAGTTGGCACTTAGATCCTTCTAAGTGTAGGAGAAGAAGTGAAGAATCTAAATGGTGTTAGTCTTTCAAGGTGAAGCACAAAGTGTTGGGCTCTTGGAGAGGAGCTAGAGAAGGCCTTAGTTAATCATATAAGCCTTTGGAAGATCCTAGTGAAGGTTAGGATTCTAATAGATACAAGCTAGGTCTCTTGGTAGATGTGCAAGCAAGCCTTGAAACATCATACACCATGAACACAATGAATTAATTATACCATTCCATTAGAGATGAATATATCAATAAATCAATATTAAATATATACTAATCAATATAAATATATATAAATAATTAAATCACATACCTTGTACATTTCAATCATGTCATTGATCATCTTCTTCATTCATCTCATCATCATCGCCATCATCATCGTCATCATTATCATCATCATCATCATTATCATCATCATCGTCGTCGTCACCACCATCATCACCACCACCACCACCATCAGCATCATCACCACCACCACCATCATCTTCTTCTTCTTCATCTTCATCTTCAGTATCTTCTTCTTCCATCACATTGTACTTTACCATCCTTCCTCTTGGACCATGTCTAACAAAAAATGACCAACATGGTTTATGTGGAACCTATAAGTAAAACACTTACTCACATTGGCTTGGAAGAACATAGGGCTCATCTCCAAATGGCTCAAACGATCTTGTATTAATCATTTTAAATCCATTATCATGTTGAATAACAGTTCTATCAAGATTATTTTAGTTCAGTCGTAGCCTATACCATTTGATGACGAATAGATCTAATTTGAAGGAGTTAAAGTCACACTCAAGTATATCATCCAAGATGCCATACTATCAATTTTGATATTGTTGAAGATGTATGTCATTTCTAGATGAAATATTAGTGACCTTGAAGACTGCAATTATCCCATAATCACAAGTTTTCATCGTGTCATCCAAATTTTTTATGCAAAATTTGTGGTCATGATAGTACATAGCTTTGTGGTGCTTGACCTGCAATTTTTCAAGCATGTGAAAATTATTTGCATCATGAGTTCATATGAAACATATGGGTCATGATCATTAATAATTTTTTATGTACATGTCTACCTCTTAAACCATATGCTAGATCAATTACCATTGGCGTAATATTGGAATCTCCATTACGATGAGTTTCTCTAACCAATGAAGCAACACCGTCCCATGTTAATGAGAAACCATTTTTTTGACATCGTTCAATCCATACCGTCATCCAATCAAAATTGTTCGCAATATACAAATGTATTGCATCCCACTCTCGACCAACTATATAAGAAAATAGACCAATTACAAATAACTTATATTGAAGATTTATAAGAATTAATTAGCTACAATAAAATATTATAATTACCTCTCACTTTTTTCAATTTAACTTTTCCCATTAAGTACTCCCCTTCAATTTTTTAATGGAGTTGGGATCCCAAATACGATCTACATGGATCGTTGCTGCAAACTTAGGAATATATTCAGTAATGTACACCATGGTCTGGTATACCATATATCCCTCCACCATAGAACCCTCAGGATGTGCTCTTTGTCAAATCAAGCCCTTCAAAAATTCAAGTGTCTCTCAACCATCCACATTGACCTAGTTTATACAGGTCCACACAATTCAATCTCCTCAACTTGATGTATGAGGTATAGTTCTTGTGCATTGAAAAAAGTTGAAGGTAAACACGTTTGCATTTCACACATAAGATGAGGAATTTTTCTCTTCCAATATTTTATATCTTCTAAATATATTTATTTCGATGAAAACCACTTCATGTATTTTCGAAGATCATATATAACTTGTTTGATACTGTTGTCGAAGTGGTGTGGGAGAGATAGAGGTAGAACGTATTGCAATAATTGTAAAATGATCTTTTCAAGTTTTATAAAATAATACAATGAAAATAACATGTAGTATACAAATATATAGTGAATACAAAATAACATGAATTACCTTAATAAATGTATGTCAATCATGTGTTTTTATCCTTGGCCCAAATTCACTTTTCTTTGATATGAGATTGTTTATGTTCGCAGTAAATCCTATGGGAAATCATATTTTTGTATGACTTCTTTTATAGCATTGCTTTGCTTCTCCAACAATAACCAAGTATGGGAACTTATATCAAACTGGTCTCCAGTATTATTTGATCGAATGGCATTTTTCATTGCATGGTTGGATTCCTCAATGTAACTACAAATTGTGAGAATTTTGTCTTTGTCACTCCTTCCATCCAATAATTTCCATAATGTCTCTGTTACATTCTTTCCAATATGCATAGCATCAAACAAAAGCATGATTGGGAATTGCTCATAGTATGACAACCTATTAAATTGTGTAGGATAAATTTTTAGTCCTTTTTGAATTTGATCATTGATGCCTTGATGACCTTCATGGGCATCAATTACATCATCAGTAAACAAAACAAGATATCAAAATATAAATTTCAAACAAGAACCATTAGATGGAATGACATTACCTCAATGATTTATTCTATTATATTCCAAATTCTATAGGCAAGGTGTCATTCTCCATGGCTTTGATGTAGTCTCTTCTTTCCCATTAAAAATATGTTTTTTGGTAATTCGGTACTTATGATTTCTGTGGAGAAAGTGTCTATACTCATCGAACACATGCTTTCCTAATATTTTTGAATGACGAGATTTCATCTTTGGACCACAAACTGGACATGTAAATTTTCCATTTGTCTGAAGACCTACAAGATCATGTATAATTGGATTAAATATGTTAATTTTGTGTTAGCACTATAACATACCAAAAAAGAGGTGTTAACAAGAGAACATACCACAAAAATGTGTTAGCCCAAGGGCATCATGTATTGTACATACAAGCATTGCATGGAATTGAAATTTTCTTTAACCTATTGGTCTAGAGATGGCATACATAGTGACCCCATTCCATAACACCATCAACTCATCGATAAGGGGGCTCAATATATACATTCATATCTTTACCTTGGTACTTACCTAGTTGAATGAACAAAAACATTACATAATTATTATGACCATTTTGATGGATTATTTATAATAAATTAATTTAGATGACTATTAAATGAAAAAATACCTAGAACAATCATTTCCAACATTATGTGCTCCCTCTTTATGGACATCAAGGAGGAATGTTATTGTTGATAACAAAAATAGGCCACACTAAGTAAAAAGATCTCATCTCTACAAACAAATTGGCATCGTCCACTGTCAATGAAATCCTGAGATTACGAGGTTCTTCTTTAAAGTGTGGCCAAGTTTCCTCTATTTCCTTGAATTCCAAACCATCTGCATGCATTCACATAATGTCATCTCAACTTCTATTGCATGCATGGTAATCCATAAATTGTGCCAAGCTAGTGCACCTGAATAATCATTACAGACATGGAATGATGGGAATATAACGAAGAACCTTGTGAGGAAACTTTTTTATTATTTTATCTGATCGATATATACTAAAATAAAAATTAGGACATTCTGTTGCAAATTCATGTTGTTTATGATATATAATATGATCATTCAGACTATTAGAATAATTGAGAGGGGGGGTGAATCAGTGGCCTCAAAATTAATCCAAAATATCCAACCAAAACTTATACCCCAAATATAATATCTTCAATTATCATTCATTCCTACAAGATATATTCCTTATGTAATTCTTGCAAATTTATACTGCTTGGTGAACATACGGTTTATCCTTTTCCTAGCCTTTACCGAGTAGGAGTAATTACACTTAGTGTTTACCGATCAATCCTATTTTAGTAATGTGTAAAGAAAAACATCAAAGAAATGAACCATATACACATTTGACACATGGATTTTAATGTGGAAACCCGATTAAGGGAAAAAACCACTTGGTACTGGTAACCCAAAATTTTCACTCTTCTGAAGTGGGCTCGGTGAAGAGCCAACCCTGTTAAAGGTTACAAACACACTATTAAGTGTGACCTTGTTAGAGAATTCAAAACTAACAGTTTATCTTTTGACTTAGAATTTACTATGCTTTCAACAAGAAAACCTTTTGTTACTATTGAGTGTCTCAATACAATAAGGATGGTTAAATCCCACTTGGCTAAGAGATTTTCTGAATCAATGGTTAAACTGAAATAGTAAATGATTTGTTCTATAATACAACTTTGAATTGCAGATTTTCATATATATTTTTAGTCCATAATGCCTCTCTACTCACTATTCTCTTCAATTCCTTTTATCCCCTTCTTTCTTATTTCTGCTTGGTGAATGCTCTTGCTTTTTTTGCTCGGTGTCTGTAGAATTCTTGGCTCTGTTCTTCAGCCTGTATGATCAGATCTGCATGAAGACTTATATCTTCACCAAAATTATATTTAGCATTCCTCTCTTTCATAATGAATTCCTTGTCTCTTTATATAGACATGATTTCACCATTTCAATCTCCTTGTCTTTCTTGTTCTTGACGTAGATTGCTTCTTGATCTGCAAAACCCATCATGCATTGCTTTAATCTTTAAAGCTTTGCTTTATTTTTATTTTGTAGATTTATCCTTGACAATTGTGAATAAAACTATCTTTAAATCTTCTTTTTATCCTTATTTCAAATGGTAAATGAAAATAAAGAAATTGATCGGTTAACTCTAAATATAGCTCTGTCAGCTAAGTATTTTGGTCATTTTCTAACTCCAGTTAATTTTGGTCATCAACTCTTAGTTTTCTCGGTAACACTTTCTCGGGTACTACTGATCTCGGGTAACACTGTTCTCTAGTAACACTATGTCTCTTAGGTAACGATGTTTGTCAGTGTTGTCTGTCTTTCAGGAAACACTATGAACTGCTCAGGGTTCACTATTTCTCGGGTAACCCTATCACTCAGTGTATACCTTTACCGACAATAAAAACTTGGTCTCTTTAGATCTTCAAGTTTTATAACAATATGTGTATGAGAAATCATAACATATTAATTTGAAATCAATGAAAATACAATACATTAATTGATTTAATGTCTTGCATTTACTTTTTGCATCTCGATGATCATCAACTTATCAACTTCAAACATTCAATCAGTTATAGTTCATCAAACTCTCCCTTTAGCATTGATGGCAACATACTATCAACACAATATGAAATATACCTTAACATACCAAACTTATTGTTCTATATAACCAATTCAAATATCTGACTCTCGGTAAGCTCTTCTAGCTTAGATTTGAATCTTGCAGAGTGCTTTTCCTTTCTTCATTCTCTTCAATGGATATGTGTAGCAATTTTGTCCTTTGCTTCTATTTCTCCCTTTGTTGTAGAATATCTTCTCCCATTTCTGGATAGATATGCAGTGTTAACTTTTCTCTAATTCTCTCCCTTAGATGGATGGTTGTTTCTTTTAATCATCATTGGATCTTTCTCTCCCTTTGTAGAAACTTCTTTTTCTGAACTTTTCTCTCCCTTTGATTGAAGTTCTTCTCTGGTGGATTTTTATATATTTCATTGAATCTCTCTCTCCCTCTGACAGCAATGCCAAATAAAAATATATCATTGAATTCTTCTATCCATTAGCAATATATCTCTGTAGTAGCCAACAATATCTCTAGTGTTCGGTGTAGATGAGTACCTTCAGTGTATTGATATATCATTGCAGTCCATATATCATCTTCCATCAACATGATTGATCTTCTGATAATGTGTAGGCTGATGCAGCCTCCAAGTCAACTTAGTGACCAGTAGACAAGGGTCGGACCCCTAGTCTTTTCCTTAGGTACTCAAATGTATCTTTTGGCAATGGCTTTGTGAATATATCTGCTAATTGTTCTTTGGATTGTACATATTCTAGTATTACCTCTTTATTTTGTACTTTTTCCCTCAAGTAATGATACTTAATAGCTATGTGCTTTGTCTTAGCATGCATCACAGGGTTCTTTGAGATGTTTATAGCACTATTATTATCACAATAGATAATTACTGGTTCAATAATTTCCTCATTCATACCTTTTATCAATTGCTTGATCCATGCAATGTTAGAGAAATTTGTAGCAACAGCCACATATTCTGCTTCTGTAGTTGATTGAGATATGCATCCTTACTTTTTACTTATCATTGTGACAAGGTTTTCACCCATAAAGAATGCTCCTCCTGTTGTGCTCTTTTTATCATCTATGTTTCCAGCCCAATCAGCATCTGTATAGACTTGTAGCTCAAATTTGTCTTCTTTATTATACCACAAACCATAGTCTTTGGTATTCTTTAGATATCTCATAATTCTTTTAACAACAGTCATGTGTGATTCCTTAGGATTAGC
This sequence comes from Thuja plicata, assembly GCA_018584345.1. Lineage (NCBI taxonomy): Eukaryota > Viridiplantae > Streptophyta > Pinopsida > Cupressales > Cupressaceae > Thuja > Thuja plicata. The sequence goes on along the minus strand of MU227976.1, from coordinate 384,801 downwards.
AGAGAATCTTGCAACAATACCAACTGCATATGTTATATCTAGTCTAGTTTGTACAACATACATTAGCTTGTCAATCATAGATCTGTATAAGGTTTGATTTACCTCAGTTTTCTTGTCTTCCTTTGTCAATTTTCTTCTGGTTTCCATAGGTGTTCCAACTAGTTTGGAGTCCTCCATTTTGAATATCTTTAGAACTTCTTTAATTTATTTGGATTGTGTGATGTAGATTCCTGCATCCTATTGTAGAATCTGTAGACCAAGAAAAAAATTGATCTCTCCAAACATTGACATCCCAAATTCTTTCCTCATTTCATCAGCAAATGAATTGTATAGCATATCATTACCTCCAAATATGATATCATCAACAAATATCTCAGCAATCAAAACTTTATCCTTGATTTCTCCTTTCAAATACATATTATTGTTATCACTTGTTCTAATAAATCCAATACTAATGAGATAAGAGTGAAGTCTTTCATACCATGCTCTCGGTGCTTGTTTCAATCCATACAAGGCTTTGTGTAGTTTACATACCATGTTCCTCTTGTTAGGATCAACAAACCCTTCAGGTTGTTCAATGTATACCTCCTCTTCTAGTATTCCATTTATTAATGCAGATTTAACATCCATTTGATATACTTTGAATCCTTTGAAAGTAGCATAAGCAAGTAGAATTCTTACTCCTATTCTAGAAACGGGTGAAAAGGTCTCTCCATATTCAATACCTTCTTCTTGTGCATACCCTTTGCATACTAGTCTTGCTTTATTTCTTGTGACTTCTCCATTCTCATTTAGTTTGTTTCTGAATATCCATTTGGCACCAATGACATATTTGTCACTTGGTCTAGGTACTAATGTCCATGTTTTGTTCTTCTCAATCTGTTCAATCTCTTCACTCATAGCACTAACCCATTCTTGATTCTCAAGTGCAGTATTAACAAATTTAGGCTCAAAATCACAAATCAAGCATCTAGTGTTAAGTGACTTACTTCTTGTTCTCATTCCAGCTCTTTTTTCTCCAATGATCTGGTTCTGTGGATGGTGTCTTCTGACATATTTGGAAAGTACAAGTTCAGATCTTTATTCATCATTCTGATCATCATCTTGACCTTCAATTTGATCTTCATCATCACTCGGTTCACCATTGTGAGCATTTTCTTGATTCTCGGTGTGTGCAGCCTATTGCTCGGTTGCATTGTTCTATCGCTCGGTAGCGATATGGTGTTTCTTGGGAAAGGTTTCAGGTTCTTCACTTTTGACAAATCTATTGTAATCTTCTGGTTCATTTTTTCTCACTTCATCATTTTTCTCAGCAAATTCATCCACTTTAACATTTGCACTTTCAATGATTTTGTTAGAGGACTTGTTCAGACATTTATAAGCTTTGTTTTTGGTAGGATATCCTAGAATATTCCTTCATCACTTTTGGAGTCAATCTTTCCATTTCTATCATCTTTCAATATATAAAATAAATTCTAAAGTAACTCACATTCGGTGTGTATCCATAACATAGCTCATAAAGTGTCTTATTGGTGTCTTTCTTCAATTGAACTTGGTTTAATGTATAGAAAAAAGTACTTACAGCTTCTCTCTAGAATGTTTGTGTGATGCCTTTTTCAATCATCAGTGTTATGGCATAGTCAACAATTGATCTATTCCTTCTTTCAGCAATCTCATTTTGATGTGGTGTTCTCGGTGCATAAACATGTCTTGTAATTCCATGCTCATTACAAAAGTTAGTGAATTCATCATAAATAAATTCTCCTCCTCTATCTAATCTTAAATATTTTAGTTCTTTTTTACTTTGTTTTTCAACTATAGATTTATACCATTTGAACATCTTAAATGCTTAATATTTCTCTTTTAAGAACATGACAGACATCATCCTAGAATAGTCATCAAAAAATAGAATGAAGTATCTATCACCATAATAACTCTTTGTTCTCATTGGTCCACATAAGTTAGTATGGACTAATTATAGAATAGCATTAGATGTGTAGGTTTTTCTCTTGAAACAAGACTTTGTCATTTTTCCTTTTTGACAATTATTGCACATGACATGGTCAGGTTTTGACATACTCAGTAAGCCTCTTAATTTTCTTTTCTTTCTTATCCTAACCATGTTGTCAAAATTCACATGACATAACCCTTTATGCCACAACCAAATGTCTTCATTTCTATCCAATAAAAAAGTGGTTTCAATATTATCAAGATAGAATAGGTTACCTTTTGTTTGTTCACTAGTATCGATCAACCTTGTTGTTCCATTATAGATCTTTGCCTTTTTTTTTCTCAAATGCAACTTAGTGTCCTGTGTTATTCAACTATGAAACACTTAATAGATTATAGTTAAGTCCTTTCACCCAATATGTATTTTCACATCTGATCAGATTATTCAACATGATTGTTCATTTTCCTTCAACTGGGCAAGGTGAGTCATTACCCATCCTAACTGATCCACCATTATAATATTCAAAAGTTTCAAAATTTTCCTTATCTCTAGTCATGTGATGAGTAAAGCCACTATTAATAATCTAGACATCATTTTTTCTAACTTTAGATATGAGTGTAGTTTCAACATACCTTTCTTCTTCATCTGAATCATCCTTCATAGCAACACATACTACCTCAACATCTTCATCAGATTCGGTGTCATTATTTTTAGCTTTGTTTGCAACTAGGTAACAAGTCTTCTTGCCTTTGTCCTTATAGTCTTGGTTATCTCTTCTGTCAGAGTGTCAGTTGCTTCTGTATTCTTGGTCATCACTTCTGCCAAACTTATTTTCATAAGATCTTCCATTGTTTCTTTCATCCTTTCTCTTGTTAGGTCATTTAGCAGAAAAGTGTCCAATTTCTTTGCAATTAAATAGACCAATGGTAATTTACCTTTGTATTTACCTTTGCCTCTATGCAATCTTTTAGCCATTAGTGCTTCAATTTCATCAAGTTCTTTTTCATCACTATCATTTCTCATAGTGTGTTTTTGACTACATTTTCTTATTTTTAAAGAATATTTGAATGCAGACTCAATAGTTGGTAGGACACTGTTGTCATAGTTATTCATATCAAATGAAATAAGTCTACCAATCAAACTATCAAGAGTAACATTGTTATTTTCTACTGCTATCATTTCTTGAATTGTAGACACTCTAATAGCATAAATAGGCAATAAGGTTCGCAAAATTTTACTTAACACTGTTTCTTCCCCAAGTATGCCTCCTACTCTTCTGATAGAATTAACAACTTCTTTGATTCTGCTACCGTATTGAGTGATGTTCTCTCCTTATTTCATTCTTAGGTCATCAAACTTTCCTCTTAGGCTTTAAAATTTATCTCTTAGCACATTTTGTATCTCCTCCATGTACTAGCTTGAGTTTGTCCCACATTTGCTTTGCAGTGGTGCATGATTTGGAATCTTCAAATTCAACATCAGATAGTGAAGAAGCAAGTTCTATCATCATAGAATTGTGTTCATGTTTATCTCTCAACTGATCAATAGTCAGAGGTCCAGTAGGTGCAGCATATTTAGTATTCAAGTATTGTGTAACATCATTTCCAATACCTGATAGATGGAATCTTATCCTACTTTTCCATGATGAAAATTTGTCCTTGTTCAACTTAGGTACATCCCTTTTACTCATCTTGTGATCTTTAGCTTGAGTCTTTAAACTCTCTTCCAAGAACCATAGTTCTGATACCGATTGTTAGCATAAATGAGAGGGGGGGTGAATTAGTGGCCTCAAAAATTAATCCAAAGAATCCAACCAAAACTTATATCCAAAATATAATATCTTCAGTTATCATTCAGTCCTACAAGATGTATGCCTTATGTAATTCTTGCAAATATATACTGCTCAGTGAATATACATTTTATCCTTTTCCTAGCCTTTACCGAGTAGCAGTAATTAAACTTAGTGTTTACCGACCAATCTTGTTTTAGTAATGTGTAAATAAAAACATCAAAGCAATGAACCATATACACATTTGACACATGGATTTTAACGTGGAAACCTTGTTAAGGCCTGTTAAGGGAAAAAACCACTTGGGACTGGTAACCCAAAATTTTCACTCTTCTGAAGTGACCTCGGTGAAGAGCCAACCCTGTTAAAGGTTACAAACACACTCTTAAGTGCGACCTTGTTAGAGGATTCAAAACTAATAGTTTATCTTTTGACTTAGCATTCACTATGCTTTCAACAAGAAAACCTTTTGATACTCAAGTATCTCAATACAATAAGGATGGTTAAATCTCACTCGGTTAAGAGATTTTCTAAATCAATGGTTAAACTGAAACAGTAAATGATCTGTTCAATAATACAACTTTGAATTGCAGATTTTTAGATCTATTGTTAGTCCATAATACCTCTCTGATCACTATTCTCTTCAATTCCTTTTCTCCCCTTTTTTCTTCTTAGTGAATGGTCTTGCTTCTGTTGCTCGGTGTCTGCATAATTCTTGGCTCTTTTTTTCAGCCTGTATGATCATATCTACATGAATACTTCTATCTTCACCAGAATTATATTCAACATTACTCTCTTTCATAATGAATTACTTTTCTCTTTATATAGACATGATTTCACCATTTCAATCTCCTTGTCATTCTTGTTCTTGACGTAGATTGTTTCTTGATCCGCAAATCCCATCATGCATTGCTTTAATCTTTAAAGATTTGCTTTAGTTTTATTCCGTAGATTTGTCCTTGATAATTGTGAATAAAACTAGCTTTAAATATTCTTCTTATCCTTAGTTCAACTGGTTGATGAAAATAAAGAAATTGATCTGTTAACTCTAAATATAGCACTATTAGCTAAGTAGTTTTGTCATTTTCTAACTTTAGTTGATTTCAGTCATCAACTCTTAGTTTTCTTGGTAGCACTTTCTCAAGTACTACTGATCTCGGGTAACATTGTTCTTGGGTACCACTGTGTCTCTCGGGTAACACTATTTGTCGGTGTTGTCTATCCATCGGGCAACACGGTGAAATGCACAGGGTTCACTGTTTCTCAGGTAACCCTGTCACTCTGTGTATACCTTTACAGACAACAAAAAAATTGTCTCTTTAGATCTTCAAGTGTTGTGACAATATGTGTATGAGAAATCATAACATATTAAGTTGACATCAATGACAATACAATACATTATCTGATTTAATGTCTTGCATTTACTTTCTGCAGCTCGGTGATCATCAACTTATCAACTTCAAACATTCAATCAGTTATAATTCATCGTGGACATGCATGTATTATTTGATACTCCATTCCAATATCTTTCATAATGGCAGATAATTCTTAGTATGAGCGAGGTAGAATGTTTGATGGTGGTAACAAACACTCACCTATCAACCTATGACCAAATTAAATATAATTGGTTAATATAAAGAATATTAATTGGTACATGATTCACCCTTTGTTAACTATGAGGAAATTATGACTAAAAAAGATGGCATATATGACATACCTTAACATACGTGTGATTTCTACGTTGGATAAACCATTCATAACCTTCAAGTTCACTAACAACAATATAGAAGAAAGAAGAGTTGTTTTGGAGCCTTCGTATAGGGGCTTGTATGCCTTCTCAAGTATAGGTACATCAAGGTCATCTTCATCATCATCATCAGTTGCGCCAGTTCCATCATCTTGATCATTGTGATCATCTTGACCATCGTGATCTTCTTCCATGGTATCATTACCTTCTACTTCGATATTCACACCTCCATGTTCCCTCATTTAGAAATCCACATTCTCCAGATTGCCATGGTCCATAACATGAAACCCAGGGTGGTTGACCTATATCAAAATGATGCCATTAAATTAACCATGACCATGATGTCATCATCAATTCATTTCTTATGTATATAAATTGTTCAAATAATATATTGAAAAAAATACCAATGGACGAAATTCATTTCCCCCTTCAATGTGACCATGTTGCCTACAATGTTCCTCAGTTGTTTTGATTAGATATCTTTGAGTATTTAAGCCCTTGCAAATATTGCAGGGAAAATAAAATTTTCCATCACCTTTTCTTTTAAAGTTAGACCACAATCTAGCAATTGTCTCCTTATTTTGTTTTGGGTTGATATTGTCAGACATGGTCTTTCTTGAATGGAATGACTCATTACTTGTACATTGACTAGAATGTTGGTGGAAGAAGGATTATTTTTTTGCAACCTACAGATACAGACACTGAACAACCATTTTCTCAACTCTAATTTTCTCAACACAAAGGGACATTTATCATAGCCATAGAAACCTAATTATTTTTTAATGGAATACACCAAGGAGTACCATCAAAAATATTGACCATTTACAATCATGAATAGTAAACCTAAATCAGATAGCTCATTTTTTTATCAGCATGTGTAGTCTTTGTGTATATGAAAAATGAATGAAATTCAAGCCCTAATTTATCAAGACCAACAAACGATGCAGAACCCCACAATTGAAAACATGAAAAATAATTAAAAACAATGAAAAAATTGATTGGGAAAATGGAATTTACAAAGTAAGGAAAGGTGAGAGGATCAATCAAATAATCAAAAAAAAAACATGCTTTGTCAACAATGTTCAAAATCTTGTCACCAAGCATAGACATAGGAAATAAAAAATGGACAAAAGACAAGAAATAAGAAAAATTGTTATGAGAAGAGGTCAAAATAATATTCAAAGTATTATTATGAAATTTGCATATTCATCACCTATGCATATACCTTCTCTAATGACACAACCAATGAATAAAAATGCAAATGCCAATTTCTTTAACAATTTCTTTAACAATTGAAATGTCTCAAGTAGACAAGATTCTCAATGGAACTGTTTTAATAACATATAGATACAAATAGGAGATCGGAGTTGATCAGTCTTCACCTATGCATATAAGAGTTGACCAGATAAGGTATATGCACAGGTGACAAACATGCAGATTTGACCAAGCATTACTAGGATCTTGACCCTACAACAAATGGACTTGTGATTATTTTCACAATAGTACATGTGTTGCAAGGTAAGATCCCAGTACTACTTAGGAAAATCTGAATGTTCATCACCTATGCATATAAGAGTTGATTAAACAAAGTATATGCACAGGTGTAGTCTTGCAATATCAACAAATGTGTAGTCTCAGAACTGTCTATTTCTCTGTGTATATGAAAAATGAATAAAATATCAAGCTGAAATAAAACATGAACAAAATAGTATTCCACATAGAGTGAATGAAATATACCATCAAAAGAAGGTGAACTCCACAATTGGCACAAACTTGGACATGGGCAAAGTCAAATTCAAGGCCTAATTTATCAAGAACAACAAATAATGTGGAACCCCAATATCGAAAACATGAAGCCTAATAAAGAACACTGCAAAACCTGATTGGTACAATGGAATTTATAAAGTAAGGAAAGGTGAGAGCATCAATCAAATAATCAAAAAAAGAAATACGCTTTGTCAACAATGTTCAAAATCCTATCACCAAGCACAGGCATAGGAAATAAAAAAGGGACAAAAGACAAGAAATAAGAAAAATCATTAGGACTATAGAAAAATCATTAAGACTATAGAAAATCAAGTTATAGAAATGGATGGTTCCGATCCTTTGCCATTACAAAAATTGAGCATTCATCATTTGATACTTCTTGGTTTATTCTATTTAGATATGTTCAAAATTTTGCTAGTAATGATTTGGGGAACGCAGTCATGTAAAACTCAAACTATTATTATTATTGTTATGAGAAGAGGTCAAAAGTAAATTCAACTAGTTTATGCATAAAAGGACATATGTTTGATATACTTGAATTGAATTATTTTAACTTAATTCATGCAATAATAAAAACAACCCACTCTACACCATTGAAAACATCTTCAAAGTCCCTCAATAAGTCAATGGAATCATCCAAGAAAGTTAAACAACTCAAAAATCCCAAACATGTGTGTGCATGTGTACATATACATGTGTGTGCATATATACCTACATAAGTGTGCATATATACCTACACGTGTGTGCATATATACAACTCAGTTTTGCAATTTTATACTAGCTGTCCTGTAGAAGTTCACAGTTTGATTTTTTCTTTCACTATGAATTTGTAAGATCCATCCCCTTTTTGTACATATTGTAACTTGGGGATGGATCCAAATTTGTATTGTACTTTCTAACATAAATAATGCAGAAACAAGGAGTTTGCAAGTGAATGAGGTTGGAAAGTTGAATTTGACAATGTTGGAGGGTTACATACATGGTGCATGGTTATTGCAGAAGAGAATGTAGCCATTGGAGGGGTTGATTTTATAGTATAATCCATGTTAGTATGGTCTAAGGATGGTGAATCATCTACCAGTTTGAGGTTACAATGATTGGAGGTAAGAGATTGACCAAGCCCTAGATTTTAGGGGTTTTGAAGAGAAAATTAGGGATTTTGCATATAGAGAGGTCTTAGAACCAAATTGATTATGGAATCTATGGTTTGGGGTCATTTTATGACACTTTTGAAAGTTTCAAGCTCTGTTGTGAACAGACATTAGTATTTTCTTTGTAAAAATGGTCGAATTAGCCCTCCTAATTCTATGACAGTGGCAGATTTGAGTAGGTTGGTCCAAAATACTTGGGTTTGATATTGAGGTATGTTATCAAACTTGGAAAAGGGTATCAGAATATGTATTGTGTTTTAAGATTTTTTTGGGAATATTTTGAGAAAGGATTTAATAACCCTCACTGATGTACTACAAGGACTGTACAGTCTGGACAGTTTGGACAAAGAAGGCAGAATGGCTACATGAATGAGTTTTGGTGTTGGTGTGTGGATGATTTGAGTGTATTGGGATCCTTAGAGGAGTTAGGGTCACCATTGGGAGCTTATTTTATGAGTGTGGCTGCAGAAGCATATTGGAAAGGGTGTTGTTTCAATGACACGTCTAGTTACTTTCATAGGTTTAAGTCTTTTAAAGGCTCATTCAAGTGATCTACGGGATGGATTTGGAAGACAAGGTAGTTGGTTTACTTATGGTTTGTTTTAGTTTCTTTGTATTTTCCTATTACACATTCTGGGTGATCATTCTGGTAGCTCTCTCTCCTTGTTCATGTTGGTTGATGTATATTTAAAATTGCTCACTGTTTTCAATTTGGTATTTTTGATTATGTATTATGTAGCTGATACTCAGTGTCAAACCAAGCTTAACCTATTTATTTTTATCCTATTTTTTCAGCCTTTTGTGGACAGAGATCACTTTACCCATAACTATTTCCTTCCTAGGGAATACACAATAATAATACCTACATTTGTCGGGGTCACCCTTCTTAGCTTCTTGTTGGTTTTTTTTGGGTTTACATTGCTGAAAGAAAAATGAAAAGAAGAAGCTCCATAAAGTATGCTTGGATTTTTGTAACATCCATTTTTATTTGTAAATTCACTCCCAAGTTTCTTCTTGTAAACTTTAAAAACTAATAAGATAACTAAACTACACTATCCTTAAGAAAACATTCAGTGATCTAAAATCCAACCAAGGCTAAATAAAATAATTGTGCTTTAGCAGAGTTATATCTCCTCAAGAGTTTTATAAGATTGATTCCTCTTACTCTTGTTGAGGTGTGTATCCATACTAAATTGAATTCTTTCATTAACCAAGTGACAGGCTTCCAACCGTAATTGTTTCACTTTTGTTTTCCTTCCTCTTCACTTGTTTGCTTGGTTTTGTGCTATCTTAAAAAATGTAGTGATTCTTGGGAATGATGCCAATTCATCTTTATTCTCAAGGAAATCTAACATGTCTACTCATTCTCTTCTAGGAATGCTTGGAGTAAATGATCTTCATCTTCCAAAATTTGTGCCAAATAGTACTGAAACTCCTCAATATAAGAAGATTGGGTCATGACAGAAAAATACATATTTATGTTAGTGTTGAATGGGGGACGAGGGAAAATGAGTTGAATCCCTATTTGAGATTGTAGGAAGCTTAGTTTGAACTACGAGCCCTTTGTTCAAATTAAAAGGCAAGGAGGAGGGTGGCATAGTTTGCTCAAAAATTTGCCCATGGTTGTGATTTTTGAAGTCTTTTCCAGGGTAGCCTTATCCATTCATTAAGGTGGATAGATTGAAGACCAGTAGAAATTACAGATATTTTGTGACTATTCATACAATGAAAATATCACAGAGGAATCCCGTTTAAGATCAAGAATTGGGTCCATGTGCATGAGAATAATGAATCTTGACCATATGAATAATTGGCTTGGAGATATCAATCATTATGCAAATCGTTACACATATATTCTGCATCTTCCTACTCCAAGTTGAGTTTACAAATGCACCTAGTTCATCTATCAATATTTTAATGAGTCTAGAGTCCCTCATAACAAAGGGGAGGCTATATAGATGCAACCAAATTGAAATGGTGATGATAGTACCCTCAAAGTGGAAATAGGTGACCACGGTGTAAATAATGGTTTGAATTTTTGAAAGAACCAAGGAATATGTTACTACACAAAATTGCAATCTTCCATAAAGATAAACTATAGCATGAAAAAGACATGTTCTAAGATGTCAATAGAAGAAGCTGCCATATTGATCCATATTGTTTTAGTACAGGATATAAAAATTACAAAGGGAAGATGCTTGAATTTCAAGTGCTTGAAAATAAGAGACATTAACCAATATTGTCTAAAATTGCACTAATACAAATATTCCAAAACATGGAAATTAAGACTTTAGTCGGTAAAATAACTATTGTGTCCCCTAAGGGAAAGGAAGTTGGAGTATGAACTAGCTGAATAGAAGAAATTAGGGGTTATGTTTTGAAATCATCACCTTTTGGATGCAAATTGAATGAAAACCAACAATTTCCTGTGAAATTCTAAACTGGCATGAACGTCTGCAGAGGGATCGAATCCATCAAAGTGTTAAGATTTTAATCCTATGTGAGTTTTGATCTCATTCCTGTTTGTGTAGTTGAAGTTATAATCAATTTGGTAAACACAGTCGGGTAAAGAGCCAATTCTAGGCCTGCCATGCAAATGGCGACCTAACTTGCAATTTCACCAGTGGAATTTTCTTGCCACTTGGGAAATGTAAGTTAGGAATGTGTATTCTATGATTCCTAAAGCATTGGATAGTAATTGGAGGTTAGAAGGGTTTTTCATCGAGCCCTAGGTTGAATATTCCTATGTATTCAACAACCAGTCATTGGAGTACAAATGTCTACAATCAAACAATTTGAGTTGTGGAGGGAGTCTAAAGGTTGATTTGGATAATTTAGAAGAAATTGAAAGTTCCCAAAACCCTTCACTGATCTTATGCACCCATCCTTGACCATCCTTAGGGTAAACCAAGTCTAATCTGGCCAATTAGGCACGTGTACCTTGTGTGGGTTGAGTGCTGCAAGAGTAGAGTTAGTCTTTGGGACACTAGGGATCCTTTCAAACATCAAAAGGGGTGTTCAAATCTGGTGTTAGTTTCTTTAGACTCATCCATAGTGGAAGATTGCATACCAATAACTAGTCAGAAAGACCTACTAGGGTTAGTAGGTGAAAGGCACTGTAAGAACATATCAGAAAAGAAAAGCCTCAACCGAGAAACCAACACCTAGACAACGAAAGAGAGTTGTAAGAGGAAAAGAAGACAAGGATGATACTGAATAAGCTTAAAGAGAACAAAGATTCCAAGTAGAAAAAGAAAAAATAGCAAAGACAATTGATGAAATTATAGAGTCAAATGTCAACACAGGGATTATACAACATCATAAGATTATACATTGGGGAAGTCTATCTACCAAGGATCATAACACAATAGAAGAGGAAATAATTAAGATGATGGTAGCTTACAAATATGTACCTATACAATTTGGAAATCATATTCCATAGGAGCTACAAGACAAGATATCAGATAGATGGACATATGCATTGCACATGGAGAAACAAATAAGAGAGAGATCCTTAGTTACATTCATGCCCAATTCCACAGTTGAAGAAATTGACTCAACCATGAAGGAGTATACTAAGAAATTTTCTGCAAAAACCAGAGGATACAAAGTGTTGCAGAACAAGTTTGAATATATTGACATAGAGAGCAATAAGATTTAGACTCAAATCTTTAATCCACCCTAGCAAGTACTGGCCATAACTGAGACTTCTCACACCAAGGAGAAGGAGGCCACACCGAGCCCCGAGCACATATTCATCAACGACACTGAGGATGTCAATCCTATTGACTTAACCACATAAGCAAGTAAAGTCATGTATGATATTCCTGATATATTGAAATCATTAGGGGAAACACCAGTTATAACTATACAAGATATCACTCAAGGGGATCCTGATGATGATGCCAAGGCTGGTGAAGATGTCACTAAATCCACCGAGCCAATAAATGAACAAGACACTACTGATGTTGCATAGGAACTTGTACCAAGTAATATGCCTTGCCTGATGCAAGCAATCAATATAATGACTAAATCACAACAAACACCACCTGACTGAAGAAAACATACCAATAGACAAAGGTGATGAACACGGGGAGAAGACAAATACCAATGGAGAGCACAAACTGAGTGACGCACCCACCAAGAACACTGAGAAGGCAGACAAGGCTGTAGTTCAAGAAACAGTTGAAGTTGAGACGTCTACAACTGACCAATAGGTACAGACTAAGCACCCTAGCCAAGGCATCACACCTCCTGAGCAGTCAACAACAGAATTCGAGAAACAAAAGGCTCTTTATATAGTACCTCATTCCCCTGCTTCAAGAAACATTCAAAAGAAGAAGAACAAGAAAGGAAGAAAATCCCCCATTACACTCGATGAGATCATAGACATACCCATTTGTGATCCAAAAGCAATTGATCCCGAGTCCCTAACAAGATATGGGGAGCTATGAAAAAGAAAAGCACTACAAGACAAGCTCAGACAGGAAAACAAAAATTCACAAGTCCTGGAAACAACAAAGAAAATTCTATTGCAAGTAGTGCCTGACACCAAGATTGATCAAAATGCACCCATTATTGATCAACTTGCAGTTCTAACCGAGGCAATCACAACACAATTAAATGTAGATGTCGAGAAGGTCATTGAGGAACGAGTAGAAGAGAAGTGTCAATACAAACTCACTAAGAAAATCAGCCAAGAAGTGACAGAGAATAAGGTAAAACTTTCTGAACTAGTAGCTACATTAGAACCTGTTATTTTAGAAGTAGTTACCTTAGTTCAAAAGTTGTACACTCTAGAGCACTTCACTACCGAGCATAGTGAATAGATAGCTAAGATAGATGAAAATCTAAAAGCTAGTGCACTAAGTCTACCAACCGAGCCAAATGCATTCCAACTCCATTATGAAAAGATTGTTGAATCTAAACAGTTAAGACTTGAAATAAAAAAGGCAGAAACAAAAATCTGAGATGAAGTAATTGAGCTACAGGTCATGTTACTACCAAATCTCACATTGTTCTTAACACACATGACTACAACAAAGACTCTAATTGCCACCCCAGAGATGTCAGTAACAGAAAGCATATATGACATGCACGCTCAAATCACTTTGGAGAAAATGACCATAAAGAACTTAAAGGAGAAATGGGACAAGCTGATGGCAGCCATTCGGCAATCTCATTCACACATATTTGACAAGCTATAAGTTCTACATCTTTGTCATTACTTTCAAAAAAGGGGGAAACATGTACATACATTGTATCTACATACCGAGGCATGTACATAGGGGGAGTCATTTTAAAGGTAAAACACTTGGTGTATATACTGTCATATCAATTTTTGATACTAATGCCAAAGGGGGAGATTGATAATGCATAAAGGATCAGAAGTTGTCATTAGTATATAAGCAGACAGTTTTGGTCGGTCGGTCATGATCACCGAGCGACAACACTCACCGAGTGTAGTGATCATTGAGTGACAACACTCACCGAGCGCAGTGATCACCAAGATTTTTTGAACACCGAGCGATAGCACAATCACCGAGCAGTATATCAACCGAGCACCAGTCTACACCGAGAGACAACATTTCACCGAAAAAAGTGGATCTCAACTACACGTCAGCTAAAGCACTTTAATCTTTAAAACATCTTTTTGCTTAGCTAGATAACCATTTTTTGTGGATAAAGAAAAGCGTTAATTATGGATGTAATTAGTTAACTAATTGTATTCATGCAAACTAGGAGATCAAGGTCAAGTTGTAAACCTTGGATCTTAGAGTTTTTTAAGAAAAGTGCACGAAACCTAATTAGGTCAAATCTTTTATATATAGATGTAATAATCAATCAAAAATGTGATGATTGTAGCCGCCAAGGATATCTATGGATCAGACAGAGAGTTTCATGCACAAGGACAGATAAAGGAGAATTTAGTTTATACATAACTACATACAAGGCTACCAAGTAGAACAGAGGTATTATCCATCACAATAAGGTGATATATATTTTATGTACTTAATGGATCTGTAATCAACAATTTGAGATTGCAACAATCAATTCATATATTTTTTTACTCTCTAACAATTGTAGCAAACAACAAAATCCTTTCACAAGGTGGACTTAACAGTCTTTTTGTAAATCTCTTAACCGAGTGCACACATACATTATGTTGCTAAAATCTCTTTACCGAGTAGACTTAACAAGTCTGACATGTTATCCTAACAGGGTAAGATCATCAGAAGTGATCACAACTTGTAGCCCTAACAGGCACCTTCCATTCACAATAAGGTTATATATATTTTATGTACTTAATGGATCTGTAATCAACAATTTGAGATTGCAACAATCAGGTCATATATTTTTTTACTCTCTAACAATTGTAACAAACAACAAAATCCTTTCACAAGGTGGACTTAACAGTCTTTTTGTAAATCTCTTAACCAAGTGCACACATACATTGTGTTGCTAAAATCTCTTTACTGAGTAGACTTAACAAGTCTGACATGTTATCCTAATAGGGTAAGATCATCAGAAGTGAACACAACTTGTAGCCCTAACAGGCACCTTCCATTCTATAGATAGTGAAGCTTTGTGGGTTTCATCTCCACCATAGTTTTTACCTTCTAACAAGGGTTTCTGCGTGATCAAATACTTGTGTCATGTGGAAATGAGTTTCATGAATGTTTCAATGTTTGTTTACATGCATTTACATTTATGCTATGATATTGCATGCATGAAGTAGAAAAGCTACAATGGTCAGTTATGCAAGTAATGAGGTACTAAGGTTTAATTTGTAAAAGTGGTTTAGGGTAGTGATTCACCCCTCCCCTCTCAATACACACCGATCCATTATTCCAACAATTGTAGCATTCTTAGCACAGTATTGTTATTTAATATCATCTATAATTATCTACATTATCTTTGTGGTTATCTATCACTGTTATCTCGTCTATTTGGTTGATATGGAGGTGGAAGCACCAAAGAAAGGACTTGACTGAGACAAGTCTCAAAAACAACCCGAACCATTTTATCATTATCACATGTGTGCAACTTATGTAGAAGGAGAAAATAGAGCTCTTCTTGGAATTCTTCTATCTCTTTCCTTGGTTGTGAGCCTTCTTTATTCTCTTGCTTTATCTTTATTTCTACAACATAATCGCTCTCTATTTTTTTTTTTGTTATCGTAGTTTGTTTCCTGTTATTTTAGTTATTACTTCAATTTTAGCCTAGATTTTTGTGCAATACTCATACTAGACAAATGTGTGTTGTGCAAATGTCCTACATCTACATTGGCATCCTTGACCTACGAGAGTGCTGAGGCAGTGAGCTCACAAAACTCTGTAGTTAATCTTTGTAGTTTGCTTTTCTATTTCCAGTGCTCAGAGCATCTTTATCGGTTGGCAGTGTGTAGTTATTTTAGTTTCTTGCATTCCACATCTTAGTTCATTTTAATCCTTTATCATTTAGTTGTCTTGATCCCCTACCTCACCAAAGTGCTAGTAGAAGCGAGGTGGCGCAAGGGGTAGTTCATCTTTAGAGACTCTAACCAGTTTCGAGGTTAGTGAATTTTTCCTTCTCGACAGATATACTAGAAAATGAGGCTTTAACTTTTTGTTGAAATTATTGAAAGTTATATCATTGCTCATCCTCTACACCTCAAGCGTTCTCTTTCAAGTAGTATCTAAGGATGAAAATAAGGTATAATTTGTCAATGAGCCTGTGGTCTTCTAATGAAGTTGAATGGTTCTTAATGAGTCCATTAAAGATCAAGTCTTACTGAGTGCTAGACTTTGACACAATAAGGGATGAAGCCAAGATCATTATCTTAGACATATTTGACAAAATAGATACCCTTCATTAGCTCATAGCCACAAAGATTTTAACCAAAAAGGTTTCAACTTACATGCTAATAAGATATAAGCTAAAAAGAATTTTAAAAATGTTAAAAGAAAAGTCCCTTTTATATAGTTTTAGTTTACAATGTAGAGCGACCTAACTTATATACATACATTACCCTACTCTAGACATGGCCTCTCTTTCAAGAGAAGTGGCATCTTTCATAATATTTGATCTTGCCTTCAATTTGAAACATTCAAATATGTAAATTGACGATCAGAGTGTTGTCCGCCTCATCGACTATGATTCTGAAAGGAAGTATTTTATTGGCTTTGTTGTGAAACACCTTCATGCTCGACCTCGTTTGCCTGGAACCTATATATTTGCATCATTAACGTCAATCAGGACCAAATATCCATCAAATAGAGTGGTACAGCAAATTGAATGGAGCCATATTGCTTTTCAATGCACTCTGTTCCCTTTGGACCGCGAAATTTAGCAGCAGAAATGGAGGAACAGTGCAGCCAAGGGCACAGAGCATCTCTTCAGCTGCGTACAAGCGGAGGTGGCAGCATTTGCCTCCTCTGCTTCTCCAATTTGTTCACCCACTCAACATCAGCTCTCACGGTACACAGAGCATACGCTGTCTCTCAGATGTCCCGCGCTCTCGAAGACACCTTCTTCAAAAATATCCTCTTCGAGAGCCACCGCCATTTTCTTGTATCCCCGTTATCCCTTGCCGTATGCTCCGCTTCTGACCAAACCCTTGCCAACGACATAACTAATGTCATCACAAAGCTCTGCACAATTACAGTTATGAATTCAACTATTGATGACAGTGCCGGTAATGTTCTCGTCCAAGATTTTATACATCATCTGCTGCAGCACTTGGCTTCCTCTGCTCTCACTTGGACTCCAACCCTTACTTACGCGGTAAATTATTTTGTTTGCTGTTTCGTTTCTTTTCTTTTTAATAGATTTTATCGAATTTTCTTCTTTTCGAAAATTTCATGACTTGTATTTAAAATAAAATTGTAATTGAACTTAAACAGTTATAATCACTCGTATTTTCAGACCTCCCTTGAATTTTAAAGCATTTTTATAAAAAAAATTACTATCTTATTTTACTGCTCCTTTAAACTTCTGTCCTCAGATTCTACACTCGACTTTGCTCGTTCCTTCGAATTCCTTTATCAAATATTAACACATCTTTCTTGCTTCAATTTTTCTCTCACATCAAGGTTACTGTAATGGGAATTTAACGATTTGTTTAAGAAATTTAACAGTATACCTGGTCCATGATTAAGTTTTTTTTTCTTTGCTGAAATTTATCAATGTTTTTGTGCAAAAGATGTGGCTCTTTCCTTTGAATTTTATACTAAACAGAGTATTTTGTGTTGAAATAAAATTGACAGTCATATTCATACCACCTTGTGAATTGTTTTGGTCATTAACAGGATTTCCAATTTTGTGTCGAAATTTAACGGATTTGTTACAATTTTAACAACCATTTACATATTCCTTATCTGTGTTCACTTAAATAAATGATCTGTTTCTTCGAAATTTAAGTTAAATCTTGTGCAAATGTTCATCTTAACCAAAGGATTCCTTGTCCAATTTTAACCTGAATTTTGAAGGAATTTAAAAAATGATTGGACGATGCTTCCGCTTTTCTTCAAATATTTCTGAACAAAAGCATTTAGTTTCAAAACCGAACTGAAAAATTAGTAATAAATAATAATTATCGCTCATCTTTTAAGATGCTCCTCTTGAATATCAGAACAAATATGCGTTCAAATATAATTTAAGTTTGCATACAAATTCAACGGTACCTCTTGATCAATTGATCCGTATTAGTCTTGTTTTAAATTAATAGTCCTTCATTGAAATTTAATTTTTTCCTTGAAAAAATCTCTGAATCTTTGCTCGAAACAGCTGCATTGTTTGGGTCTTCTGTTGGAGCTGCACTGTAATAGCTGTAACGCAGTCCCGAATTCTCTAAGAAATCAGAAAGTTTTTATGTCAAACCTCATATCTGGACTGCATCTTCCAGGGTAAGAAAAAAATTCTGCGCTAGAATAAATTTAGTGTCCGTTCTATTGCTTCTGGCTTTGATTTATTTCTGTTTTCAGTTATTTTCTTTAAATAAAAATGTGAGCTTATTTAACCATTGCTTATGACAGTGATGAGATACGTGGTGAGATACTGTTCGTGCTATATAAGCTCTTGAACCTTGAAGATGGATTGAAGGAATTACTTCCATTTTGTCCACATTTGACACATCTTGCCATCGAAGTTCTCTTGAAAACTGAAAGTGATGAACTACAAACAAATTGTTTAGGTTTGAGCACTATTCTCTCTCTTATTTTCTCTAGGAAGTTTCATGAAAGATGCCTCTGGAGGGGATAAACAACACACAAATTTCCTTTAGGGCTTATGTGACACATTAAGGATGAATATTTGACTTATGTGACACATAAAGGATTATCCATTCTACCCAAGTCACTTGGAATCTACATCCCTTCAATTCATGTCATTGCAATGAGGTAGAGCAAATCTGCAGTGGAACACTGGTGGGTGGTATGTCTCCGCCAAGCTCACCAGTGAACCATGTCCCCACAGCACTATTCTAAGTACCCTTTATAGTCTTGACCATTTCACATGATATTCTTGAAACTAACCTTTTTTCGGATATAGCTGTGTTAATAATTATGGCCAGGCAAGAGGTCTTCCACATCTCCTTTGAGAACTATAATGAAGAAAAAGACAGCCCCATGGAGATAGATAGTGTTGCAGAAACAGCAAAGCATCATGAAAGCCTTACTGATGGATCTTTTATTAGAATGTTTGCTGAAGCTGTCAAAGGGCCATTGCTATCCTCAGATGTCCAAGTTCAGATCAGTGCGCTAGAGTTAATACATTATTATACCTTTCAGATTGAAGGTCTAGACACCACAAAAGAGCTGAATATTCTCGTTGAAGAAGGAACTTCCGACTATATTTTTGAGACTTTACGAGTATCTGGTACAATTCTGACAAAGCAAACTCTTTGCTATTTTGCATTTATGTCCAAATGCTTATCAAATTCTGGTTAAATTTGATAACTTCTTATAAATTTAACAGAAAACAAGGAGTCCCTTATTATATGGTGCATACGTATCCTAAGCTTATTATCAACGACAGAACAGGCATTTACACGGCGATTCACAGTAGGATTTTCTACAATCATCAAAGTTCTTGGACATGTGGCAGGAATAGCTCTTCATCCTGTTCAAACCGACACACTTCTTTTGATTTCAGCCTGGTTGTCAAACTCTCCTGGCATTATTTCTGCAGGTCAAGCTGAGGACCTTCTACTAATTTTAACTAAAATGCTAAATCAACATGGTATTGGTGATGTTGGTTTGTCTTCAGAGGCTTTCAACGCAGTGTGCTCAGCCTTCATAGCTTTACTAAAGACACCTTCATGTCATGGCATCGAAGGCTTAGCTGCGAATTCAATTCCTGTTGTCTTAAAGAATGCGATTTCATCTGCTTGCGATAATAAACATGATGAAAACATGTTGAGTTCCCTCCATTTCTTTAAAGAAGCATTTATATTCACACTAGATACAAGCAACAGAGAAAATTCTGACAGTGAAATCATGGCAAACCTTGTTAATATATGTGAAATTTACCTGTTGCCATCAGTTAGCAGAATGAGCGAAAATGAAGAAACAACTTGTGCACTTTTCCAAACATTTTATTTTGTCCTTAAAGACACTTCTCTCGATGAAACCAAAAAGTTAGCAGAAAAAATGGTTATCTCAAAATGGTTTAGTTTCTCCTTTGAATGCTTAGCCCATTTTCCATTCGATGTAATGAGAAATGATGTTTTCCTTATTCTCAGCTTGCTAATTGAGCAGCTGGCTGGAAATGGTATGGGGGAGGCTGTTCGAGAGGCTTCCTGCAACTTACCCTTGGATCCCGTTGACTTACTCTTTTTACTTGGGCAAATAAGCTCCTACAGCTCGGAGCTTCTATGCAGTCAATCTGCTATAATTTCAATCTTGCATACAAGTCTTCTATATGGAGATAGGTAATAATTAATATCTTCTTGAAAACCTATTGCTCCTAGTTGAAAATATTTGACAAAATCTATTTAAAATAAAAGGAATATGTAACACTGATCAGGGAGTCCACAATAGAAATAAAGTGTCTTTTTTCCTGGTAGAGATTGTGGGAACTGTCCTGGGTGCACAACCAACAGTGGACAAGGTTCCCTCTTTGTTCAAGAAATCATCTGCCGACAGGATGTACATCTATTGTAGGCCCAGTAATCTCATTCCACTGTACTAATCTGAATCTGAAATTAAGTGCATTGATTATCTGGTTTTGTGTCATGTATTTGCAGAATTGCAGAAGATAGCCTAGTTTTAGCTTCGTTGGAGCAGTACATACTTGTAAATGCATCCAACTTTCTGTGCACAGCCACCAACTATGCAACCTTAATACAAATCTGGTTTTGTGTCATGTATTTGCAGAATTGCAGAAGATAGCCTAGTTTTAGCTTCGTTGGAGCAGTACATACTTGTAAATGCATCCGACTTTCTGTGCACAGCCACCAACCATGCAACCTTAATACAAATATTGGACCTTTATGCACTAATTAGAGACGCACACGTGAACTATCCTCTATCATATAGTGTTGAAGCTGAGAAGATGCTTCTAAGAGTTATAGCAGACTGTCAGTGCAATATCTTATCCTCCAGGGTACCTAAGATAGTCCTCAGATGGTTCTTCCAACAATATGAGATTAGAGACTTTCTGATGTCGCAGATACTCAGCTGGTGTAAAAGTATCTACAGTGCTGAAAAGGGTGCTGATTTAGGATTTCAAAGAGATGAAACTTTGGAGATTCCAAACAATGACTATCCCCACTTTGATATTGCTGTGCTAGCAGAGTTGGTAGAAGAAGAGGGCTGTGGTACAGATGTGTTTGTTTTATTGCTCAACCAGATGATAGATAGGCATCTAGAAGATGACCTTAGAGCAGTTTTATATGTTTCAATGAATATAATTAGAGTATTCCCAGAGGCCTCAAACTGGTTCTGTGCAAATGGTCTTTTAGAGGCCCTCCATCGATCTTACTTTGCCACAATTTCTTCAGAAACGATGACCTCTGTAACGATGCTAGTTTTCAACATACTTTTCTCTGCGAGATTCGAAGCTTTGATGGAAGAAGACTCGTGGCTTTGGATTGCTAACCAGGTAGTTTTAGTAATTGATCTCAATAACATAGAACGCAGAACTTATTCAACACATTTTAATTCCTCTTATCAATGAATAAAACTTTACAATTATGGGCAGCTAGAATATATCAGACTGGGAAATGCATACAAAATGTGCAATTGCGCTCATTTTTTTCAGCTGCATCTAAAAATACTGCTGTGCTCGTTTCTTTCAGGTGATTCGTATACTTATAGGCAAGTTAAAAGAGAAGAATTCTGCCAACCATGAAAGTGTAATTCTTTTCAGTTTCCTTTCTCTGATCTTGCAAAAGTCTAAACATGAAGAAGGCCTTCTTGTGGAATCTTCAAGAGCTATAGTTTTAAATAAACAACTGGGTTCAACGGTGGAAGGTATCATAAAAAATGCTTGTGCAAAAGGTCCTGCACTAGCTCAGCTTGATGAGCGAACAAGCAGTGGGCAAATTCTAATATCTGTACTGGTGTATCATTTCTTCTGGCTGAGAAGGTAGGTTAAAACATGTTTACTACGCCTTTATATGCATAAGACATCACACATATTCTCTTGTTGATTATTGAACCAGGAAGTGCACTTAGTAAAACTAAATATTTTCGGTGCAGTTTTCATGCTGTTTTGCAGGACAATGTACACAATCGAGATTTTTTGTTTATTGATTGCTTCCTCCCACAAAATGGTCAATCTTTATCTTCGGACATCCTTGACAATAACGATGCTTCTCCTGCAATAAACGTCTCATCTCAGCATTTATGCCAACTACTCTATTTTGGTTCTTCTATAATAAAACTTATTGCTTCATATTCTCTGGCAGAGCTGTTCTCACATATTTCAGAGAACAGAACACATGGGTATAATGCAAAAAGGGAACTGAAATGCTCAACTGATTATCTGCAATCTATTTCAATTGTACTTCAAGGTTTCGTATTACATGACAGCATCTGTCTAGCAAAGAACATTGCTTCTTGTATTTACTGGCTTCTAGGGTGCGAGTATCTTAATTCCCAACAAGAGAAAGCAATTCGCAGTAGCAACTGGTATAGACTAGTTCTGGAGGAGTTGATGTTATCTTTAGCAACTCCAAATCCTCTTTCACATGTTATGGAGTCCTATGGAAGTCCAAAGCCAGCAGCATATGTTGCTGTTGCTTTGTTAAGGATGTCCTCCCCTCCTGCCTGGGTGAAATCAGTATTTAGTCCTTTGTGCATTACAAGTATAATTGACAACCTTTCTTTCCGAAAACCTTCTGCAGAAATTGTGCTTCTATTTAGATCACTTTTATGTTGTGGTTATTTGGAACAGAGCCATATCAGGAAACTGCATCATCTACACCAGGTAAATTAACTACTAATGTTTTTTAAGCACGTTCCTAATGTTTTAAGTTCTGTTGATATCTACTCTGCAAATATGACAGGATTGTCGAAGATTTGCTTTTGTGGATAATACTCGGGACCAATTCCACATGAATCATACAGAAAATTGGAGCTGCAGTGTCAATAACCACAACAAGATAATGGTTGATCTCATCATGTCGGCAAGCATCAATCCTGACACTGGCGTTTGGACTTCTAAATCTGAGGATGAAAAAGAAGTAAAACGTGAGCTGACAATTTTGGTAGCAGAAATAGACAAATTTCTGCAAGAGTCGGCTATGCATGTTAAGTGAGAGTTGAGCTTCAATTTAGTTTTTCCCGGTTCTTCATTCGTGATATTGTAGGAATTTTCATTACTTATGTAATATAGAGGATTGGAAACTCATGAAAGATAATTGTTGCTTTCATGACAAATTTATTCGTATTCATGACTTAAACAGCCCACACGTTTGTCATTTGGGGTATGCAAAAGTCCCAGATAACCAAAAACGTCTCAGCTATTTACTTTCAGCCACAAACTTGTGCCTGATGTACAATACCAGGCTTTAGAGAAACATAAAGTGTTTTTTTCTTGTCCGTTTACGCAGGTTGAAGCAAGTGGTAAAAATTAGGGACTGCATGTGTTTTACATAGTATGAAATGCGATGGCTTTCTTGTAAACGTATTTCATTATTCAGTAATAGTCATTTAACTACCAGAAGGTGTCTATTATGGTAAACATGAAAGGCCTTCGCTACGTGAAACGCAATAGAGCCTATTGTATCTATTCAGGTAACATCATTTCGTGGAGAAGGATGTGGATATACTCATTTAAATGTATCTTTTATTTGACAGATTTATAATAGATTCAAAACAGAAATGACATGATTAATAAACAATTTAAAATGGCAATTGTACACTTTCTGAGCATTCAGATTTATTTTTATTTAGGTTTATCTATATTCACCCAAATATTGGATGAGGATAGTGGGATGAAAGAATGAGTTCGAGGTACAGTTCATACGGTCAATAAACAAGCATGGTAGTTTGTTGGTCTATGGGCATTTATAAAGGAGCACACTGGGTGGAATTGTCCTAGCTAGGGCTTGCTACTGTGTTGTACATGTTCTAGTGTTGTGTTTTAAACAAGAGAGCGTCAAAGTTCCTGCCTATTGTATAATGTTTTAAAGGGTAAGATATGGTGAAATGAGAATGTGTTTAAGGTAGTGTGGACAAATTGCGTGACACTAATCATGTAGAAATGAGAAGACATATTTTGGCACCAAAAGAAAACAATGTAAATTGAATATTTGAATAATATGTTGAACAAAAGTTCATTATCTTTATAATTAATTGTAACTTATGAAAGAAGTTATGGGGAAATCATAAATAATGTGAATTGAAAAAGGATCATTTGTGTGTGAAGGGAGGTTTTAAATTTTCCAAGCTACCTTATTCCAAAAAGGAATCCAAAAGCACCAAATCAATTTTGTAGAAATTCAGAAGTCAAAATATGCACACTTAGTTTTCTGTTTTATGTAAATCCCCAAGTCTAGAGTTTGAATAGTTACTCTAGAATTATAGAGTTGTGATTTTGAGTATGAACAAATTTGTAAGGATGGAAATCTTGACGAGATGCAAGAATTGAAAGACTACAATGAAAAGGAAAACAAAAAATAAACTTTTAAATAAGAATATTAATCAAATCATTTTCTCATAAGTCTAAGACAAACAACATAACATGAACATTGGGAATGTATTATAAAATTTAAATTATTATAAAAATAGAATAAATGTAAATGATTTTTTTTTTAAAAAGCAATAAATGTATTTAGCTAAAACATTATAATAGATGATATAATATGATGGGACAGTGTTGTTCTCAATTTTGAAGTTGTACATTCGATATTATAAATGAAAATATGATCTTCTATTCCTATATAAAAAGTAACTTTAATGCTTAACAATTTACACGAGAAAAATATAATGTTTGTCTTGTATAA
>MU227976.1:317417-336349 GCA_018584345.1 Thuja plicata | reverse complement strand
GAGATTGCATGATGCATTTATAACAGGAATAAAAGCATAAGGAATTTTGAGCTCAAAAATGATTTCTATCTTCTTCTAAATCCAAGTTAATTACATAATCAATGATTCCCAAAATCTCTGATCTATCAGGAACAAAATTGAACTCACCTTTTCAAACATAATTAACTTGGCACTAGTGTGTTTATTTTTAAACACACCATCTTTTTCCATTTCTTCCACTCCATTGTTTCTTGCCCTAATTGCTTCATGCAAAGTGATACATTCTTTCAATCTGAGGGCTTTATTCTTTTCCTTCGATTTCGTTAATGAGGGGGCATGATCACACTATCATCAATTAATTTTTTCTTGAAATAATATCAAAATGACTTTGTTATCAAACAAACTAGGGGCATGACAGTTTCCTTGACTAAGTCAGAACTGTTGGATAGAAAGCTTTGATTCTCATGAGCTAGATATCTTGTGTTTCCTCATTTTAAAAGATTCTTATTAAGCTCTTGGCAGCTTTATACTGGCTTTTGGACGACAACCAAGTTCAGAATCAGTATTATCAATCTTTGGACGACAACCAATTTCAAAATTGATATCTTTAAAATATTTTATTTATCTTTGGACGACAACCAAGTTCAAAATCAATTCTATCAGTTTGGTTTGATCAAGTGCAAGACTGATCTCATCAACATTTCATTCGATAACCAAGAATAGAATTATCAATCTTTCTGAAGTCAAAATCGAAAACTTTCTTTGAATCAACGTGCTGCTCGCACATCAATTCAAAGAGGGGAAAATGTAACCACCTAAATTTGGTCTGTTCCAACTATGGACCCTATTTTTCCTACATGTGATCATACCCTCGATTATGTCCAAATGAATCTGTTACTGCTTGGCATAATTCTTCAAATCAATTTAATGTCCTAGGTGATTTTTGTCACTGAATTATATTAACTATTATAGCCATATGATTCAAATCAGTTCAAACCATTTAAATCAAACCAAATTCAAACATGGCTATATTATTTAATTATAAAGGAATTAAATAAACCCCTAAATCAATTACCCACTTGCAAAATAACACATTCCCCTAGCCTATTTAATTTAATTAAAATGGCTCTAGTCCCCTAATTATTAAAAAGCAATTAAATTATTTAAATAATTAAATTCCTATTTTTGAATGAATTAAATAAGTTTAATTCATTTAATTAATATTCCCCTAAACCCCAACCTAACCTATCTCAACCACTTCTACCCTGGGTTCTAACCCTTCTCAACCCATTCACCCTTGCTAATCTAATTCTAATCATATTTCTACCCTAACCCACCTCCTAATATTGTCACATTCCATTAAGGAATGATTAACAACTCAACCCACTTGACAAAGTCCACTTTCTCAAGCATGACTTTCTCAAGTCCACCTTCTCAAGCCACCCTCTTACACCCTTCCCTTTCTTCTTTAAGGCTTTCATTAATGCCTCATTAATGAAGATGCCTTAAGCCTATGTCTCCTCTATGCCTTATTAATGCCCAAGGCATTAATGGTTCTTACACCACCATTAATGAGTCCCTCAACTCATTAATGGGCCTTGTCTCCCCTCTCTTCCTCTCATTCTTCTATAAATAGAAGCCATTTTTGAGAGCAAAGAAGCCTTCAACTCATATCCACAATGCAATGTTATGCTTTTAGATTAATCTTAGACACATATTTCACTTCTTATTTCACGCTTTCACATTGTTTGTATTTCCATTCTTAGAGCTAGAATGCATGTTTTCTCATCATTTAGCTTGTTTTAAACTAAAATCCTTCATGCTAGGTCGTATATGTCACTAATGGTAGCATAATCTGAGGGTTGTTATGTTACTAATCACACTCTTCTTAGTTAGAAGGAAATAGGTCGATATTAGTTGGTTTTGTATGCTTATCTAACCTTTTTGAACTAATGCAATGACTTATTGATGTGTTGTGTCTCTCTTATCAGGTACATAATATACACACACAGATTAAAGTTTTGGTTTATAATGTTTAATGTTTAATAATATGTCTCTCAACTGATTCACCCCCCCTCTCTCAGTTATCTTGGTGGATTGTTATTCCTAACACTTCTATTCTCACAAATAATAAATTTTCTACTCTTATACAATGCTCTCAATAGGAAAGTTATTCAATGAATAGTTGCAAAAAATATATCCAAATAACTCTCATTTAAAGGAAATTTAAAAGGGCATATGATATCTCATTTCAAATGATTTTCTATTTGGTCAAATATTTTTTTTAACAAAATTTCATTTTGTTTTCTTGTTTATGAGATATCATTAATTGAAGTCTCATAGGTCTGAAAACAACAGTGTCATGCTTAGCTTTCATTTTGGCATGAATTTTCTCTCTCCAATGGCCATGATAAAGGAAGTATATTACAAAAATAGAAAGATCTCTTTAATACCTCAAATGGGTCTTTGATGAAATTTGATTTCATAGATTGCAAAAAAATCTACAAATAAAATTACAACTAGATATCCAATGTCTGATCTATTGCTCCTATGCTTATGCCTTAACTTTCTTTTTTCAATTCTATCAATTATCATTTGTTTATTTTTTTTAGACATATGTGGAAATATTATTCATATAGAAATTGACATTTGTTTCTAAAATCCAATGTCCATTTTGTATATTTAGAGATCTTTGTATTTGGCATCTTCCACTAACATTTTGGCCTTCTTTGTAACACTACTTCGAGTGGTGATTTCCCCACTCATCCATTTTTCTTACAATTTTTCTTTGGTATCCATGATTCTATAAGTTTACCTATCTTCTTTTGGTAGTCACTTAGGATTTGCAATTCCCTATGCCATATTTTTATCAGAGTATATTCTACTTCAATAGCCTCGTCATTTGCATCATGACATTTTGTATGGTGTTAGCCATTTAGCACATTGTTTGTTTGAAATTTTTTAGTTGATTTTTAGTATGCATTTGGGTTCCAAGTATTTAAATCTCTAGTTTATCATACATTTATGCAACAGTAGCATCAACACAGTAGTTTTTCTCTCATGATAGCATTGGAGTTCAATGTTTCTATGGTTGGGAGGAATGATAAGGATTATATTCCTTGCAATTTGAATATGTAATTATTATCTCCAATAATTGACTATTTTTGGAGATTATCGTTATTTGTTTGATGTGACAAAATTTTTTTGATTTTCTAGTACTGGGATAGTTGATATCTTCATGGGATAGTTGAGATATTTGTTCAACTTATTCCTTGTTTAAGAGAGTTTTTCTCTCAAATTGTTGAGTAATTTTTTCTCTTCAAAGCTATAAAAGCTTCTTATTTTATTAATAAAAGATATACAGATTTTGTATTCATTCATTATTTGTATGAACTGAATCTCATGAGTGAAATTTGTCACTCAGTTGAGAAATTCCACATCTCATTTTTAGGTTCCTGATTCTATGATTAGAGGTTGACATTAATCTTGTTTGGTTCTCTTAGTTTTGAGTATTGAAGAAACACACACACACAAAGAGGGGAATAAATCAATATGGAATAACTTTTTCAATTTATAATTTTAGCAATAATAAGCAATAATCAATGTATCCACACAAGTAAGATATAGAAAATTAGAACACAATATGCTCACATGATTTTACATGGAATCCATTGCAAAATAAAACCAAGGAAAATATTTCTCTTCATAAAAAACCTCTTACAACTTTGTAGGAACCAACCCACAAGAGACACCAATGCCCTTCACTAAGCACCAACTCAATAAAAGACACTGATCTCTTTGAATAAGAGGCTCCAAACTCTTGAAGTAGAAAGAGCCATCCTTCCCAAAGTAAATTAATTTTGATATCTATCTTAGATCCCTTCGAGGTATTCAACAAAAATTGGTCCCTAATTTTTCTTGAACTTCTCTTAAAACTCCACTCAAATATGAATTATGATCTCCAATATAAGCTCACAAATATGAGTTTTGATCTTATTTTAGATCTCACAATTTTACAATAGTATCTCTTACTTTTTCTCTGAAAAATTTGCAATAATATCTCTTATGCTCTAAAAAATACCCGATATCCTAGACTCTTATTCTATACTCTTAATAGAAAATATATTCAACAAATAGTTACAAAAGTGGCATCCAAATATTTCTTATTTAAACACCTTCAAAGTGTTTTTTTTCCACAATAATTATGACTGTTGGACTAGGTTGAACAACAAATTTTTAATTTTTATTAAAACAACTCTTTTTCCAAGCCTGGAGGAGATCGACCAAACACAATAAAACAAATTTTTATTTAATTATTATGTTTCCCAAAGTTGGCTAAACTACTTATGTAGGAGCATCCTTGGGTCATTGGCAATCTTGCATCACCCAAAAATATTTCCTTTCAGTTTGCATATTTTCTGATCTAGTTGGGAAGTTTCCTTTGTTGAGGGTAGCGATCGTTCCAGTCGGCTCGTTATCTTATGAAATCCTTACGATGTGGTATAGACATCATTTAGATCCTATTTCTATCTTTGTAGCTCGATCTAATGTTTCCATATGAAGTTATCTTATGATTGGTATGGTCCTATATTTCTTTCATGTTCTAATGGTCAGGTTGGCGAGATTTGGCTTGCAATGGATATTCACATTATGCAAAGCTTCATGGTGCATCTTTCTATTTTCTTATACATGTGGTTGACCTCCTTGTGTTCTCACACGTCGTGATGTATCTATTTGGGGGTGTTGTTATGGATTTAGGTCCTGACCTATATGTTTGTAATACATTTTCTTTATCTTGGGGATTGTGATCGGATAAGCTGACTTGTGGCTGACGATCTTGTAAATAAGTGGGCTTGTAGTACTTGTTTTATTGGAGATAGAAGGAAGATATTGGTAATGAGAATAGCCAATATATCTGATAGAGAAGATTGAGAATAAGGCTTATGTCCTCAGTAATGAGGCATGTCTGTTGAAATTATGTAATTTGTATTTGCAGGCCAACTTGATGATAATTGAAGAGCATTGTTCCTTATTTGTTGGTGTTGATTATTGCTTTGTTTTATCATTTCTGTTGTGAATGTCTAGCTGCAAGGTTGGACATCTTTTTTGGGGATTTCTCCTGGCTTGGACTATGTCAAGTGGTATCAAATCCAAGTTGTGATTCTTGGATTGCAGGTCTAAGTTCCTGATCTTGCAAAAGTTTCAAACTTCTTGTTTGTGGTGTAGCAGAACCAAGGATCTGACCTACAATAACCGATGGCTTGCGCAAGGTGGTGAGGAATATGATTTCTTACTATTGCGACATGAAAGAAGAAGTTTCAGCAATAGGGTTCACTAGATCAAATCCTATAGGTTGTGAATCATGAAGATCTTAGTTGTGGGGTAGAAGAAGATAGATCCGATCTACAATTGCAAAGGGTTGCACAAAGGGAACCACAAGAAGAATTGGTGGATTGGTTGAGAGGCAAGTTGGTGATTTTCAAGGACAAAGCTGATAGGTTTTTTGGGGCAGGTTGTTGGTCTTGGTATATTTTTTGACTATGCTAGGAAGATCAAAATTGGTGATTACATCGTCAAAGTTGAGGAAGTGGAGAAAGAGATTCATTAAGTTTGCAAGGATTTCACCTAGAAGAATTAACCCTAGAAGGCTAGAGTAAATGATGGATGAATTAGGGAATGAGATCAGAAATGTTTTGACAAGGATCAAAGATTCAAAAGGAACCAGAAATGAAAGATGAATTTGAAGAACCTAGTTAGGAACTTGAGACAACCGAAGTAGAAATTTCTATAGATGAAAAAAGGTTATTGAGAACTATGGCACAAATAGGTAAGAGTCATAGACTGGATGTTTTCTTGTTTTTCTATTTCATTACATCCTAAGGAAATGATAGATTGGATTGGTGAACTAGAAGATTACTTTGAGATTGAAAATATTAAGGATCTACAGAGGGTTAGGTTAGCACAGACTAAGTTAAAAGGTCATGTTTCTGTATGGTGGAAAGAATTGCAAAAGGATAGGGAAGATAATGGTGAACCTAAGATCACTAGGTGGAGAGTTATGATTTGTAGACTTACGGCTAAGTTTATATCAAAGGATTATGAATTGGAATTGTTTAAGAAGCTATAGAATCTAAAGAAAAAGGATTTGACAGTTAAGGATTATACCAAGGAGTTCTATAAGATGTTAATAAGATATAGAAGCAGAGAATCATCTAAGGAGAAGATGGATATGCATGTTAATGGCCTGAGGCTTAATATTCAGGATGAGTTAAGTATTTTGAAGATTAGTGCAATTGAGGATGTTATCAGTATGCCCTGAGGGCATAAGATAACTTGAAGAGAAGACAAACTACCCCTATGGTAA
This sequence comes from Thuja plicata, assembly GCA_018584345.1. Lineage (NCBI taxonomy): Eukaryota > Viridiplantae > Streptophyta > Pinopsida > Cupressales > Cupressaceae > Thuja > Thuja plicata. The sequence continues at coordinate 330,006 of MU227976.1, read as the reverse complement.
GAGACAAACTGGTTAGTGAAAAGAGTAAGGATAATCTTGTTGAGGAGGACCTAATCATAAGATTTATGGAAGAGGTAGTGGCAACAAGGAATTCAAAGGTACTTGTTTCAAATGTGGGAATATTGGACATAGAGTTTTTTAATGTTTGGTTGGTTGTGTCAAGGGAAAAGTAAAATAGAAATTTGTGGTACATAAGGAGCAAGTTAAAGATGAACCTATTGAGAAAGAGGCTACACTGGAGATGGGATAATCTCTGATGTTGAAAAGAGTGATATTGAGTAAGAAGGAACTAGATCCTATTCAGAGAAGGCAATTGTTTGAAACCATTTGTAAATCAAAAACAATTGTTGCAAAGTGATCATGGACAATGGAAGCACTGAAAACCTCGTATCGAGGGAGATGGTAAAAAAACTTGGGTTAAGGAGACTTAAACACCCTTGTCCTTATGGGATAATCTGGTTTTAGGATGAAAATATGGTGGAAGTGAAAGAACAATTTTGGGTTAATTTCAACATTGGACCGTACCAAGATGAGGTATTTTGTGATGTGGTTAACTTGAGTGTTTGTCATCTTTTGTTAGGGAGACCTTGTCAATATGATGTTGGAGATATTCATGATTGTCGAATGAATTTTGTGTCTATAGTGAAGGATGGTAATAAGTTCACAAAGTATATTAATTGAATCGAATGAACACTATGCTCAGTGGTGGTATTCATGTTGCATATCAGATGGTGAAGGATAATTCATAGTACAACCTATGTGAGATCATGAGAAGTCAGTTCTTTTTTAACATGGAGAGAATCAAGAAGGACAAGAAACAAACTTTCAAGTATGGTTCGTTGCTGGTATGTATATTCTTCTACTTGCAAAATCATTTTCCTGGTATCAGTGTGATTCAGAGGTCGATCGATAGACCTGCAATAGTATAGATTAAGGATTGCATAAGGATGTTAGGAAATAACTTTAATAGTACTTTGTGGGGTTATCTCAAATATTTCTAGAGAGAGAGAGGATCCCAACGGGTATAGTAGAGAAGTACAAAGAAGATATATGTTTTGTTGTGGATATCTATACTTGTATGATGCAGGAAGTACAACCAAGAACTTCTTGGGCTCTACCGATGGGTTATGAGGTAGATGGTGATATTGTATCACTTCATGTTGATGAGTTACTATCTAAGCCGATTGATTCCAGTACTCCTAGGTTTTCTACCTATGAAGAAACTTGTTTGAAAATTCATTCACAGCTAAAGGAACCTATGTTGGAGAGAATATTGAGGAAACAAGTTGATGATTTAGCCAAGAAGAGTGGTATTACAAAGGATATGATAGATAAGATCAGGAAGATGTTTGTAACCCAGGAGGCAGGGTATTTTTCTACTGCTACAAAATTTGAAGAGGTAGAGGTTGTATATTCTACAATCGGTAAGGCAATAGGAAGAACAACTAGGAGTTCCATAATACAGAAGGAAAAGGAAAAGGAAAAAAGAGAGGACACGTGTGACCGATCAGAAAATTACAAGAGAAAGAAGGGGGAATAACGTGGCTACAAAGAGTCAAAAGGAAAGAGTAAAAAGAAGGATACACCTGAGGTAGAAGAACCTCCAAAAGATTCTAACAAAGAGCAAGTCAAATTGAGGTCCAGTGGAAAAAGATCAAAGATTGTTGGCATAAAAGCAGAGATGTTAGTTAAACCTAAGACTAGGAGAAATTTTATTGATGATAGCATAGATGAGAGCATAAGGGAATATGGAAGTTTGGGTGATGCCAAACAATGTTATGAGAAATATGATGATAAAGGTAAGAAAAATATAGAAGATGCTATTGTGTACAGTTTGCATAAGTTTTGCAGAGGAGCTAGAAAATTGCATAAAATGATACCTGAATCACTTTTCAAGGAGATTTATGCTAGGTGTAGACATGCTCTAAAACAAGATAGAGAAACGATGTAACAAGCATTGATTCTACTTAAGCCTAAATTGTTTATGGAAGATGTGAAGATCAAAATTGAGGTTGTTAGACCTGGATTCAGAATAAGAAGTAGAGTTTGTAGAATATCCATTGGTGAATTACAAGCAGTTCATGATGAGACTATTGAGATCTTGAAGAAAAAATTGGAGAAAGAAGATGAACCAATGGATTATACTTAGGAGGAACAGAAAACACAAGAGACTACCATTGATAAGGTAATAGTAGATGAATTTTCCACTACTGAGCAAGTGACTTAATAAATTATTGGAAATATACCTTCTCATACTTCACAGCAAGCTCCTACTGTTGAATTTGAAGATATGCAAAGAAAAGAGGAAGCATATAAGGATATGAATGAAGAGGTGGTGAAACCTGTTGCAACTGATATAGTTGGACAAACAAGTGATGTTGGAAAGAAAGATAAATCTCATGAATTTGATGTTGCAGAACATTCAGTGGAGAGGAAATTGGATCTAAGTGGAAGTTCAAGTTACAAGAAGAAGAGAAAGGCTATGGAGATTCCTAAGGAAGAAATTGAAGATGAACTTAGAAATGAAGATGTTGAGGTCATACAAGGACCTATTGATGTTACCAAAATGAGTCCTAGTGAATTAATGAGAATATCTGAGATACTAAAGTTGAAAGCTAAAAGGGACAAACTTAGACAAGAAAGGAGAAAAGAAAAAGTACTTCAGTGAGCTAGAGACATTCTTGCAGTTCTTGTACTTGAAGTTGAATTTGATCTTAATGCTACACCAATTGACCAGATGGATACTTTGATCAGTGCTATCACTGAGAAAGTTACTAGTTTGGAGGAATCAGCCATGAATAGAGCAAAGATGGATTATGAAAAGAAGAGGATTGATAATTTAATGGAGACTATTGCATCAGATAAAGGGATACTTATAGTTCATGTGAACCAGGTGAAGGAAAATTTGAAAGAGGTTGGAAAATTACTTGCTAAAGTTTATGATTTTTCATTGTTTGCCCAAGATTTGGAGCTAAAGAGAAGTGAATCTCAACTGGACCTTAAGTCTTTAATTGCTATTTTTTTATCCCATTTCACATTCTTCTACCACTTATGGACCACAATTTAAGGTTGTAAATCACAAGAAGAACAAGACAAGAGAATCACTACTTAGCTAGAGTTACAGACTTATTTGATTCCTACAATTGATATAAAGAAAAAATAAATAAATATTTTTAGGTAACACTTGAGTTACCTGAGATGAGTACACTTGAATCTATGGAGGAGTTAGCTTCTATATTAACTGGATAGATTCATTCCATGGAGCACTTGCAAAATTCAGGGGAGAGTTCATTGGAGACATCCAAATCCAACTTTAGATATGTTTTTGAAAGGTTGTGATCAGTAAGATGATTTCATTTTTTGAAGTTCATTTATGTACCTTTTTCATTGCTTTCAAAGGGGAGTGATCGGTTCAATGAAAATAAAGTTCAGGGGGAGTAGTGTATAGAAGTGAAAATCTTGATGATTATAGTTGAGTTTGAAGTTCTATGCATCTATGTGTTTATGCATAATGTATATGTCATTTTCACTATGTGTTTCCATCAATGCCAAAGGGGGAGATTGTTGGCATTATGATGGATTTTGGAGTTTGATTCTTATGAGTTTTTCATTAATGGGAACTCTATCATATTTGATGAATAGGTTACAATACTGATTGACAAGATGGATAGGTAAAGAACATTAAGCTAAGTGTTTTGATCGGTTAACAAGAAGACAGTAACATAAATTATTTTGAGTGGCATTCAAGATAGCAAGAACATTGGGTGGTGCGATTGTTACTAGAGCATTATTTTGGTCAGACAAGTTCAGTTTAGCGACCATGACAGTTAACTAAATGATTTGAGTATGTTTGTATTTTGGTGATGTGTTTAGTTTGAACCGGTTGATTTATCGATTGGTTCTTGATGATCAGATGATCGAGGCGGTTGTTTATTTTTTAGTTTTTGGTAGTAAAGTTTTGTATTACATTTTGGACTGACATGTTAGTATGATTGGCACTGATTTTCATGAGTCGGGTCAATGTTTTGGGCCGACTTGAGGAATTTTTTTCAAGTCTTAACCAACTTCAGAACATCAATATAAAGGCAAGAAAAATCATGTGATTTAAGGTGGAAGACCATGTTATTGGTGGTTGCAATCAGAGACAGAGGCTGAACATTGTGCTAAAGTTCAGAGATTGGATTGGATCTGACAGGCAAGCAGTGTCATTCTCAGATTAGTAATTTGAGTTCATTTCTCAAGGATAACTCTAATATATTAGCAGGTTAAATCCCTTAACATGGTGGAATTTAACAAGTCTCATTGTATAAACCCTTTAACAGGGTGACTTCTGATAAGGAATTCTATGTCCTCTAGAAAGGTAGATCCTAACAGGTCTGATTGTACTTCTAACAAGGTACTAGTCACTCTTAACTGGGTGAGCCCCTAACAAGGTATTATAAGATCCTAACAAAGAAACTCTTTTTACTCCGGTGAAGATATTTGTGGGTGTCATCCCCATCATAGTTTTCTCCCTCTTACAAGGGTTTCCACGAGAAAAAATAGTGGTGTTATGTGTTATGCTTTGTGGATGCTTGAATTTTTTTACTTCTATTGCATAGTTACTCTTGCATGTTTTGTTCAATGGAATTTGTTTAAAAGCATTATCAAATTCTTGGTTGAATTATTTCATTACTTGTTTACATTGATTCACCCCCCCCTCTCAGTGCTTCTATATAATAACACATGTTTCATTACCCCAGCTCCCTATATAATCACCTATTCACGTAAACCTTTTGTCTCTATCTAATTATGTCTCTAACTTATATTTCTTTCTCTAAGTGTCTCACCTCTTGTTGTGTCTCTCCATCTACACCTCCCTACCTCCCCTCTTACAGACCTATCTTTACAAACTCTCTTTATATTTATCATCTCCCTCTATCACACCCTCGCCCTTATCTCATTTTCCCCTCTCCCCCTCACCTCCCTCCTCTCTCTCTACCCCTTTACCCTCTCTCTATCACCCTCTCTCTATCACCCTCTCTCACCCTCTTTCCAACATCTCACCCCTCTTTCCCTTTTTTCCCAATGTATTCCCCCTCCTTATCTTTCCCCCTCTCTCTATTCCCCCACTCCCTTTTGTTGAAAAGGATGAATAACTGAGAGGGGGGTGAATCATTTATTCCCACAGAACATAAAAAAAAATTCCTCTTTCAGTCAACTCAAAAACAACAATATTAACAACTTTATATTTGTTACTAAACACATCAAAAATCCACATAAATATAAGCATTAAGAACACAGAAACACTGACACAGAGAACACCAAAATTTTATGTGGAAACCCAAAATGGGAAAAACCATAGAAAATCTAATTCTCATGAAATGTAAAACATCTGTTAAGGTGACACCGATATGGTGATGTTTATAAGGGCTCACTTTCAGATGCACAAAGGCTCACTACCAATATATAGAGGTTCATTGTCAATACACAAAGGCTCACTGTTGATACACATAGACTCACTGCTAATATATTGAGGCTCACTATTGATACACTAAGGCTCATTGTCGTTACATAAAGGATCACTTCCAATTCAATAAGGCTCGCAGCCAAAAAATATAAAAAGATACAAAATCCACCAAAGAGATCAACACATTATTGCACACAAACACAAGTCACCTGCAAACATATTTGAAATCACTTCACATATCACCATGCATGAGCCTTATCGAATACAGATATTAATCCACATACATACACCAATCTAGATACCCAATAATTGAACTCCTTTCTCTTATATACAACATCATGAAATCCACCAGGTTGGCCAAACAATTTGAAATAGGTTGCACCAAGACATTTCCACGGTGGTAAGGAATGAAACGAGGACCACCTCAAACATTACAATGTTCCTCACTCAAGCCAACACACCACACCATCTCTGAAGCACTCGATCCAACAAATATGATTAGTTACACATACATAGTTGGGACCAAAATATATAATGGATATGCATCCAAATATGATCAATCCAATCAACCATATGTTGCATCCAATGAATAATAGTCACTGAAACCAATTGGTGACAACCCTAGCCAAAATATACAGGTTATCGGAGCACATCAACCATTATACCAAATCCAGTCAATTCCACAACAACCGATACACCAAGAGGATGGAATAAGGATATGTTGACATGAATGAAAAAAACAAAATCACATCAACCTCACATTCTAACAATCTCCCCCTTTTTCATTGATGGAAACATTCATCAATAACAAATCATATAAATAAACTTCAACCTTTCTCCAATTTTCTCCCCCTTTGACAACAATGACAAAGGGCACAGCAAGCTCCCCCTTGCTAACATACTCTTCTCCCCATAAAAGGAAGCCACCAAGCATTGATCCAAAAAGATATAAATATACAGTATTGGACCAATGCACACACACTGGTGCATCTAGTGGCTTCTAAGAAGGGGCAAAATGCCTAGCTTCCCCCTGAGATACTAAAATGTATCCTTTCACAAAGGTTTGGTAAATATGTCTTATATTTGTTCCTTAGTGGGAACATAGTCAAGTTTAATCACTCCTTCCTCAACCTTCTCTCTGATAAAGTGATATCTGATGTTAATATGTTTTGTTCTGCAATGCATTACCAAAAAAAATTGAGATACTTATAGCACTGGTGTTATCACACATGATAGAAATTGGCTCATCAAAACTAACTCATATATCCTTCAAGGTCTGTTTCATCCATAATATCTTAGTATAACATGAGGATTCTTTAATATACTTTGATTCAGCAGTAGACAATGTTACAGAATCCTTCTTCTTACTCGACCATGCAACTAACCTACAGCCAAGAAAGAATGCTCTGCCACTGGTACTCCTTTTTTTTCAAACAACTTGCCCAATTTTCATTTGTATATTTTGTCAGTGAAAAATATGACCCTCTTGGATACCGTAATCTCATATCTTTTGTTTCTTTCAAGTATCTAAAAATCCTCTTTATTTTCATAACATATGACTCTTTTGATTCTTGTTGAAATTTGGTTTCCAAATATACTGCATACATGATAGCTAGTCTGGTAGTATTCAAGTACAATAATCCTCCAATCATTGATTTGTACTTAGTTGCATCCAATTTTGATGAATCAACATCCTTAGTCAACTTGCATTCAGTAACAATGGGAGTACATACATGTTTTGAATCTTCTAAACCAAACTTATTCTATAATTCCTTCACTTTGAATCATTGAGTTGTACTTAGTTGCATCTGCTTTCAATGAATCATCCTCCTTAGTCAACTTTCAGTCAGTAACAATGGGAGTACATATAGGTTTTGAATCTTCTAAACCAAACTTCCTTAGTAATTCCTTCACATACTTGGATTGAGAAATGAAAATACATTTATTGTTCTGACTTACTTGCAATCTAAGAAATAAATTAAATTCACCCATCATGTACATCTCAAATTCCTTCTGCATTTATTTAGCAAACTTCTTTCATAGATCATCTCTACCTCCACATATGATATCAACAACATGCACAACAACAATCAAAATTTTATCTAAAAGTATCTTGAAGTATAGATTGTTGCCTGCCCAAGCTTTTTTGAATCCTTGACTACTTAGATATTTATCCAATTTTCTATACCACACCCTAGGTGCCTACTTCAATCCATATAGTTCCTTTTTCAACCTGTAAACTACATCAAGATAAGATTCTGATCTAAACCCTTTCAGTTTCTCAATGTACACTTCTTCCTTCAGTTATCCATTTAGGAATGCAGACTTGACATACATTTAATAAACCTTGATTTTTTTGAATGTTGCAAATTCCAAGAACATCCTAATATCCCCCATCTAAGAAATAGGGGCATAAGTCTCTTCAAAGTCAATGCCTTCAATTTGTGAGTAACCCTTGCATACCAATCTTGCCTTGTTCCTCACAACCTTTCCATTCTCATCTAGCTTATTTTGGTTAACCCATTTTGTACCTATCACATTCTTCTCTATTAGTCTGGGCACTAATTTTGAAGTATGATTTTTCTCTATCTAACTGAGTTCTTCCTTCATTTCATTAATCTAACTCTGATCACTACAATCTTTTGTTACAGATTTAGGTTTAACCTTTGATAATAAACATAACAAAGCATGATCTTGAGATGCTTTACTTCAATTAACAACTCCTTTGTTCATGTCTCCAATGATCTAATTCTCTGAATGATTCTTCTATACATACCTTGATTTCTTTCCTGTAGATGTCGGTGTTGGTTGAGTATCTTCTTCTTCTCTCTTTTCCTCTTTTTTTTCCTATGTATTAGATTCATACTCAATGTGTCACTTAGGTACCTTCTAAAATTATTCATCACCCTTCACATTTGCACTCTACACAATTTGTTTAGTCTCTTATTGTAACACCAATACGCTTTTCTTCTTGTAGAATAACCCATAAATATTCCTTCATCCACTATTCTATCAAATTTCACAAGATTGTCTTCATCTTTATGAATGTAACACTTGCTGCCAAATATTTTGAATTACTTAACTGTAAGTTCTCTTCCATATATAACTCATGCAAAGTCTTCCCATATTTCCTCTAGTACAGAACTTTGTTAAGTGTGTACACATCAATATGTATTTCTTCTCTCAAATAGATTTATGGTAGTCTTTCATCCTTCAACATAGTTCTTGTTGCTTCCTGAGTTGTTCAATTCATTATTTCCACAACACCATTCTGTTGGGGTATTCTTTTTGTTGAAAATTGTCTCTTAATACCATATTTTCACAAAAACTATCAAAAGCATCAGATGTAAACTAGGGATAACTTTAAGAAACCCCCTCCTGGGAAAAGGTGTAAAATCTTGGCGAATCCTACATTATTTTGGGGGGGGATTAATATTTTTGGCTAAAATTTTTAATTTGAAAGGAAAAAAATATTAGTTGTACTGGCATTTTTTTTCAATTATATGAAAATTCTATAAAATCTTGGTGAATCTTTTATTATTGAGAAAAATTGTGGTGACAGGCACACATACCTAGAAACCATCATTATTCGATAGGGGTTTGGGGGCTCAAATTACTTTTATTATTTTATTAAGGTATTGTGAGTTAATTTTCTATCTACTGATAGGAACTAACCCTACTTTTTTTAACCATTGGATGATCCCAGATCAATGGTAGGAATTCTATTTTGGGCCAAGGTTTTAAAGGATACAAAGATTCCCCTAACATTCTCTGGAATAGAGACACATGTCAAATCTATTTTGAGCCAAAGTTTTAAATGACATAAGGTTTCATTGAAAGACTCTCAAATAGAGACACATGTCACATAACCCATACCCTAACCTTAAATTTCAACCACATATTGGCGAATATGGTTGTCAATTACGACAAGCTTTGTAAATTGTAGGTGAATTTTTTCAATTTACAATGTCCAACAATTAGATTTGATTGGCGATATTATGAAAGAAAAGGATAAAAATACATAAACCAATGGGAAATGGGCTTGGGAATTTGACCCAATATTTATAAAGTTGGGGCGACACGGCCAACCTCATATACACATTATATTCACCAAATCCTAGGTTGCTGACATGATACATTCACCAAATTATGAATATTCACCACTAAATTTATCCCTGATGTAAACTCTCCTCCTTTGTCAAATCTTAAACACTTAATCTTTCTACCACACTCAATATAAACTCTAGCCTTAAATATCTTGAACTTCTCAAATGCCTCAGATTTGTCTCTAAGAAAAGAAACCCATATCATCCTTGAATAGTCATCAATAAAAATTATAAAGTACCTTTCTCCTTGAAAACTCCTTGTTCTAGTAGGACCATAGAGATTGGTGTGCACAATCTCCAGTAAATCAGTAGATGACTAGTCTTTTGTCTTGAATGATTCTCTTCTTTACTTCCCTTCTTGATAACCCTTACAGAAAGGTTTTTTAAGTTTACGAAGTCTGGGTAGATCTCTCACTACACAAGATGAGCTTATTTTCACCAGGATATGAAAGTTTATATAACAAATCCTATGATGCCTAAGCCAACTTTCATCAGCCTGAGATAGTAAACTACATCCTTCAAACACTCCTAGCTACTACATGTTTCTTCATGTTCTTTTCCCAATTGCAATTAGATCTCCTGATATTTTCCTGATTTTACAACCTTCATTTTTTAAAATGACATCATATCCATTTTTACACATCTATCTAACACTCAAACAATTGTGAAACAAACCCTTCACATAATAGATATTGTCAGTGTTATTATTTCCATCAAAAGTAATAGTCTTTACCAACAAAGTAAGTTTCTTTTTCATCACCAAATCTAATGAGACCACCATCATATTTGCTAACTAGTGACACAAATTTACTTTTATCTCCATTCACATAGTAAGCCTTCTTATTCAACTTCTTAAATTTTTGTCTAGGACCTTTCTTTGGACATCTACTCGCCAAAACTGCCAATTTTACCACATATAAAATACTTTAGAGGTAACAAACCTTTATACTTGTTGGTACCTTTCTTCAATATCCTTGCAAAGTTTGCTTCAAATTCTTATTCATCATCACCATCAGAATCATCATTTGATTTTTTTCCTTTGAATTTTGTTTCAAATCTTCTCGCCTCTTCCAAACTTTCTTAACTCAAATGTTGTTAGGGTACCAAACAACTATTCTTTGATAAACTTATTTGGATCATATACCTCTTCAATTATTGAGATCTTATCACTATATCTATCTAGTAATTTCATTAAGATGTTATCCATAAATTATTCATCAGTAATAGTGCATCCTTGTTTCTTGACTTCATTCACTACATTCTCATCCCTCTAAAAATCACTTTTTATATCTTCATCGTCTTCCATTCTCAGATTCTCCTAATGTCTCTTAGCTATCAGTTTCTTAGATAAATTAACTCTTTCATTTCCCTCATAGATCTCTTTCAAATTTTCCCAAAATTCATAAGAGGTTTTCAAAGAAATAACCTTTTCTAATTCAGTCTCTGATAAAGCACTAGTAATAGCATACCTTTCCTTTTCATTTTCCTCATATGCCTCAATTTCATCCTGAGTGGTAAAGCCCATTTTGAGGAAATACATACTTTGTCTCCACATGCTTCCAGATCTTGTAACTAACCGATACCAAGTATCCTTTCATCTGATCTTTGCCTGAACTATAATCTGATCAATCAAACAAAGGGATAGTCAATTTGCGTTCCACCGAATCTTCCTCAAGTGGTTAAGCTTTTCACTGAGGAACCAAGCTATGATACCAATTGTTGAAAAAGTTGAATAAATGAGAGGGGGTGAATCAAATATTCCCACACAACTTGTAAAAAATTTTCTTCTATTGGTCAACTAAAAAAAAAATATTAAAAAATTTAGATTTGTCGGTTAAACACATCAAACATCCACATAAATGGAAGCAAGAAAAACACAGAAACATTAACATAGAGAACACCAAAATTTTACGTGGAAACCCAAAATGGGAAAAACCACGGAGAAGATAATTCTTCTGAAATGTAAAATGCATGTTAAGGTGATATTAGTATGGTGATTTTTACAAGGGCTCGCTGCCAGATGCACAAAGGCTCACTGCTAATACACAAAGACTCACTATCGATACACAAAGGCTCACTTATAATACACAGAAGCTCATTTTTTATACACAAAGGATCAATTTTGATACACGAAGGCTCACTGCCAATATAATAAGGCTCACTAATAGAAAATATGAAAAGAGATAGAATCCACTACAGAGATCAATACATTGTTGGACATGAACACAGATCACCTACAAACAGATTCATAATCACTTGGCATATCACCTCGCATGAGTCTTACTGGATACTAATATTGATCCACACATAAATACTAATATAGATACCCAAAAAAAAACTCCTCTCTCTCATATATACTGCATCATGAAATCCACCAGGTCAACTAGTCAATTTGAAATAGGTTGCACCAAGACATTCTCATGGTGGTAAGGAATGAAATAAGGACCACCTCGAACATTACAACATGCCTCACTCAAGCCAAAATGCCATAATATCTCAAAAGCACTCAGTTCCAATGAATGTGATCAACATGTTACACATACATAGATGGTACTAAATATACAAGGGATATGCATCCAAATAGGATCAATCTAATCAACCATCTATTGCGTCCAATGAAGGACACTCACCAAAATCTATTGGTGAAAACACCAACTTAAACATATAGATTATCAAATCACATCAATCAATACACAACCAATATGCCAAATCCAGTCGGTTCCAAAGCAACTGATACACCAAGAGGTTGGAATAAGGATATGTTGACATCAATGACAATATTAATGACAAAAACAAAGATCACATCAACCTCACATTCTAAAAACTTTACCCATCCTTCCCCCCTCTCTCTCCCTTCTCTCCATGTATATCTCTTTATCCAAATCCAAAAGCCTAAAGTATAAGCCTTGAACCCTAAACTATAAGCCCTAAACTGTGTCTCCCTTTCTCCCTGTATCCCCCTCTCACTATGTCTCTCTTTCCCTTCTCTCTATCTTCCCCACATCTCCCCCCATCTATATCCCCCTTATCTCTT
>MU227976.1:299501-315548 GCA_018584345.1 Thuja plicata | reverse complement strand
TAGGGTTTAGGGACTGTAGAAACCCAAAAATAGTTCAAGCCTACTAGTCTACATGTTTTAACATTTTTGGCATCACAATTGAGAGAGAGAGAGAGAGAGAGAGAGAGAGAGAGAGAGAGAAATTTTAGGGCTTGGGGCTTACTATTTAGGGTTTAGGGATTGTAGACACCCAAAAATAGTTTGCGCCTACTAGTCTATGTGTTTTAATACTTTTGGCATCACAATTGAAACATTTTTTGCGATCTAATTATTCCTTTATGTTGTGCATATGATCTTTACGATATGATAACATTGTGTCTTTCGTCGATAATTGAATATTGCAAAATTGTTCAATTATTTACTAATATTTCTACTCTCTTTGTCAAATTGATCATTTTCCTAATCAATTTTGATCAACCCTAAACTGATCTCATTTGATCCTAAACCAATCCTATTTGATCCTAAACCATTTCAAATCATCCTAAATCAATTCAAATATATTCTATTCTATTCCTAATCATTTCAGATTTGTTTTGGACTTATTTTAACCATTCTGGGGCATTATCCAAGATCATCGATGCCTAATTAACCAAATTTTCAAATCGATCAAACCCCTTTTCTAAATCTATTCAATCCTATGATCATTCTAGGGGCACTGTCCAAATTCATTGATGCTTCGTATCCTTTTATAACCAATTTGATAACATTGTCAAAGTTCATTGATGTTATCGTTATTAATCTATCATTATCAATTAAATAGTATTGTCCAAGTTCATCAATGCTATTGCAAATCATCATTATTCTAGGAACATTTTCCAATTTCATCAATGTTTCCCTATTCCTATTTTAATCCTATGGCGTCATCAAAGTTGATTGATGTTATTCAATCATTTTCAAACATCATTATTTGGGCACATTTTCAAAGTCCATCAATGCCTCGAACCTATCCTAAATTCTATCAATATTACCAAAACCAATTCTATTGTACATTAATACCTTCAATTTGATTGATAATTCACTAATTTATCCTCTTGGGATGAATAACCTAAGTTTTGTCCCTATTCTTCGTGAATAAATCATATTTATTCATTATTATCCTAAGTCTTCACAATTAATTAATTAATTGGCTAATTCTAATTTATGGGATTTTATAATTTCATAAATGATAATTTTATTTGTGAGGAATATTGATTTATTTATTTAATTCAATCTTCCTAATCCCACCTAATTTTTCATATCCCTTAATTTTTATTCATATCCCTGTTAAGGTGCTTCATGATATCTTCCATATTTCCTCATTCTATTATCCCCTAATCATGCTTCCAATTTCCTACCTCCTTTTCCCTCCATTAGGCATTGATTTTATGCATTCTAATTCACCTAATTGCCTCTCATTTTCTATCCTCTCATTCAAGTTTGAACCACTGTCTCCTAGTATTCTTGCTATCAAATTTGGCTTTTCAACACTTGTGCATTTTTGTCATTGGCAAAAGAGAAACATAATCTACTCTATGGAGAAGAAAGGAGGACATGGGAGCTACATTTGAAGGGAGTTTTTAAGTGTTTTCATGCTTTGTATTTATGCTCTCGCTTAAAATGGCTTTCATGATAGATTGGATAGGTTTTCATATTATTTAGGGTTTTGCGGTTACTTAGATATGCATTTACTACCTTTTTCTAGTCTGACAGGGACCAGTATATAGGACTTAGGACTTTGGGTTTAGAGAGAGAAAAGGAGCTTAGGTGTTAGTGTTGGGGGCTTAGGGATTTGATCTTAGAGAGAGAGATGGGGAAGAGGGTTAAGGTATCATAGAATGGTATATTTTTTAGAGACTAGTAGAGGTTTAAGGGCTTAGGTTTTGGGGTTGAGGTCTTAAGGCTTTTAGTTAGAGAGGGATACAGTGAGAGGAGAGAGGGAAAAGGGGTTTAGAGTTGAGAGAGAGAGAGTAATGGGGAGAGAATTAAGGGCTTAGGGCTTAGGATTTAGTTTTTAGGAACCATTTTAGGGTTTAGGGTTTAGGGACTAGTATATAGGGTTTAGGGTTTAGAGAGAGAAATGGGGCTTAGGGTTTAGGATTGAGGTCTTAGGTATTTGATCTTAGATAGAGAAAGTGAGATATGGGGGAGAGGGTTAAGGGATTAGGAATTAGGGTTTAGGCACTAGTATATAGGGTTTATGGATTAGGTTTTATGGTTTAGAGAGAGAGAGAGAGAGGTTTGAAGTACAATTTTAAAATATACATTACTTTTCAAATGACATACGTCATATATAGCACACTCCATATAGGCTTTGGCACACCAAACCATAAGGTATGTGTCATATAGCATATGGTGCACGCCATGTGGTTTTGGGGACCAAAAAAGTTGAGCGGAAACTTTTGGGTCCCCCATCTTTGTGCACATACCCTTCTATCACATGCTTTGTCAAAATCCAATTTAATATGGATTCAAATTTGACTAGACTATTGTGCCCATTCCATAGTTTTCCAATCCAACACCAAGTTGTTTCGAATAAATATTCATCCTTAAAATGAATTTTGCATAGGACTTACAATCGCTTGTAGAAAATGTTTCATTATTTGAGCAATAGCTTTGGCTATAATCTTGTAGGAGGTATTAAGAAGAGTAATTTTTCTTCACCCTAAAATTTTGTTCTCAAATTTTCCTTTAGGAATTAAATTAATCATCCCTTGATTGTTAGAGGAGCCTAGTGGCCCTTGTGATATGTTTCTTTATAAACCTGATATAAGTTATCCCTAATGAAAGGCCACATCATTTCATAAACTTCTTTATGAACTGATATTTTGATGCAACTCATTAGGTAGGTAGAATAGTGATAAATACAATGGTAGTGAATTAGGAGGTTGTACATCAATTGTGACATACAGATTGATATGATAGTAGATGTTGTAAGATGGTGAAGTTGCAAATTGTATGGTAGAATTAGAAATGAGACAAGGTTGTATTGTAATAAAAGTAAATCATACAACAATAGCAAAGGATGTCCATACAACTTGTAAATTGGGGGTAGTATGGCCACCAAAAAATAAAAAATGATGGCATTTTTAAGAATTCATTCTAATATATAGGGCTTTTAGTTGATCTTATTCTAAGAATTAAATGCTTTTTGTCTTGCAATTATTTAATATGTGATTCTATGGTTAAGAAAAAATCATAATGCTTAATTTGTTTTACCTTTGGATTTTTCCTAGTCTTGTCCTCACTTGAACTTTTTTTAATTCTTTTTTCATTTTTCTCATGTGGGCCCCATTTGGTCCTTTGTGCTATAATTGTAAATTTTTTATTTGGTATTTTTTTTTTTTCATTTTGCAAAGTTGAACTGACTTGAAAGAAATCTATACACCCTGAATTAAATATTATACTATTATTACTCTAAGATATATTTCTAGTATTAATTTTTTGCCTTTTGGTAAATTTGGGTGCCTCCATTAGAACTAAAAGTATTAGGGGAGAGGACCCAATACTTTATCACCCTAACTTTGTGATTTTCAAAATCCTATGTGGAAATTTTAAATCACTCTCAATGTTTTTAGAATAGCTTGTTTCGCAAGTCCCCTGCTATAACTAAGGTTTTATAGCTGCATCATCAAATATGATGCCACATCGACCTGCTTTTTCCCAAGGTGTCCAAAAAGGCTCAATAAAAAGTGAGACCAATACTTGTGCACTTACTCATGTTTTATTTGTGCATTGATGTGGCATCACATGATTTGTTTCTTTTTAGATCTAAGGAATACATTTCATTCAATTATGTGTAGTCATCATCAACAATAACAACTTTAAAGTCACAACTATTGGTACAATACTGGGCAATAATTCAAAAATTTCTATCACAATTATTGGAATGTGCTCAACCACTAGGTCATTTCCCCTATTTTTTGAGCCTTGTATTGCATCCAACACATAAATTGTCCAACTTTTTGATGATTTTTATGCCTTCGATAAATTTAGACTTCAATGAAAATACCTCATACTTCTCCATTTTCCAATAAAAAATACCATAGAGAGAATCACTTTCATCTTTTGAACATGATTGTGATTGTAAAATTCCTTTGTCATTCAGTTGGACATAATACATTGATCCTACTTCTCCATTCATTCTTGTCGAGGTTTAAATTTGAGGAATTTGAGGAAATGTTTCATCATTGATTACTTGGTTGTTCAAATGAGTTATATACTTGTGACCCTTTCTTTCAATGGAGATTGTATCATTTTTTACTGTGGTTGGTTGTGGCTACCACTAGCCCCAAGTTCAACACCACAATCATTATATTCTTTTTTTGTGATGAAATAACAACAAAATTCAATAAATATATTTGGGTTCTAATTATTACTTTTTTAATCATCAAAGCTCAAATTAACTTAATTTTGTGTTGATCAACACCCACCATTAAATGGGAATTGGAGTTGGTGCAGTGGCAGATCCTCTAGGGGTTCAATCCAATCATAGAGTTGAAGCTATGATAGCTCCCAATACCATGTTGTCGGCAGAAGAGTTGGGCTGCAAAAAAGTTTGGCTAGAAGGAGACTCTCTTAATATTATCAATAACATAAAAGGCATAAGTAAGGTTTCTTGGTCTATCAAGCATATCATTGTTAAAATCAAGTGTATTGCTTCGAACTTCAAGTCCTTTCATGTTACTCACAATTTCCATGAAACTAACCAAGTGGCAGACTGTTTGGCTAACCTTGGGGTTAGAAGTAACGTCAGCTATAAATGGCAGAAAACAATCAAGATTAATGATGAGATCGATACCAATATTAATTATGATAGGATCAATCAAAAGGATGGTATTATTAGTAATAATGATTATGATGTATGATGTAAAGCTTAATCGGTGTACTTTCTATGTGAAGTGCCAAGTGGTCATAAAGAGAATTCATTACAATAGCTTTTTTGCATGCTTTATGGGGCCGAAATTGTTGTGAGTTGTCATTATTCTTCTATTCTGATCATTTTGATCTCAGGCGGAGTTATCTAGAAATAGACAAAACTGGGAACGAGTTTATGAAATCTAGTGCCCACAACATGAAGAAGAAAGCTGAGATGGGTGGGAATATTAAGAGGGAGGAACCGGTGAAGTGTAAATGGAGATAGGAAAAAGAATTCTGGAGAAAATTGAAAAAGGGCAGAGTGCACCAGTTCATGAAGCATCTGCACAGTAATAATAAAGACATTGAAAAGGCCTTTGTTGTAGGTTGGAATAATGGAAAAGTGAACCTTGCAAAGAAGAGTTTCACTCTTTCATTGGAGCTTATGGCTGAGATCACTGGAATTCCCCTTAAGGGAATGCATTTCTCCAAAGACAAGAATGAAGGTAATAAAGCATACAAACTTTTCCCAAAAACTGATGAAGAAAGAGCTATGATGGTTAAAGGTGAAGTGGATTTTGTAAATTTGGATAACCTCAAACTCATTTGGGCATGTGTTCTTAAATAAATAATGGAATAATTTACTCTAGATGGAAGGTATACTAGGGTTTACAACTACCATTTTGTTTTGGTTAACCATTTTAGACATGACATTAGAGTTTCTTTCCCTTACTTTCTCCTAAGCTCGCTGAATCAAAGCATTATGGAACTGAAAGTTAAGGGTACCCGTGTTCTGCATGAGGGACTTATCTTGTTGATTGTTTATTATGCTAAAAATAATATTACTAAGCCTATTCCTAAACAGATATCCAGAACCAAAAGAAAGCATTTCGATACTCCGCGTGACAAGAAAGTTGGCATTGGCTCAAGCAAAAAACCTCGTAAGGTGAGCCCGGTTAAACCTGAAACTAAGATTTCAATATTTGATGAGGTGGAAGGAACGATTTCAAAGGATGACCTAGAAGAGGTTCTCTCTGAGGATGAGGAGAAGGTCAAAGGTGAGCCGAGTAATAGAGATATCTCTCGCTCTGTCACTCCTAATAAAGGTAATGATGATGCCTAGTTTATTGAGACTATGGAAGAATCTGGTAAGGAAATCCCAGAGGAGATCACATAGAAAATTAACAATGTCATGGATGTCTATATTGAAAACATTTAGGGGAATAGTGAGGAGAATCCTAAAAAAATTGATATAGAAGAAGATAATCTGGGTAATATTATGAAATAATATGCTGAAGAATATGAAGATCCGGATGTAGACAATGAAAAAGCTTTGGAAGAAGACTATGAAAAAATTGTGAATAAGGATGGGAAGGATAACCTCACTGATACTCAAGGGAATAAGGATGTTGTTGATCAGAACAAGAAATATGTCAAGTGTGAGATCATTTCTACCCCTCCTAATAGCCCTAAGGGTGGAAACCAAGATAAAGGCAAGAAAATTCAGAAACAGAAAAGTATTGAAGAAGACCTATGGGATGCGAATTTCAAAATTAAGAAAATTTCTAGCATCACCTCTCTACAAGTTGTATAGTCAGAAAATGGAAGCACTTCCGTGGTATACTGGTTTAGCCTTCCAAGTAAGTGGTTTGGGGTCATGTCAAGCACCTTGAATGGGTTCCTGACTTTGATCTGGCTTTATCCCACTATTTTTCCCCATTTCCACTTTTTCCAACATATTTTTGGCACCCCAAAATGAGAAACTGGGACTTTGACCTCAGGGTCAAGGTTGACCTCGACCTTGACCTAGGTCATAATTGACCTTTTCTAGGCCCGAGATTCAAATTTTAGAATCTCAGGGTTTCCGGATGTCATTCTTTGGAAAAAGTTAATTCCTGCTTCAGGGTCGGCTGTTTCGGTCTTCAGAACAACAAATCTTAAATTACATTTAATATAGGTCCTCTTCTAGGGGCATGGGTCCAATTGGAATTTAATTCTCCTATTTTGGTCTCTCTAGAAGATTGTTCCCTAGTTTCATATAAAAGGAAGCTTTCTCCTCTCATTTTCTCTAACCATGAACTATGATCATCAAGCATAATTGCAAGAACTTTCAAAGACTTTAAGAGTGAGATCCAAAGGTGAAGAAGCAATATTTGAAGCAATCCAAGTAGCCATTGAAGTGTTCATCCATCCTCAAGCAGTTCTCAAGCACTCATTTTCATCAAGGAGATATATTGGTGGCCATTTAAGGATTCAAGCTCCATGGAGCCCTCTTGTTGAAGATTTCTCCATCCACATTCCTCTAAGCCTCTTCCAATTCAAAAACCCATTCAAGATTGGTGTTAAAGATCTACAAGAAATTGATTGAAGAAATCCTACATTGTACATCCTTTTTGGTGCATACATACTTGTGGATTCATGGATTCGAATCCGCCACAAGGACTTTTACATGAGCAAGGTGAATTGTTTCATTTACTTTTTTATTTCTGCAATTTCAATTACATATTTAAGTTTAATTCCAAAACTAGGGTTTGACCAAGGCAAACCCATCCCCCCAACAAACAAACCATTTTTCTTACAGGTACAGGTTCAGAATAGTGGATCGAGACAAAGATTTGGATACCCTTTTTGGAAAACTTTTGGGTTCTGAAAATAGAATTTTGGTCTGAGACGTTTTAGGTCAATTTTGCCCTAGGGTACAATCAGAAATTTTGGGTTAATGGTGACATTGACTTGAGGTACAAATCAAAACTATGTCAGAATGAAAAAGGATTTCTGGGTTTTTTTTGTCTCTGCATTTCTATTCCATTTTCAGTCTCAGATTTTCCAAAAATTCAACACAGGCTTCAGAAAATAGCATTCTTTAGATCTGCAATATTTCAAGGTTAGTACATTTCTCCTATTCAATTCAATTAAAGTTATCAATCTTTATACATCTATTACACATTCAAATAAATAAACGGGTACTTAAGATCTTCCTTTTTAATTCTTATTTCCAAATGATGGATTATTTTATGCATTGATCCTTCCATTTTGGATTAATCAAATTGGATCTTTCATTTATAAATCTAAGGATAGAAGGAGAGAATGTTATTTACCCCCTACATTTCAATAAATCAAATCAAGTCTTTTAAATGTAATATAGGATAATAGAAAACCCTAAATCAAACAATATCCATTTTCTTATATTACATTTTAGTGAACCCGCGATAGACAACTCTTTCTTTTTGGTGTTAGATTTACATATTTTATGTTAGATCTCGCATGCATATTAGATTAGCTTTCTTTTATGTTCTTTCATTTCCATTTCAAAAATTAAAATCAAACTCTTTGTTTCCTAAATTAGTTCACTTGCATTGCATTGGTGTATGAGCTTTACCACTTCTAGTCCTACTTATAGTATCCCGGTTAGAAGAAGTCGTAGACTCATGGGTTCCTTTGATCTTGAATCTTCCTCTCCTTTCCTTAGGATCTTGGATAAAATTTGAATACTCATGATTCCAATCCTTCTATGGATCATAACTCTTCTCATTCATCTCATGATGAGGAAGATGCTTTAAGAGTTCCTCCTGAACAAGTGCAAAAACTTTCAACCAAACTTGATAAAATGGGAAATTGGCTTATTCAAGAAAACCATAATCAAGATGCTATTCAAGCAATAGAATCTCTTAAGAAAGTCCTTCATGATAGTGATCAAGGTATTAATCTCTTGCGCGGTATCACTCATCTTGTGCATTTGAATGTTAAACCTTTAGCACAAGAGGCTCAAGATCTAGGATTTATTCCTCCCGTCACTAGTGAGGGACCTTCTTCTGTTCCTTTACCTAGAATTCCTACTTACACTCCTCCTTTGATGACTACATCTCTCCCAATTTCAAATATTCATGTGAGTGTTCCACCGATATCTCTACCTACCTCACAACCTTCATATCATAGTGTACCTTTTACTTATACTAATCCTCTTCCAACTGTGGTTCCAAATGTTCCATCGGTTGTGTCTTCCATTCCTACCACTTCCTACACTTTTCCTAGTGTTCCTAATATTTCTATGCCACCTATGTCTTCTAATGATTCCACAATTATTAGTTTGGCTCAAACCATGTCATCTTCACAACAACAACTTCCATCCTTAACTCAATCCAAGTTTAGCATTCCTATATGTGACATGGGTAGTCCTTTATCCTTAGACATTATTCATGCTACTGTTCCTCAACAAGCCGATATGCCTCGTCTTGAGAATTACAATGGTAAAGGTGATCCTATTACTCATGTTAAAATATTTCAAATCCTTTGTAGTGATTATGCTCATGACCATATGATTTTAGCTAAATTGTTTGCTAGAAATTTTCGTGATAAGGCTTTGAAATGGTACTTTTCTTTACCTCCTTATTCTATTGATTCTTTTCCTAAACTTGCTAATACCTTCATTCAACAATTTCAAAACAACATTGGTCCACAAGTTTCCTTAACTGATTTAATGCATTGTAAACAAAACATTAAGGAAAAATTGACTGATTTCATTAGTAGATTTAAGCATTTGTATGCTCAGATTTCTTATGATGTTCCCAATATTGATATTCAACATATATTTATTTCAAATTTACAAAAGGATATTAGAGATAATATTCTTCTTACTAAATTTACCTCTTTTCAACAACTTTGTGCAGCACTTCATCATTATCAATTACAAGTGAGTCAATTTGAGAGCAACACTCCAATGGCTCCTGTTCTAGTTGATAAGACTGATAATGCTCCTAATTCTAATCAATTTCAGAAACCTAACAACTACATCAAGATTAATAAATAGACAAATGCGGTTGCTGATCAAGTTGTTGTTGCATCTCAATGTCACTTCTGCATCCACTACTTTTTGTATGAATCGTACGTTTACTCCTCTCTCTGAATCTTTACATTCCAATATGAGTAGGTTGTTAAGTGCTAATATGATTACCTTGCCTCCTATTTGACCTCTTCTTCCTACTACAATAGCTTCAAAATCCTTTGATTCTAAATCTTTTCTCCAATACCATCGCCAGAATGGCCATGATACTGAAAAATGTTATTCTCTAAAGCATAAGGTTCAAGACTTAATTGATTCCAATGCTTTATTTGTTGATAATTTTGATGGTAATGGGAACAAATTTGTCTCTCCTCCTAATCAAAACCTTCAAATCTATACGAATCCTCTACCTACACATGATACTAATACCATTGCTCAACCATCTTCCGTGGATATCATTTACAATTCGAAGATGGATGATCTTAATCACATTGTTAATCATGTGGAGAGAGTTGTTGCATTTCAACCTATTGTTCAAGATCCTTCACCTCCACCTCAACTTCCAGTTCCACCTAAACCTCATAAACAAATTAAGGATAAACGACCTTAGGAACTTTCAATTACCTTTGATGATTCTGAGACTATTAAGGCTCCCAATGGTCCCCTTTATATTTATGCTAGGATTGCTAAGATACCTACGCGTGGTTTTCTTGTTGATCCCACATCTTTAATAAATTTTATCATTGAGGAAAATCTTTTTTATGAAAAACCTACAATGTGACTTTTATGATCCATCGGATGCATGGATCCAAACTTGTAATGGTTTTCTCTATCCTACACTTGGTTCTATTAACTTACCTATTGAACTTTGTGGCAAGGTTGTAGATACTACTTTCTTTATCGTTCCTACTTCTGATCAATTTCAAGTCAAATTTGGTTTGCCTTGGATAACTGCTATGCATGCTATTGCTTCTCTTATTCATAAATGTCTTAAGTTCATTAATAATGGAGAAGTAAAAATGATTAATCATAGTTTGTATCAACCTTCTAGGCCTAGAGATTGTGCTACTCTTGATTTCTTTTGGCCTTCATTACCTAATTCATGTCCTCCTCGCCCTGACAACCTTTTTCGTTCATATCAAGCCTATAAACATCGCAAGATAGTCAAGTTAAGCATGCCTCGGATAGATCTTAACCGTGGTCTTTTTCCCACTCCTATACCTCCTTTATCTATTACTACTAATTATATTACTCAACCTCCCAGTGTTGCTTCTCAGCCTACTATGAATCCTACCAATCCTCCTACAAAACTTGTGAAGGAATTAGTGGTTATTCCTCCTAGTTCTCCACATGTGTCAAACAAAGAAAAACATAATAAATCTGCTAATGAACATCATAATAAGTGTAGGGCCCGTGCTTCTTTTCTTTGAAATTCTTTACCTTCTTTCAACCAACCTATGTATGATGTGTTGGAAGAAGTTAATATTCATAATGATGTTAAGATGAATGAGTATGATGATCCTATTCGCATCTTAGATCCCATTTTAATTAATCTTGATGAGGAGGATACTTTAGATTATCCTATTGATCTTAGTGATGAATATAAGACCATTGATCTTGATACTAACTTACCTCATATTCTTTCAACTCAATTGACAATTACACCTAGTATCGAGTAACACGATTCTCAAGAGGATTCTTGTTTGGAACTGGCCATTATTCCTACTATATTGGATATAGTCCCTCTTGCAAGTCTCCCACCTTCCCTAAATGATATAAAACAAGATGGGGAGAGTAGGTGATGCGCCTTATTGGCTTATCCTTCATGGTATCCCTTTTTGTGTTTGCATGTTGTACTGCGCTTCTCCCGTAATGTGTTTTATAAATGTTTGTTAGACTTTTTTATACGCCCTTGTTACTTTGTTGTTGCAAGGTGATAAAGGAATCAAACCTGTTGTATAATTCCTCTATATGTATCTCTATTCTTCTATATGTTGTTTTCATGTTATGTTGTATTTGTGTTATTCTTCGTAAATGTTTTCCTTGTGTAGTCCACTTGGATCTGCAACATGGTAGCACTGATTCATTTTGGTCTCCATGTTGTGGTCCAAAAATACTCTTCTTCGTAACTCTTGATTTTTCTTTCCTCCATTGTGACTATAGTTCTAATTTCTTCGGGGAATGATGTCAATTCATTTGCAATAACATCATATCTATATGTACATGTTATCGTATGATCATACTGACCCCACAGTAGGTAGATCCCTTCTATTTTCTTTGTATGTTTATGTGATATTTCCCTTGATTTGTCTTCATTTGGGGGCATCTCATAGTGGAAATGTAATCAATAGAGTTGTTTATGTTTCTATTCAAGTCATTGCTCCTGTTAAAGTGTTAGCAATGACTTTAATGTGGGGGCATACACTCTACTCACTTTTTGCACACACGCACATTTAAAATATTTTCAAAACTTAAAATTGTTCCCTTTATGGATTAAAGACTAATCCTTAAAGCATGGACATTTTACTTTTTAGGATCTCTTGATCCCTCCAATTTAAATTTACATGGATCTCTTGATCCTTCCAGTTTCAATTTATAATTTTTTGATCCCTTAAGGTCAGAAGGTGTCCTTAAGAATGGATCTCCTTGATGGGTTGACTAGTGAGTAGTCACATTCACTAGGCGGTTCAACTTCATCTTTCCAGTTACACTTTTTCTTTGTGTGGTTCACAATGGGACATAAGTTCTCATTGGGTGAGGTAACCATACCCTCTCTCTTTCTCCTTAACTGGTGATGTCTCTCTTATCGTGAAATTAGGGTTGATGAAGACTTAAGTACCTTAGGGGCTTGAGGCTTCCTTTGTCCCTTCTTGATTCCAATAAAATTATCTATTCTTTATGATCTCCTTTACCAAGAGTTTGTATTGAGTCCATACTCTTGCTAAAGTGGGGGCTAAATGTATAGTAAAAAAATAGAAGCACTTCCATGGTAAACTGGTTTAGCCTTCCGAGTAAGTGGTTAGGGGTCATGTCAGGTGCCTTGAATGGGTTCCTGACTTTGATCTAGCTTTATCCCCCTGCTCTTCCCCATTTCCACTTTTTCTAACCTATTTATAGCACCCCAGACTGAGAAATTGGGACTTTGAGCTCAGGGTCAAGGTCAACCTTTTTGGGTCAAGTTTGACCTCAACCTTGACCTAGGTCACAATCAACCTTTTCCATGCTCAGAATTCAAATTTTAGAATCTCAGGGTTTTCAGATGTTGGTCTTTGATAAAAGTTAATTCTCGCTTCTAGGTCGGCTGTTTCGGTCTTCGAAACAACAAATCTTAAATTATATTTAATATAGGTCCTCTTCTAGTGGCATGGGTCCAATTGGAATTTAATTCTCATATTTAAACCTCTCTAGAAGATTGTGCCCTAGTTTCATATAAAAGGAAGCTTTCTCCTCTCATTTTCTCTAACCATGAACTATGATCATCAAGCATAATTGCAAGAACTTTCAAAGACTTGAAGAGTGATATCCAAAGGTGAAGAAGCAAGATGTGAAGCAAGCCAAGTATCCATTGAAGCATTCATCCATCCTCAAGCACTTCTCAAGCACTCATTTTCATCAAGGAGATCCATTGGTGGCCATTTAAGGATTCAAGCTCCATGGAGCCCTCTTGTTGAAGATTTCTCCATCCACATTCCTCCAAGCCTCTTCCAATTCAAGAACCCATTCAAGATTGGTGTTGAATATGTACAAGAAATTGATTGAATACATCCTACATTCTACATTATACATTCTACATCCTTTCTGGTGCATACATACTTGTAGACTCACGGATTCGAATCCGCCACAAGGACTTTTACATGAGCAAGGTGAATTGTTTCATTTACTTTGTTTATTTCTGCAATTTCAATTACATATTTAAGTTTAATTCCAAAATTGGGGTTTCAACAAGGAAAACCCCTCCCCCCCCCCCAAAAAAAAACAAACCATTTTTATTGCAGGTATAGGTTCGGAATAGCGGATCGGGACAGAGATTCAAATACCCTTTTTGGCAAACTTTAGGGATCCAAAAATAGAATTTTAGTTTGAGACTTTTTAGGCTGATTCTGCCCTAGGGTGCAATCAAAAATTTTGGGTCAGTGGTGACATTGACTTGAGGGTACAAATCAAAACTATGTCAAAACAAAAACAAAAATTGGGTTTTTTTCGTCTCTACAATTCTATTCCAAGCCTGGTCTCAGATTTTCCAGAAACTCAACACAAGCTTCAGAAAATAGAATTCTTCAGATCTGCAATATTTCAAGGTTAGTACATTTTTCCTATTCAATTCAATTAAATTTATCAATCTTTCTACATTTATTACACATTCAAATAAATAAACGGGTACTTAAGATCTTCCTTTTTTATTCTTATTTCCAAATGATGGATTCTTTTATGCATTGATCCTTCCATTTTGGATTAATCAAATTGGATCTTTCATTTGTACATCTAAGTATAGAAGGAGAGCATGTTATTTACCCCCTACATTTCAATAAATCAAATCAAATCTTTTAAATGTAATATAGGATAATAGCAAACCCTAAAATCAAACAATATCCATTTTCTTATATTACACAAGCTGCCAGAAACAAATCTATGTATGGCTTCAACATTGATAAATGGGTCAAAGAGGATATTCAGGAGGCCAGATCCAAAATTAAAGCCCTGGAGATATAGAATGTGATGCTAGAGGACAATATTTCTAAAATCAAGAAGGATTTTGTGGATACTCAGAAAGGTAAGAAAATTTTTGATGAGGTAACTGATAAGAATAACAAGTTGGAAGGAACTATTTCCAAAGTTATTGACACTTCTATTAAACCTATAAAAGAGAGAGTCAATAATAGTGAAGCAATGATGAAGAAGCTGATTATCATGAATAACGAGGGCATGAAAACAACCATGGATAATCTTTAGGCTCTATGTGCTTTGTTGGAAGGGAATAGCCCTGAAAAAGGCAATGATGAGAAAGAAGGGAAACGGGACAATCAGCTTGTTGGCCTTGGCTCTAGAACCAGATCTAGTACCAGAAAGAAATATGTTCCTAATGCCAAAGATGTCACCAAACTGAAGGATTCAATTCAGCACATCCAGAATCAGATGGTGGAGGCGGAAGAATTTGTCATGTTGTTGGATTGATCTCTATGCTAGGAGGTTTTTTTACCCTATTTTGCTGGTATTTTGGGGGGGGCTTTTGTTCTTGTTCCCGTGTTTCTCTTTGGTTCTTAGGTTTTAGCCCTGTGGGTTTCTGTTAGATGTTTTGACAATTTTTTTTCTTCTCATGCTTTATATGCTTTCATCTTTCTGCTTTTTTACAGGGTTTTGGGGTCCCTTCAAAACCTGAAGTTACCGTAATAAAAAACACCCACTATTTAAAAAGTTGGGAGAAAAATGATTTTCTTGCATATAATTATCCAAGCATCTTTTGGAAGTATTTACACTAGACATGCCATCAATAATTGTATTTTTGATATTCCTTCCAACAATCTCCACAGTCACTACCATTTGTTCCTTTGTCATGTTTAATTGAACATTGAATCCATCACTTTCTCACCTGACAATGGAGGCTCAATCATTGGATCTTTACTCTCACAAGATGTGTTGTAGTATGTGTTATTTCATTTCTCTTCAATATAATATCCTTTTTGTTTTTCAAGAATAATTTCTAATAAATCTATCACTCTAATTGGTATGATTGTTTAAATTACTTGCCTTGTAACATTTGTATCTAATTTTAATTTATTTATTTTTGCACTTTCATTTGCATTTGATTCACACTCATTCATTAGTCATAACATTCTCCACTTTGTCTTTTGCTTCACAACAACTGATTGGATTGAGGTATCATCTACCTTTAAAATTATATGTCATATTGCATGATTCCAACATCCTTAAAAAGTGTTCTAAGGCACTTACGGTGTATTGAAAAAATAATTTGTAATATTTATTCTCACTATTGTTTGTAGTACTTTCATAAGAGGTGATGGGTTCTATTAGGAAATAATGCTCTAGACCTTGTTACATTTCACCAATTTCCTACATAATCATTGAGATTCAAGACTGCATACAAGCTTAGAAAATAATTATTATGCTTAGATAAAATATACAATCCACAAGATAACTGTTGCCCCACTTTTCATCCTGTACCCATGCTGTCAAAGTGGAGGATTTTGAAGTCATAGTCAGGTCTAGTCTTGTTTGAGTCTAGGTCTAGGTCTTCCTTAGGTAGGAAGTTCTTGCCAGGTTTTCCCTGCCACTGCCTTTCCTTCTTTAAGCTAGATGGGTTATATAAAATTCTTTTCATTTTGGGTAGGTTATAGATCCCAACCTGGCAAGGAAAATGGTGCTCCAATTGATGATCTTTTCAGCAGATGGAATGATGTTTGGGAGTCATAAGTTTCAGACATTCAAAAGAACTAAGA
>MU227976.1:266758-286980 GCA_018584345.1 Thuja plicata | reverse complement strand
TAGGATAGTATTTAAACTATTGATAAATACCAACTTATGAAACTATTTAATTGATTAAATTAAATAGTTAGAGGAATAAGAGGGAATTTAATATTAATATTAATATTAATATTTTTGGACGTCTACATTTTGCCCCTCTTTGACGTGGCATCGCAAGTGACGTTGTGTCAAAGACAAGAAAATAAGCTGCCCCAGAGGAAGAGGGTTTCTAGGAGTTGTGCTGAAGCGACGATGATATAGGGTTGTGCCCCCTCGAGAAAAGAACACAACAAAAAAAAAGTTATGTTATTTTCTCGAGAAAGGATGCAACAGGAAGGAGGAAGGGAGAGGAGGTAATAAATAGAAGCCTTCTGAAATGCAACTAAGAATGCAAATGCAAGGATGAAATTAAATACAGCTAATGAGCTTTGGGGATCCATTTGTGTGAAAAATATGGAGAGCACATCCAATTTTGATATTGCAATAGGAGGTATGCATCAGGTGTTAGAAAACACAAATGATAGGATTCCTTTGCGTGGACTAGACGCTCAAACAAAAGCACACTGCAAAGACGCATGTATCAGTAGTGACCATTCACAACGCACCGAGATATAGCAGATCGAGGTAGTGGTGAGTAGGTTTGAACTAACACAAAAAGATAAAATCAATAAAGAAGGCCTCATGACCAAGCAGTCATGCGGTCCAAAGTTCTTTCCATGAATGGGATTGATGTGATGATGGATTTGATAAGCCGACACTAGAAGGATGCATCCTAACGGGAAAAGATTGGATTTGAGTTGATGGAAAGATATTCACTGGAAAAAGCTGTGAACAAGATGGAGAGCAAGGATAGTCAGTCGCAAAATTGATTTGGTGAAAAACTGTGTCACAGTCGCATGAGTCAAAATGTTGTTGAAAACTAAAATCTGGAACAATGCGGGAAGAAAAAAGTGTTTATTGCATGATTTGCGAGAATATTTGATGTTTTTGAAATTTTTGGAATTTTTGAATTTTTTGGATTTTTTCACGATTTTCAGATGTTTTTGAGATTTTATGCGTATTGCAGCTTTACAACAGGACGATATATACAAAAATATACATGGGAGCAAGGAAACGGGGGTGAGAAAAAATTTTGGGGAAAATAGGGGCTATAAGAGGGGCTGGGGGGGTTCAAGAAGGTCATTTGTGAATAGTGAATAGTGCAAATTTTAGCTCTAGAGTGAAAAGATGGCTGACGAGAGGATGAAGGGGTAGCTTGGAGAGCGAGTTCAGACACACGGGAGGCCCACCGAGCGACCGGTATCAGTGAGTGGACTATTCGAGACCTCGCATTTATTACTATTAATGGTATTTATTGCTTTGGAAGGGGTAGTTAGGTCATTAGTGGGGGGAAAATGCTTTTCAGACCAGAGACGTCGGTTCTCAAATCAGCGTCTGCAAGGACGCTGATCCCCAGATCAGCGTCTCCGAAGTTGATGGTGCTAGACCAGTGTCTTCAAAGACGTCGGACCCAGACCCATGTCTTTGAAGATGTCGGTCTACAGAACAACAGGCGGAGACGTCGGTTGTATGAAGTGGCATTTGCACCTAGAAGGGCAAATGCTGAGAGGGAAGGACACGAAGAGACCCGGTAGGGGGCCAGGGATGGGTCGACATAAGACCTAGGGACAAGATACCCCATTCTGGGAAGGGTTAGACTAGGACTAGAAGAATAGGTGACTGACATGGTAGATTTTGAAATTCTTGCAGGAGCAGTTTTCACCATTGGGATCACGAGAGCATTGGCCTCCTACCATGGAGTTGGAGGCTTAGCTGATGGAGGATGATGGGGGTTTGTTAGCTGTGGTAGGGTTGGACTATGTGCCCTATTGGCCTAGGCTACGGGTGCACAATGGGATGATGACCGCCCTGATTGAGTGGTGGCATAGTGACACCACCACTTTTCACTTGCCTACTGGAGAGGCGACTATCACGCTGGAGGACGTCTGGAAGATTCTACAGATACCCATCTAAGGGGCGATTCCTTGATACAAGTTAGAGGATAGTGATCATTACATGGAGATCACATTCAGGTGGTCGATGAGGCAGATTCCCACATACCAGACCTGGATGCCCTACCAGCCAGCGGTCGACAGGAGACTCAGGCGGATAGCTTTATACATTGCCGGATTGATTGGGGGATGGATGTTGGCAGACCTAGTAGGACATCGTTTTGGGATGGGCTGGTTGTGGGCTTTAGCTCAGATGGTGGAGAAGGGGACCTCATATTGTTGGGGGTATGTTGTCCTAGGAAAACTATACCATGATCTTCACATGGTTGCGTACCGCGAGGCACGCAACATGGGGATTGGGGTGATTCTGCTGTTAGTGTGGGCATGGGAGCACATTGCAGTGTTTCAACTGATGAGGGTGAGGGATTCATACCAGCCTAGGGATCCTTATGCTTGCAGATACAAGCTCCCTCTGAGATACACCTCCGTTGGTCAGACAGGATACTGGCGATGGCTTCTTGACGAGGTACAGGTTTTCTATTAGACCCCGTACAGGTTGTGTGAGCCATGGGGAGTAATGGACTGGGTAGCAAGGGTAGAGGATGGATTTGAGGACTTTTTATACCTCTCTTACATTCAGACAGATTGCTTTCTACTGGGGAGGACTATCCACTAGATAGAGTGATACAGACTATCTAGGGTCATGCGACAGTTCAGGCTACAACAGGGAGTGGTGGCAAAGGATGCCTTACATCCTCATGTCACTAGGGAGGTAGGCACCTGGGGAAGGTATACAAATTCTCTCATAGTGAGAGCATCCTAGAGGGATATGCCATGGCTCAACTTTGTGGCGTGGCCAGATATCATAGATGCAGGGACGACCCCAGAGTATGCAACATGGTGGGCTTCACACACACCAGTGAGGCTGATCGACCCAGCTCAGGTAGCTGGACATGAGCAGCCAATAGGAGACATGGACGTAGATGATGGCACAGAGATTGGGGATGGCACAAAGACCTCGACAGCGGGTCAAAGGAGGAGGCTGCAAAGATGGGTTAGACCTCAGATAGAGGCAAAGGTACAAGATCAGGGACCACAGGGGCCCCCACAAGTATAGGCACAAGATCAGGCACAGGCACCACCAGTGCCACCATAGGTTCAGGCATAGGCACAAGTACCACCAGTTCCACCATAGGTATAGGGGCCACCCACAAGTACATTGCATAGGAAACATATGATATGTCATCATAGAGCGAGATAGCCTTCAGACAGAGTGCACCAGACTGCGAGGCTTATTGGACATGGCGGTGGTGTCTGATGCGAGCCTGCATGCAGATATTTTCCAGATACAGGGATTACCGACTATCGAGATGACATAGGAAGACAGGGTAGAGGGTTCACTGGATACCTTATAGGGCTGGGTGGATTTAGGGGAGTTCTCGATGGTGGACCTGACACAGGATGCAGGCATGCTGCGTACCCAGATAGGTACCCTCATAGGCTAGTTGGATATACTAACCCTACAGATGGAGCAGGATACGGAGTAGATTTCTGCATTGACCTTAGAGAGGGATGCAGCACTATGACGGGTAGAGGGATACAGGGATGAGCATGACATCACTAGGTAGGTAGCTATAGCAGGTGGGGTTGGGTAGGTGATAGCGGAGGCATTCGCAGCTCATAGAGATGCGAACAGGGCAGGCAGGGAGGCATCCCACTATAGAGCACTATATCATCAGCTGGTTCCTGAGGGACAGAGACAAGACTACTCAAAGAGGTCACCTTCTTAGAGCACAATGCAGACATCAGCTTCAAAAGGATAAGTGGGGATGCCACCACATCCACCACCAGGTCAAGGAGGTGGGTCATCACAGCCACCAGCATGACTTATCAAATTATCAGATGACACACAGTTTTGTATTTTTGAGATTATACATTTATATTGGCACTAAGGTGCACGTGATGTATTTTATTGACAGACATTGATATATACATATGATGATGACTCTTATTGGTGCTTATGATGTATGATTTATATGATGTGTTGATGCCTATTATATGATTACTAACATTTGATGCTTGCAAGATGTGATGTATATGAATGACCTGATTATGTATATATGATGCATGACTTATGAAGGATGGATGATGCTTATATATATGTGATGTACTGACGTGTGTGGATGTAGGATGTGATGTGATTTTATGATGTATGTGATATATATATATGCTAATGTTTTATGAATATGCATAGATGAATGATGTTTTAACAATGCAAGACTAAAATGAATCTAAATGAATGAAGTATGCAAATGATATATGAATCTAAATGATGTTAGATGATAAAAATGGATGAATGCAAGATGAACCTAAAATGGATTAACAATGCAAGATGGATTAATAATGCAAGATAATGAACCTAAAATGGATTAACAATGCAAGATGATAACAATTAACCTAAAATGAACTTAACAATGCAAGATGTTAAAATGAATCTGAAATGAATTAACAATGCAAGCTAAAATGAATCTAAAATAAATTGATTATGCAAGATAAATTAAGATGAATGTGAAATGAATGTGCAAATGAGTGAACAATGAAATCTAAATGAATCTAAAGATTAAAATGACTTAATTATGCAAGATGTACATGTTTTTACCAATGTAATACTAAAATGAATCTAAAATCGATGAACAATGCAAGATGAATTAACAATGTACCTAAAATGAATTTAACAATGCAAGATGCCTTAAATGATCTTAAAATGAATCTAATTAATTATACCGTGAGCGGCAGATCATCCTTCTCTTGTTCTTGGATTTTCTTTCGGTTGTCCTCTGCATCAATTTCTTTGCTTTCAATCCCCAAAGCATCCATGGTAAAGGAATGCAAAGTGTGACTAAAGAGCTTTTCTCTTTTTTTTTTGTGTGTGTCACAATCAACTGATAAACCAGACGAGTGGACTATGGAGGATTGGGTAGGGAATGTTAGCAGGATGATGACTCAGGATGTTAGCATGATGGTGGGAAGATGGAATGCATCATGAATGTACAAGGATCAAACTGAGTGGATTAATTACAAGCTATTAGTTACAGTGATTACATATAAAGTTTCCTGCCGAGATTTGATTGGATTATGCTACTTGTCTTGATGCGCGTGATAGTTATGTGTGCTAATTGATTAGTTCAAGAGGAGAGATACATCTTGTGAGAACCCAAAGATGACAATAATCTAGATTTAAGTTAACGAGAGGAAGGATACATCTTCAAGACTCATTTCCAGAAAGATGGGACTTTACCAAGTTGATTGATCAAATGCGCACTACAAGCAAACTGGATAACCAACGTAGGATAAGGAGCAACTCAAGACATGAGAAATATATAGAACTAACACTCAGGGCTCTCAAAATAGTATAATGTATGGACAACAATATACAAGATTATGTGTACAAAAGCTCAGGATACGAGATAGGGAGATCATTGCGGACTAGTGCGTATGATATGCGAACACCCAGGGAATATAGGGAATGTGGAAATGGTGCTGGTGATGGAAGGAAATGATATTTTGATAGATAATGGAATGATCCACTATGTGTCATGCCTATTTCTAGGTTTTTATCACTCATACTTGTCCAAGGCGCTTGATTGCCAAGTTTTCACCACTGGACGAAAGTTTTTCTCTTTATTTTTCTTTTTGATTTCTTTGGATCTTTTTTATTTTTTTTATTTTTTTGATATTGCCCAAGTGCCTGTTTACCAGGTTTTCACTAGGACAACCATTTTTTCAGCTTCATTTTTCTACTTTTTAGAGATTTTTTTTTTTATGAATAGAGGTCTTCACTATTAATAGAAATATTAAAGTATGAAATTAACAAAAAAAGGGCCGGGGGAAAAAATTCACCCCGCAAGTTCACACAGCACCTAGGCCAAAAACAAATAGCTATTCATCAAAAAACATATAAAACCAGAAACCCTCAGGCTGCGAGAGCAGTAGCAAAAGAGGGAGGAGGATCTTTTTCATCTGGTTCGCCACAGATAGTGGGCATAGGAGCTTGATTAGGAATGGCCTAGCCATCTTCAGGATCTTCTTTTTCAACTTCTCCTTCCTCCTTCCTGGGCGAGATAGCCAGCACCAAGCGAGGGAATTTTCCCTGATTAACAAGAGCAGAGGCCGAAGGCCGAGCAACAGCAATAGAAGCAAGCACAGGAGGCCACCCAGAACCCGCATCCCTTTGAGGAGGTGGGGAAGGGGAGCGGCGATGCCATTGCCACAGGGTCCTAGAGTGTCTGGCAGAGGAGCTCCAGCTATGATGTCGCCCCCTGGGCGGCGTACGGTTAGCTGCGAGAGAATCTGGAGGCACTCAGGAAATAGTGCAAGGGGCATTGCCCCAGTGCTGGAGCAACTCCTGTAGGTGGGCAACCTCTAAGGGTACTTTTTCATCTTGCACCTGGATCTACATCATTACATTATTACAAATACAAGCTTTATCAAAAAGAGAAACATGAATATCCCAAGAACTGTGAGAAAAAAGCACAGCATTTCTATCTTTCCACAGAGTAAATAAAATTTCCAGCCGAAAGGAATGCCAAATCTAGGTGAACTGGGAAGGCATTCTGAGAGATTCACCAAGAAGAACCATGTGCCAAGAAAAGGGTTCTGGCTTGAAGGGAGAAAAAAAGTTATGAATCCAATTCCAGTAATTTTGAGCACGACGACAAAACCAGAAAATTAGCATTAGAGTCTCCGAGTGACCACAAAAAGGGCATTTGGGGTCAGGAACCCCCATATGCCTGAGCCTAGCTCCCAATGGTAAGCCCTGGTATAACAAACACCAGGAAAAATGAGCAATTTTAGGCTCAGTAACAGCATCCCAAATGATGTGAAATCTCCACCCCTAGCTCTTGTGCGAAGAGGAAAGATGCCAGCGGTGATTGAGCGAGTCAATCATGGGAAAATGAGGCATAAGCCAAGAATACCCAAGTTTTGACTTGTAACTGGTGAATGGAGTGGCAGGATACCACTTCCAGTATTTCCACCACGGTCTGATGGACTGTATTCCCAACTTGTGCAAGAGGTGAGGCGGAATGGCAGAAACCAACAAGTCAAAAGTCTGACGATCTGGGCAGATGAGCCGAAACTGAACTCAGAGATCATCCCAGGATCGAAGACTCATGGTGCTTCTGGAAAAGACATCTTTAGGGGTCTGAATGCCATGCTTGTGGAACCGAAGAGCACTCACTCCTTGCATTCTGGCAAGAGGAATCCCTTGCTGGGCAAAAAGAGGAGACCACCAAATGTTTTTCTGGTTGAAAGAAAGACCATCACGAAATCCATTTCCAGCCCACCGAAGCCAAGGCTTGATAGACTCCCAGGCTCTCCAGATACTTTTGGAAACAAAATTACCCTAGATCTAAACAGGTTCCCTCATAACCAGAAGGGTTTGAAAGCCAATCCCCTTCTAGGCAGGCTTGTGAAGAGGAAATCCTGAGGAAATGCAGTGCCAAAGCAGAATTTTCCAGGATTCATCACCAGAGAGGCAACACATAATCCAATTGGCACAAAGGGCATGTCCTTGCTTCTAGGTATCAATTAAACCAAGCCTGCTAGAGGACTTAAGAAGGCAACAAAAGTCCCAGGCAACTTTGTGAAAGCCCTGATGATCAATACCAGAGGCCCAAAGAAAATCTCAAAGAAGTTTCTCGAGCTGTTTGTAAGAGGCTTTGGAAGGGGCCCAACAAGAGGAGTAGTAAACATGTGTAGTGGATAGAAATTTGGAGTAGATCTGGAATTTTCCTGCGAGGGAAAGTGACTTTGTGATCCAGTAAGTAAGTTTTTTTTCAATCTTAGAAAGCACTGCATTCCATAGATCAGTAGGATTGCCTTGAAAAGCAAAGGGGATACCCAAGAACCGGAATATCTCCCCATGCTAAATTTTTGTCTATCCAAACTATGAAATCCTGGGAGGCTTGGGAAGAGCTAACTGTCTATAACAGAGGGTTTTGTGCCACTGAATGGTAGAGCCAGAGGCCAGGCAGAAAGTATCTAAACACTGCAAGGTTGCCTTGATATTCTCTTCATCCTTGGCTAGGGTGAGGAAGGAATCATTAGCAAAATGGCCATTGACCAGCTGTTGAGAAGAATTCGGCAAGGAGATACCCCTAACAGTTCCCATAGAAATGGAATGAGCAAGAAAATAACCAAACCCTTTGGTCGCTAACACATAAAGAGCAGGAGCCAGAGGGTAGCCCTGGTGAATGGAATGAAAAATCCTAAAGGTGGAAGACTGGCGGCCATTGATGGTAATGCAGGCAGAGGCATCATTGAAGAGAATCTACATAGATTGAAGAAATCTTGGGCCAAAACCCATAGTGTGAAGCATCACAAGGATAAAATGCCATTCAATACGATCATAAGCTTTAGCAAAATCAATTTTGAGAAAAAGGGCTTTCTGGTTAGACTTACAAGCTCATTCCATACCTTCACAAAGAGAAATGATGTTGTCAAGAATAAATATTGATTTAATAAACCCTATTTATTTAGGCTGAACAATTTGTGGAAGCATGTGTTGGATCTTAAGAGCCAGAGCTTTCGCAATGATCTTGTAGGAGACATTGAGCAAAGTGATGGGCAGCCAGTTGCAAATATCTTCAGGATCCCCAGACTTGGGAATGAACTTGATATTCCCTTGATTGATGATATCCCCAAGGGATTGGGTATGAAAGGCCTCTAGGTAAACCTGGTGAAGATCTATGCCGATGGCATCCCATAGGGTTTTGTAAAACTCACAGGGAAAGAAATCACAACCAGGGGCTTTGTCATCAGCCATGACGAACACAGCTTCTCGAAGATCCTACAGGGAAAACAATTGGTCACAAAAGACCCATTGAGTAGGGGAGAGACATTGAGGAACCACCACGATGCAATCCTTGAGAGCCTTCTCGCTGGCAAGGGAGTGGCCCTGAGTAGCAAAGACTTGTTCATAATGGCGAACAAAGGCTTGCAAAACAATAGGAAGCTCCGTGAAAAGGGAAGGACCTTCACAGATTCTGGCTATGCCTATACTGGTATGCCGAGGATGGAGGGTAGTAAAAAACTCTTTAGAGACTTGATCTCCAACCTTTAACCAGTGCAACCGGGCTTTGATCTGAGCTCCTCTGGCAGCATGGTTGTCAGCCACTTACTTCTAATGATGTAACTTGGCAAGATTGAATTGAAACTCTTGATTGAAGGGGTCCTGAGCTAGGGCTTTGGTGGCAATACGCAAGGCTTTGGTGTTGGCATCATAGGCTCTATGATGAAATTTGGCCAATTGTCAGCCATAGATGTGTAAAAAGCGAGCCATACGCCTAAGGGCATCATTCCACAATTGAATCCAACCTGTCAAGCAGGTGGGTCTAGGCTCCAGGTTCCAAACTCGGTGAATGTGGGCCACAGTGGCAGGATGCTGAAGGATAGAAGTATTAAAGTATAATTGCGTGGTGGGAGGCCTAGCCTTAGCTATCTACCAAACAATATTGAATTGGATGGGATAGTGGTCTGACAAGGTCACATCAACAAGAGGAAGGACAGGTAAGGCTTTCTTATCAGAGAAGGAAAAAAAAGATTGAGCCGAGATCATGGCACGATCAAGCCTTTTATGAATTCTATCAAGAAGCCCTGTAATTAGACCAAGTGTGCCAAGCCCCATCAGAATGGCAGCGGCCCACATTGGGATCAAAGAGCCCTAATTTATTGTGCATGTAATACTAGGCTTCTCTCTCACCAGCTATCCATCGAAATGGTACGAAACCATCTTTGTCAGTTGCCATTTCCACCATATTGAAGTCCCCACAAACAAGCCAAGTAGCAGGTGGCAAAGAATCCACAAGCCAATGCCAAAGGTGAGATCTTTCAATAGCATCATTGGGAGCATAAACATTAACTATACTGAAGGAATGATTCTCAATAATGAAAGTGGCCCAAACCACTTGTTGCATGGGATCCGAACCATGACTAACCAGTAGAGAATTCCAACAAGGAGAGAGGAGAGTAACAACTCTGCCTCGGCCAGCCTCATGCTGAGAATAGAGAGCAAGGCTCTTAGGCCAAATAACTTTACAAGAAACATCAAGCATGAAACCAAAAATCTTAACTTCCTGGAGGCATAAAACATCCAGGTGATGAAACCGCTTACGAAAATCCCTGACTGAATATTTTCTATGAAGGTCTATCAACCCTCGAACATTCCAAGAGATGTACTTCATGGACTGATGAGATTTTTTTTTAGGACTATTTTTCATTGTTTTTGTGCTTTCTTCAGGACTTTTTATACTTTTTATGGATTTTCTCAAATAACTGGAATGAACAACCAGCC
Organism: Thuja plicata; assembly: GCA_018584345.1. NCBI lineage: Eukaryota > Viridiplantae > Streptophyta > Pinopsida > Cupressales > Cupressaceae > Thuja > Thuja plicata. The sequence continues at coordinate 276,657 of MU227976.1, read as the reverse complement.
TTCAGGCATAGAAGTGCCTGAGATGAATGATGTTGATAGGATCATTCAATGGTTCTCCTTCAGGATTGGAGAGTTGATATTCCCCAAAACTAAAGCATGTAGTGACAACATATGGGCCTTGCCAGATGACTTCAAACTTTCCTTTCTTTTCCCGATCAGTACCCACTTTCTTATTTTCTTTTAGCACAAGGTCCCCTACCTGGAACTGGTGTGGGTGGACCTTCTTGTTATAGTTATGCTTGGGTCTATTCTGGTAAACAATCAGGTGATCATAGGCTTGCTGGCACTTTTCATCTAGTAGATCAAGTTGTGTGAGTCGTGCCACTTGGTAATCTTCATCATCAATCAGGCCTCGTAATGATACTCAAAGAGATGGTAGTTCAACCTCAATTGGTAAGACTTCTTCAGCACCATAGACTAAGGAGTAGGGAGTAGTGCCAGTAGGAGAACAGTAGGAAGTGTGATATGCCCAAAGGGCGGGATTGATCTGGAGATACCAGTCACGACCAGTATCATTGACAACTTTCTTGAGGATTTTAAGGATGGTTTTAATAGTTGCCTCAGCTTGGCCGTTACCTTGAAGGAAATATGGACTGGAGAAACAATGATGGATATGGAGGTGCACACACAAATCACTGATGTGTTGATTTTCAAATGGTGTACCATGATCTTTGAAGATGGTGGAGGGTATGCTGAAGTGAAAAATGATGTGATAGAGGATGAATTTGGATATCTGGACACCAGTAGTGAGTGTGAGAAGAATTGCTTTGACCCACTTTGTAAAGTACTCTGTAGCTGTGATTATGTACTTGTGACCTTTAGAAGAGAGAGGAGTAATCTTACCAATGAGGTCAAAACCCCAACAAGAGAAGGGCCAAGGAGGTGCAATAGGTCTGAGGTCCTGAGTAGGAGCAGGGATCAAATTAGCATGTTGTTGACAAGGTAGGCACTTTTTGATGAACTCACAAGCATCATGTTCCATTGTAGGCCAATAGTACCCTGTACATAGAATTTGCTTGGCTAGGACCATGCCACTTGTGTGGGCACTGCAGATTCCAGCATGTACATCTTGTAAAGCCTGGGCGGCTTCATTTTCATCTAGACATCTAGAGAGCACGTTGTGATAACCTCGATGATAAAGGGTATTGGCTACGAGGGTGTAATGGTAAGCTCTACGGATAAAGATTTGGCATTGGTTTGCAGTGAGATGAGGAGATATGATACCATTTTGTAGGTAAGCTTGGATATCATGGTACCATGGGGACTAGGGACCAACCAAGACACATACGCGATTTGATTTATCATTCTCATAAGCAGGAGCATGTAGTTGCTCAACTAAGAATTTGTATTGCATAGACTCATGAGGAATCTTGAGAAGGGAGCCAATTGTGGCCATTGCATTAGTATCTTTGTTCTGCAAGCATGGTACCTGTGTTATCTGTAAGTGGAGGAAGTGTTCTTTCAACTTGTCAACCATCTTCTTATATGGCATCAATTTGTCATCTTTGGTTTGATACTCATCCAAGACTTGTTTGATGATGAGTTAGGAGTCGCCAAAAACCTAGATATCGGTGATGTTCCATTCTATGGCCATATGGAGTCCTGCAATTAGTGCTTCATATTCTGTAATGTTTTTTGTGTAGGGAAATCCCAATTTAAATGACATGGGGATGTAGTCACCTTGAGGTGTGACAAAAAGTATTCCTGCCCCTACGCCATGAGCTGTGTAGGACCCATCAAAGTAAAGTTGCCATGCTAGTTGTTCTTCTATCATGTACAAGTGCTAATCTAGAAATTATGTGACCAAAGGATATGCATCTACCAATGGTTCTTTGGCTAGCTAATTGGCAATGTCTTGCCCTTTAATGGCTTTTTTGTCAACATACTAAATATCAAATTCACTTAGCAGCATAACCCATTTTTCCATTCGACCTATAAGTGTAGTCCTAGAGAGTAGGTACTTGAGAGGATCCACCTTTGAAATGAGCTTGGTTGTGTGACTAAGCATGTAGTGGCAAAGTTTTTGAGTGGTGAAGACCACTGCCAGACATGATTTTTCCATAGGAGAGTAATTAAGCTCATAACATACTAATGTTTGACTGATATAATATATAGCTCTTTCTTTGCCTTCATCATTCAATTGAGTGAGGAGCACCCCCAATGCTGTGGTAGTAGTAGAAATCTATAGGATGAGTGGTCAACCAGGTACAGGAGGTACCAAGATGGGTGGATTAGCCAAATATTCTTTGATTTTATCAAAACTCTTCTAACATTGAGGGTCCCACTTGAATGTGTTGTCTTTGTGCAAGAGATGAGTGAACGGTTGGCACTTGTCTACTAGTTGAGAGATGAAATGGCACACAAATTGTAGCTTTCCTTGGAGGCTGAGTAGCTGTCAGAGTGTTTTTGGTGGAGGCATCTCTATGATAGCTTGTACTTTCTTTGGATCAATTTCAATGCCTTGTCTAGATACAATAAACCCTAGGATTTTTCTTGATGTGACTCCAAAGACACATTTCTTAGGGTTGAGAATTAAGTAGTAGTGTCCAATTCTATCAAAGACACATTCCAGAACATTTAGGTGATCTTCCCTTTTTACTAATTTTTCCAAGATATCGTCCACATAGTCTTCAAGGATCTTGTGAATCATGTCATGAAAAATGACAGTCATGGCTCTTTGATAGGTTGCCCCAGCGTTCTTTAAGCCAAAAGGCATCATGTTATAGAAAAAGGTGCCCCAAGGGGTTGTAAATGTTGTCTTATGCTAATCTTCTTCTACAATACGGATCTAATTATATCTAGAAAATTTGTCCATGAGCGACAACATCTCATGTCCTACTGTGAGATCCACAATCATGTCTATGTTTGGTAATGGGAAATCATCCTTGGGACATGCTTTATTGAGATCTCTGAAATCTGTACATATCCTAATTGATTTGTCAGGCTTAGAGATGGGCACCATATTGGAGATCTAGTCAGAATAGTCAATGGGGTGGATGATCTTGGCTTGGAGTAATTTTTCTAGCTACACTTTGACAAGTAGTGCCACTTTAGGGTGCATCTTTCTAAGCTTTTGCTTGACAAGTTTGATATTTGGGTCCACTGCTAGATGGTGAACCACCAAGTTGGGATCTAACCCCGACATGCGGGAGTAATACCATGCGAACTTGTTGATGGATTCCTTTAATAAAGTGATAAGATCACTTTCTTCTGCTTCAGACAAAGATGTTGCTATGTATGTGATGGCAGGATTTTCCTTGGTACCCAGGTTAACAGGTTTTGCTTCTTCAATGAGAATTGATGACTGTTCAAGCCTGTAGTCTTGGATAAGAGGAAGAGGAGAATCTTCAACCTCTGGTGCCTCAAAGAGGTTTTCACCAGGGGATACGCCCTTTATTTTTACTTTTTTATGATCAGATAGCCCCCCAGAGGGGTTTTCACTAGGGGATCAATTTTTCACTTTTTTATTTTCATTTTTTGTGTCATTTTTGTGGCTAAAGTTCTCCTCTTCCCCAAAATATGCTTTGGGGTCCATTTTGTAGACATATGCTGAGTCTTTCCCCCAGTCACTGCTTTTCTCAATTGCTCCCATAAAGCTTAAGAGTGCATCCTCACTTTGGAACTCGTCAACATGTACGACACTTGGTTGGTCCCAGTCTATGAGTTTGAGATGGCGGAGGGGGAGGTCAATGAAGAGGATGGAAATTTGTTGTAGGACAGCATTGCCAAGGAAGGTTTCATCATCAAAAACATCATCATAAGCTCTCACAACTTTCTCTTTTGGGATATCTTTGATGTCAGCAATTTTGCCTAGGGATCGACAAGAGGAATAGTTGATGAACTTGTTGGTGCCCCCATTCGTGTCAGAGCCCATACCAAGGCCCAAGTGCTTTTCTAGTCGAGTGGGTACAATAGGATCTTTCATTCCTTGCTCTTCATAACCAAGGCCACCTCCTTGGTAATTCCATTTTTCTGTCACCAATTTATGCATTGTGGGGTACTTATCTTTGAATTAATTGAGGCGATTTGTGTCCTTGGGTGGTGGATCTTTATATAGCCATTGGTTGATGTTTGGTGCCATTTCTTGGCTAGTCAAAGTACCTTTGATATAAAAGTGGTAGGACCAAATTGCAGTGCCTTGGTTGTCTCTGATTCTGCTTTGCTTAGATTAGGCTAGCGGCCTTGAGTGTGAGGATCAATTGGCAGTGCTCCAACTGCGAAGGCATCAGATAAAGTGTACTCACCACAACCTTTGTTGTTGATCTTGACCGTGGACAAGGTGGAGGAGAGGATTGTTTCTAGGTCTAAATGGGTTTGAGATGAGCTGGCAATAGAGGTGCCAATATCAATCCTAGGATAGTGATTGGAATGTGGAAAGGACATCTCCAATGCATTGCAGTATGCGAAGGGCTTAGGATCTGCACGGATGGTGATCTTTGTGCCTTTGTATGGGAATTTGATGCACTGTTGGTAGGTGGATGGGACGGCTTGCATAGAATGAATCCATGGGCATCCGAGGAGGATGTTGTAGGGTAGGTCAAGATCAACAACATGACATAATGTCTCCTGAATAACTAGGCCCACTTGAATGGGCAATGATATGGTGCCTTCAGAAGTATGCTCCAGATTGTAATATGCTTTTATTGTGATGACATCATTTGTTATATCAGCCTCAGTGCAACCCAACTATTTTATGAATTTTAGAGTACACAGATTTAGGGCCAATCCATTATCTATCATGACCCATTTGATGGCAAAATATTTAACCATGACAGCGATACGGAGTGGGAGATTATGATCAGTTTCATCAAAGGGTATGTATATTGGTCTAAAGGAGACCCCACAAGATGTAGACAGGTGTCTGACAAGGTTTTGGAATTCATTGAGGTTGATGTCGCTGGGAACATGGGATTCTTGCAAGGCTTTATTGAGGATTTCTTGATAAGTGGGTGAGGTGTGGAGAAGATCCAAGATGGAGATTTGGGCAAAGAGTATTCCCTAGGTGTTCCAAAATGTTGTATTGGGTCCCAACAGATGGGGCGGGACCAGCACCTGCAACTGTTATCCTACCTCTATGAGTGGTGATTGTGCATTGGTTATTAGCACCCTTGACATGGATGACATTGACGGAGGACTAGACTTGGGATATGCAGCCGATGAGACTATCGTAGTTAATATAAGCATTGGTACAATCTTTTCTATCGGCCTTTTCCACTTGTTTACCCTTTCCTTGATTAGAGGACTGAGTAGGATTGCCTAGACCTGACCAGAAGTGTGTTTAGGGAATGCATTTTGATAAATTGTAAGGCCTGTGTTTGGCGATGATTGGGCAGGAGAATCCACTTCAATCTCCTTGCGGTAAATGAGATCCTGGATATAGTGTTTCAGCTTCATGCATTTGAGAGTGGTGTGTCCCTTAACACGATGGTATTCACAGTACTCATTGTCTTTATACCAAGTAGGCTTAGGAGTTGAGTCATCAAATGGTTGTGTTTTAGGATACACGACCTGGTTGGCTTGGACTAGCTTGCGGAAAATGACATCTATAGGTTCACCCAAAGGGGTAAACATGCGTTGTGGCATATTTAAAGTGTGTTGTCCATGCATGACTGATATAGTATTTGTCTGATTCATAGGACCTTGGTAGTTGTATTGATATGATGTCCCTGGAGGAGGATAGATAGGCACACCTTGTGGGTGCATGCTTTGTTGATATGTTGGCTCGGAATACACAGGATTTGTCTGTTGATACATGGGAGGAGGTTGAGGGTACATTGGTGGTGCTTGTTGATAAGTCTGGGTAGGTGCATTAGGACTAGCTACCACAACTTGAACGTGTTTGGTGTCAGTGGCTCCATCTATTACCTTGTTTTTGTTCTTTTTCTAGTATCGTGATTGATCATTGTTATGTTTGTTAGGCTGGGATTCTTTGTAGTGCTTAATGGTACCTTCTTCTACGATGCCTTGTTCAAGGTCCATACCCTTGATTCTGATGTCATGATAATTTTGTATACAGTTCATGCGCATGTGATAAGCAAGCTTGGGATGAAGGTTTTTAAGGAAGATTTTGATAAGATGTTTCTCTGGGGATTGGTAAGACAACCTTGTAGTAAGCCCTTGCTAGCACTGAAGATAATCAGCCAGGATTTCTCCTCCCTTTTGTTTGGAATTGCATAGGTCAAGGATCGAGAGTTCATTTTTGACATTATGTGTGTATTGGGCCATAAAAATTTTAGATAATTCTGCGAAAGTAGAGACTGTGTCGTAAGGGATTTTGTAAAACCATTCAAGAGTGGTGCCTCCCAAGCTTTTGGGAAATAGTCTCATGAGGAAGTTATCGCTATAGGCCACTTCTTGGTAGGCCATGTAGAATTCTTTCACGTGACTCATAGGATCACTCTTCCCCTGATATTTATCAAATTTTGGGGTCTCAAAGTGCTTGGGGAAGGGTATAGCAGTGATGGATCAATAAAATGGATAAGGACATACTTCTTCAAACTTGAATGTTTTGGCTTCTGTCCGAGCTTTTAGCTCTTTGAGAGCATTCTTCATTTCCTCCCATTCATGATTGATTTACGGGGGAGGATTGTTGATCGTGATTGTAGGATTTCCTTGTGCTTGATATGGATCAAATGGCGAGTATGGAGGATTTTGTGGGGGATATTATGGTGTTTGGTAGGGGGTTGCTAGTCAACATATATGGGTTGGTGTGGTGGAAGCTAGGGTTGAGTGGAATACTACAGTAGAGGAGGTGTCCGCGCTTGATAAGATTGTTGCAACTGTTGGAAATATGTATGTATTTGTTGCGGCGTTAGATAAGCGGGATGAGCTTGTTGCGCACTTGCATAAGTGTTTTGGTCAGAATGCCCCAGCAAGAGCTTGTTTTGGAGGGGGAATTGTTTGTGATGCAGCGGAAGATGGCATGGCTATGTAATTGGTGGAATGAGTTTGTTGTTGTTGCACTGGTGAGATAAAAGGATTAGTAAACTATTGCAGTGGTTGTGCCATGAAGGGATTTGTCCCCTGCATTTGTGGTTGCGGCTATTGTGTAGTTTGGATAGTGGGTTGTGCAGCTACGAAGGGGTTTATTGGTTGTTGTTGCGCTTATGTGAATGGGTTGGTGATTTTCTATTGTTGGATAGGTTGATGTTGTTGTTGTTGGATAGGTTTTTGTTGTTTCTTTTAGATAGATTATTGTTGGATAGGTTATTGTTGCTACTGTTGGATAAGTTGGATGGGAATTTGGGGTACGACGAAGGGATTCATGGATGGTTGCAGTATGGGGGGATTTGGGTTGAACAATGTTTGAGGTGGAACTGTTGGCATTCATTGTGATTGTGTTGCTGGTGGAGCAGGAAAAGTGGACCGTTGTGGAAATAAGGGTTGGTTATAGGCATTGGTAGGTGGCATGCCTATGGTGAAGACAGGCGGAATAGGCATGGAGACTTGGGTGCTTTGATGTTGTGAGCTGATTGTAGCACTTTGAACGAGTTGAGTAGGAATGGATGGAATGGTGGTTTGTTGTGTGTTGACTGGTGGTGGTGGAAAGTTTGCAATGAATGTTGGGATTTCTTACGAAAGAGGAGTGACTATGGCTTGTGGAGGTGCTTGCATAATGATGGGGGGTATTTCTTGTGCTACTAATGTGGTATCAGGAGGTCAGGCTCCCGAGGTTGGTGACGGTGTTGTGTGTATGATGGAAGGTGGAATGGAGGGATGAACTACTTGTGCAAGAAGAGTTCCCACTTGTAAGGCTCGTTGAAGTGGATCAAAGACTTTGTTTCTAGTGGGATAACGACGTTCCCTTGGAGGTGTCATAGGTCGTGTGGATGTTTGAGAGTACCTGGTTGTTGTTGCATCCACTCATGGTGTTTACCATGTGGACAAGCACTAGGTGGCTGATAAATATTTCCATAGTACTTAGAGTGGGCATTTCATTAGTGTCTACCCAAATATGTTTGATTTGATCATTGGGCTGAGGTTCATAAGTGACCATGGTGTTGGTATTGTCAGTCGTAGGATTAGATGAGCTAGCAGCAAGATTAGGATCCATGTTCTTCCTCTTCTTAGTGGCTCGTGTGATAGGTGGCATGAAATTATTATCCTAAAGGAATATGAGATGCAAGATGTATGCAAGGATGCACCTAGGAAACTAAGGATGATGATACTAGGATTAAGATGTGCTTAAGATGACGGATGTGATCCTATGGATTGAGGATGACTTGATGTATGCAAGGATCAAGGGTTGCTTTCCCTAGTGTACGATCAAGTAGATGTGATTATCTACCTAAGACAGACTTGTGGTCTTTGGCAGATGAGATTCTTTGTTAATGCAAACCAACCTTTTGATCAAGGTGATGAGGTTGCAAAAGACAAAAGGGATTATCCTAAAACAATGCTTAGTTTAAGGACATTCGAGGATGTGGTTTGATTAAGATGTAGGTTTTTAGCAACTCAAAAGGGTATGCAATACCAAGTGAGGGGTGTGATCAAGGATGCTTTGGATGATGATTAGGATGATGCTAGGCTGGTTAGGATTGATTTTGATAATGCAATATCATGCTAGGATGAGTGTGTGATGTGTTCCTAAAGAGGACAACCTAAGTGAGGTCCTAAAATGCAAGCTAAGTGAGCTTAAGAAGAGGAAGGACTTCTGTTTGTTGTGGTAAACCGACTAGTCATATTGTTCAATTCCAACAAAAGTGGAGTTTAGATGATATTTTCCCATGAAACAAGCATCCTTGTTGTTGTAGATCACTTTTTCATATAGTTTCCATTTATGGATTTCTTGCTTGATAGAATCGACAATGTGTTGGTGTTTGGTAGCCTCTCAGGTTGTGTTTTTTTGTTCTCTTTGCATAGGTGGTAATGAGGTTTTCACCTTCTTATGTTTCTTGGAATCGGTCATGTCCTATAAGTAGATTTGATCTTGGATGAATAGTTTGATGTTCTTAGGACATATCTCATGAGAGACTAAAATTGTTTTGCAAAAGGACATTTGTTTTGATAATCTGGCAAAGAAGCTTGATCGTGTTCTGATTTCTCAATAGGTTTGTTCCATGGCAAGAACCAATTTAAACATAGTCAAACCAGAAAATAACAAGCATGTGTCTGAAAAAAATCTGACAAGGGACAAAGAAACCTTGAAGGATACAAGCACGTGACAAATTTGAATGTTGGATATTTTGTTTGTGTTTTGGATTTGTCAATTTCTTCAAGCACTTCAAGCACAAAAACTACCTAAGGAATTGGCATAGCATGAAAATACTTTCTCGTAAGCTTAGGCACACACACAAGAGATAATCAGAATATAGCCATCACCAAGCAGGAAATGGCTCCAGTCATGACGTTGTATTATCTAGTTCCAAACACTCAGGGTGGCATGAATGTACTAGTGATCTTGGGGAAGTTACTATCTTCCTTGCACAAGCTTTTAATCTCTAAGTTTTGTTGATGATTAGTGCCCAACAATTAGTCATTTCATTAGGCAATTTTAGTTGGCTATCACTATGGCTGAGCTAAAACTATGCAAGGTCGAGCAACATTGCCAAGAATTTTTTCAGTTTGCCTAGTTACATTGCCAAGCCAAGTTACATTGTCGAGCCAAGTAGGATACAGGGATATTAAGTGCCGAGCAAAAGACAGTCAAAGTGCCGAGCAGGATAGTTTTTGTATACTTGTCAGGAATGATACAAACTTCAAGGATAAGTGATCCGGTTGACTTGTATAAACTTTTTGGGCCGACTAATGTATGCTTTTAATATTCTTATATAGAGTTAATTATGCATTTAATTGTTTTATCCTATGCATGACTCATTGTAAGCATTAATTGTTTTACCATCAAGGCATGGATATCAGATCTTGATCATTGATCTAGATCTCACTGTCAGATCTGTATA
>MU227976.1:252252-262916 GCA_018584345.1 Thuja plicata | reverse complement strand
GCTAAGGCTAAGATCTCTAGAAGTTTGAATGAAGGAACTATGGAGAGAAAAAGAAAGAAGATAGTGAAAAATCTGAAGAAAATGGTTGGCTTGGGTAGTGGTGAAGAACCTGAGGATGCACCTCTAGATCTGACCACTGGACAAGGTGAGGATATTTCTACTAAGGAGGAAGTCAGTGCATCAGAAGAAGTTACAAAGAAGGCTAAGGGCAAGAAGCCATCAATTGTCATAGTAACCAAGCCTAGCCGAGCAAAACCCAAAGTTACACCTCCTGCAACTAATCATCCAAGGACAAGAGCATCTATTGTCACTTCCCCAGTAAAAGTGCAAACAAAAGTATATGGTAAGAGAAAAGTTGCAGAGAGTAGTTCTGGTAAGGAAGCAAAGGTTGCTCCTAAGGCTGAGCCAAGTGAACCAACAAAGAGACCAAGAAGGAAATTAAATTTCAGACCAGATAGTGATGAGGAGTTGATAGAAACTGATGAACCCACAAACATACCTAAATCTCAATTCAAGAAACCAGCAAGCATTGATGAGGTATGTGATACTTTAAGGAATTTAGCAGGGTTAGCAACATTTAAGTTCATCAAATATGACAAGTTGAAAATAGTAGACAGGCACAAAGTTTAGGAAGCACTCTTGGACATGATGAGTACCTTTAAATTGACTCCTACAGAGATAGGAAATCATGTGCCTGATGAACTATATGACTTTCTGTCAAGAAAATGGGAATTTGCACTTGCCACTAAAAGATAGATCAGGGAAGGAACCCTAACCAAAATAATACCTGACTTAACCTCTAAACAAAGAGGCAAATTTATTGAGGAGTACAAGAATAGTTTTGTGCCAAAACTCAGAGGATATGCTGTTCTAAAGAAAATCATAGAAGGTTTAGTACAACAGAGAACAAGGATCTAGAAAGAGTTTTTTGGACTGATCGTTCCAAAAGACAAGAAATCTGGTGAAGGGACTTCCAAGCCAAAGGCACAAGTAGTTGTAGAAAAGACTACCCCTGAACCACAGACACTTAAAGATCAAATTGTAGTAAAAAAGGACATGACCAAGGATGCATTAGATACAACAAAATCTGTTGATCTGACTGTAGACAGTCCTATGGATTATATAGTTGATGATCCAAGCAATTTGAATGATGAAGAACAATAGATGCTGAGTGGTAAAGGCACTGAGTCGCCTATTAAGGAAACTAATACAGAAGAAGGGAAGACCACAGCATCTAAGGAAATAATTAAAGTTATTAGTGATCAGAAAGGTAAAGAGCAATAGCAAGTAAATGAACAAGAGGTAACTTCACAAGATCCACCTATTTTAGAAGTTGTGAAGACAGTTTTAGATAGTGGAGTAGTAACAACATATGTTGTTGATAAGCCTAAAGAAGAAGAGGCAGCACAAGTGTTGGTTGAGCTACCACACTCTGCATCATCCACTCCCACAAGTCCTAAAACCGATGGTATGCTAAATCCATAGACTATATTGACAGAATTAAAGGAGGCATTAGATTTTGACACTGTTAAAGGGAAAGATATTATGTTTCCGAGCATAAGTTCTCTAGAAATGAAGAAGAAGTCACAGATTTCAGATGTTACACTAGATGAAGTCATTGTGATTCCACAATGGGATCCCAATGAGTTATCTTTTGAACAAATTGGGACTCTTCAAGAGTTACTTAAGAGGAAGAAGAGACAGGAAGAATTGAAGATAGAACAAAAGCAAAAGAAGGTGTTGCATGACATCAAAGACATATTTGCAAAGGCTTTTGACTTAGAGGATGAAACACCTCAAGCTCCAATCATAGATCAACTAGTCACCATTGTATAGAAAGTAATAGATGAGGACATAGACAGCAATGAGAAGCTTCTACAATGGTCCAGGAGAAGATTTGAGAGCAAAGTTCTAGAGAAGATATCTAAAGAGATAGCAACAAAATAGGTTGAACTTTCTATTCTTGTAGAAACCTTAGAGAAAGTTACAGCCAATGTTTATTATTTGTATAAGAAATTATGTGATGTTGAATTTTTCACAAAGGATAATCTATAGCTTGTTGAGAAGCTACAGCTAGATTTGAGATCAACTGGTGCTACTTTAGGTAAAGATACTACATCTAGTTCTTTACATTTCAATAAGTTGATAAATGCACAAAGGAGAATAGCCGAGCTTATGGCTGAAGATGGTCGAATAAGGGCCAAGTTGATAACTATTCAGACAAGCTTGTTTCCTCATTTGGAGATAATACAGAAGGAACTTTCCAAAGCCAAAGAGTTATTACAGAGCAGTGCAAATCTATCGACTGCAGAGATTTTAGTGAGTCAAGCTGCCGAGCTAGAAATAAAACTGGAAGTTATGAAGATTGCAAAGGAAAGCTGGGATACAACATTTGAATCCACCCTGTAGCTTCATAAGTAGTTTTTGGATAAGTATAACTTAACCCCACCAGCAATCAGTGACAAAAACAAGGGGGAAGTTAGTACTACGGAAGGAGGAAGTTAGTAAGGAGTTATGAAAGGATACATTAGTACAGCAAAGGTACACTTGTATATAATTTTTGAAGGCATTGTAAAAATTTTGTATAAGTATATTCCTAGGGGGAGTACTTAGCGTACTTAGGCAATATTTTGGTGAAATGTACAGAAGTAATGATAAGTGTTTTTTCCACCAATATCAAAGGGGGAGATTGTTAATCTCTAATTTTTGTTGATGATTAGTGCCCAACACTTAGTCATTTCATTAGGCAATTTTAGTTGGCTATCACTATGGCTGAGCTAAAACTATGCAAGGCCGAGCAACATTGCTGAGAAGTTTTTCAATTTGCCTAGTTACATTGCCGAGCCGAGTTACATTGCCAAGCCGAGTAGGATACAGGGATATTAAGTGCTGAGCGACAGACAATCAAAGTGCCAAGTAGGACAGTTTTTGTATACTTGTCAGGAATGATACAAAATTCAAGGATAAGTGATCCGGTCAGCTTGTATAATCTTTTTGGGCCGACTAATGTATGCATTTAATATTCTTATATGGAGTTAATTATGCATTTAATTGTTTTATCCTATGCATGACTCATTGCAAGCATTAATTGTTTTACCATCAAGGCATGGATATTAGATCTTGATCATTGATCTAGATCTCACTGTCAAATCTATATAGATATATTAGATTGCTTCGAAACCCTATTTTGTGTGTGTGCAAGAGGCAGAAGAGTAATTGTTGAAGTGACTGCATTTTGAAGTGAAATGCACAGAGGGTTATTTTGTTTAGAAGTAGAGATCAAGCAGAGCATAACATAATGAATAGTAGAGTAAAGGTATATAAGATTATAAGATCAGAAGAGATATTGAAAAGAGGAGATTCATCATCAGCATCAGAGTGCATATCGAAGGATCAATACTTGAGACTTTTTAATCATTGTATCAGGTGAAAATCTCTTAACAGAGTGGTTTTGGCAGGCCTTTATTTATCTCTTAACAGAGTGCTTATTTCATTGTAAGTTTAAATCCTTTAACAAGGTAGATTGTAATACTCTGAAGCTTTTAATAGAGCAGACCTTTAACAGGGTAGATTACATTTTGTAATCAAACATTGTAACCTTAACAGGTACACTTTATTACTCCAATAGTGGAGACTTTTGTGGGTGTCATCCCCACCCCAGTTTTACCTATTTGGGTTTTTGGGTTACCAAGTTATTGTGTTATGTGTTACTTATTTCATGGTGTGGATGTTATCTGAGATTACATTAGATTCATTTATGTATGAATGTGGATCAGTTTGTTTTAAGTGTTTAATTTTGAAGATCTGATTCACCCCCCCTCTCAGTATCTTGCTTTCCCATTATTGTATTTCCAACACAAGCATTATCACCTTTCGTGGGTGTTCCGGGTAGCTTATAAGCCTAGAGTGTTTAGTATGGATCTTCGTTTGATTGTATCCTCTATGTCCGCACAAGCATGATTCAGGTGTATAGCCCCATAGAGCATCTTGACAAAAGTGGTCACGTAAACGTGACTAAGACTGCGAGGCTGCACTTAAGTTAGATGAGAGCCGAGTATAAGCTCAGATGCCAACCAACTCCCCAGGCTTTAACCCCAAAGAGTAAATTTGATTAACATGAGTTAGAGTGGTGTGGCTTACACCTCGTTCTCACATGGGTTGTTCCCGAGAGATTTTTTCCTCAACCGGCAGGCCCATCTAAAGGATTCATAGCAACCTGGATTGGCGACAAAAAGGAGTCTGGATTTCTAATTTTCCCACAAGGGGAAAAGAGCATAATCTCCTATCGAATATTGTTTTCTCCACAAACATGCAAGACACGCTTTGTTCTTTCCAAAAGATTCGATTGTTTAACACTAAGTAAGTGTGCCTAGGTTTTTGATCTTCCCAAAAGGGAAGAGAGCATAATCCCCTAACACTCACTTAGGATTAGACAACAAAATCTATTTAATTATTCTAGGTGTCTAAGAAAAAGACTAATGCAAACATGATCATTTGGTTGATGTAGATCCAAGGCAACCTGCAAGACAAATGTGAGTAGTCTTTGAATTTGTGTCTTTGACAAGCGATGCTACAAAACAATCAGTTAGTAGTTTCAAGTTTATCCTTTGGAAAGCATTAAAAACACAAGAAACACTTAACAAATTGTTAGTAAAAGATAAATCCAACTTTAGATAGAGCGCAGACGCTGGTTCAGGGCGCAGACGCTGATTCTAGTTTTTGCCTAAAAAATAATAGAGTGAAAAATAGGCTAAAAACATAGAAAAACCAGAAAGATGTTTATACCAGTCACAGACGTCGATTTACATATTGAAGATGCTGATGCAGGGCGCAGATGCTGGTTTGTGAATCATAGACACTGGTTCATGAATCAGTATTTCTGCAGACGTTGATTTACCTAAAAACACAAACAAACAGCAAACAAAGTTACTTTTCTTCTTCTTAGTCTTTTGTCAGATCAATTTTAGCCATTTTGAGAGTATTAACAAAACTAAAAGCTACTGTTCTTTGAATTATTATCAAAATTGGTTTTCCTTAATGAAAAATTGACATTATTTCTTCTTGTAAAATGAATCTTTGTTAAAAAATAGAATGATGAAATGCCAAAAACTAGTAGGAAAGACAGAAAACTTGATAAATTAAAAAGTTGTGTTTTGTAAACTCTCAAACTAGGTCTGTCAGGCGAAAACACTAGTGCAGGGCAGAAATGCTGGTTTAGCACAGACACCGAATGGCAGTTCAGTGAGAATCGGCGTTTGTGCAAACGCCTATGCTTGTAACACAGATGCCAATTTATGTTCTGGGCAAAATTTTGAAGAGAAATAAGACAAGAAGTTAGAAATTTAGGGACGTGGCTCCCATCGGGCATGCCAGAATGTGTATGAGGAATCCTTCAACCTATTGGGATCAAGCTCAAACATGCAAATGTTAGTGGGTTAGCACATATATCATCTCAAAAGCATGTAAGAAAATAAGCAAGTAACAAAGAATACCAAATAACATTAGATTAAGCTAAAAATGAGTAAACAAATGCACCCTATTTTACTCATTTTGATTTTCTTATTTAGATTATATGTGGGTGTGCTCTCTCAAACACACAAAGTGCAATAGATCTCAATGCAAGATTGTGAAAATAACAAGAAAGATTCAAGAACTAGTATAAAGAACTAGTCTCAAATCTTCTCCAGGATGATGAATCTAAGCTAATTATTGAGACAATATGAATATGCTATGTAGAAAAACTAAGATTCATTCACTAATTTAGAACCTAGCATGTGATTTCTATGTGACTTAAGCATGAAAAGCATGAAAAACTAGAAACTAAGAACATTAGCATGAAAATGACTATAATTTCTAAAGCAATACTAGCATGATAACAATGCAAATTGAGAGATCAAAATATGAGAGGAGAATGCCTCTATTTATAGAATTTTTGGAGAGAGGAAGAGGCTTGGATGAAGTGGCACCTATGTGGCATCCACATAAGAGCCACATAGGGGACACATAGGCTTTGAGAGGATGACCAATTTTGAGTCAAACTTGGCATTAAATGTTGAGTGGCTCAACATTTCCAAGTGGGAGACAAAGTTGTAAGAATAAATTAAGAGGGATGGGTGCCCATTTTGGAGAGAATTTCCCCATGTGTGTGAGCATTCCATTAGCCTTAAAAATGTTAGGAATTACCCTTTAAGTATAATTAAAGGGCAGTTAGGTAGGGAAACATGTTTAGAGGGTGAGGTGATGGGAGTAGAGTAGGAATAGGGTAGGCTTAGGGTAGGTCTCTAGATTGGATTAATAGGTCTCTAGGATATGTTTAGATTTAATTCAAATTAGATTTGAATAAATCATAGCTTAGAAGAATTAGGGATATGGAGGATTTAATAAATATAAATTTATTAAAAAGGGGATTTTGTGAGGCAAATGTATTTAAATAAAATACATTAGGATGGTATTTAAACTATTGATAAATACCAACTTATGAAACTATTTAATTGATTAAATTAAATAGTTAGAAGAATAAGAGGGAATTTAATATTAATTTTCTTGGACGTCTACACTATCAATGTAGAATAATTAAGTACACAACACATTAACCAGTCTAATTGATTTTAATTTCTCTTTCAGAAAGCCAATTAGACAAAAAGAAAAAGGACAACAACTTTGCAAATGCATTTTTATGATCAAATTAACATGAAGGACAAATAACCTTTCTACACACGTTTTAAAGATGGCATTTGATTTTCAAATCAATAATTACAGAGGACTGATCTGATAAGAAAACAACTTTCATACCATAATTTCGGATAGAAAAGTTGGATCTGATGCCTTATTCTATTCTATGATATTCCTCCCTCAAACGGTCTTGGCATCCCTTCTTATACAAAACGAAAGGATACAAACAAGCTTCTGACCATTTCAAAACATCCCTTTAAGGTGAAAAGGCATCCCTTCTTTAAATAAAAAATAATTCCAAATCTTGAAATTACCATATTTTATGTAATTAATCATCATTTTATAATTTTTTAGGCCTTTTAGAGGTATTTTAAAGCTATATTAAGTGTATATAATGGATAAATGGCCTTCTAACGATGTAAATACCCCTTCTGGTGCTTCACAAACCATTTTACATGCCCATAATTATATTTATGTTCCACAATCTATATCAGTAGTCTCGTTATTTTTCAAACCTCTTCTTCTAGTCTCGGTGAAATGGTGACATCACCATTTCGTGTATTCCTTTTGATGTCTGCAAAATAGTGAATCTTCGCTATACCGTGACTTCCTTTTGGTTCCCCCTGGGAAATAGTGAAACATGATAAGGGTACATTTTAAAGTTCCTTTTGTGATCAATGAAATATATTGGATATTCAGAGGGGTATTCATGGCTTAATATGTAGCTGAAACTTTGGTAATTCTTATCATCGTGGGATTTTATTCTGGGCTTAGTTGACTAATGAATCATTTAGGGATTATGTGGAAGGATTTTCTATCATGGTAGGGGCAATAAATTATCAAATTTATAGTCCCAACATAACCAACATTAGTAAAGTCATGCCAAAACTCTAAATCCAACCTATAAACTACAATCAAGCTCTATATACCAAAACTTATCAATAAAGGACATATATATCCAATAACTCCCACTGCATGGATAGTATTGAATTTTAAATGAATCTTAAAGAATATCCAGTTATACCAAATAATGTTCATATCAAGGTGTTATAAGTAAATCAAAACATTAACTACTAAGAGCAATCCAATTATCCACACTTGCAACCTATATAGCTACCTACGCTCTCACAATATGTCACCATCCTCACAAATCATATAATCACGAATCTAATGGAAGAAACAATAATAGAAAGAAGAGAGAAAACTTGTAATTCATAATATGTCCCACCAACACATGAAACAAGCAATGTTATGTTAAGTATGATCTCCTCCAAAACATCCCAAAAGAAAAGCCATAACAAAACCCAAACATGTTTAATCTCTTAGACCAAACAAATATATTTATTATGTAGTTCCAACATGGATGTAAGCCTCTCATAACCAAGAAGATCAAATTCATAATAAGAAATCCCCATGAAGGAAATCAACCCTTTCAACCATCTCCTAACATCTTCATAATCAATATCATAATATCAAACAATATGCATAAGGAGATAACCCATGCCAAACATCTCTCAAACCATACCTAGACTTTGACGATCACCCCTAACTGTCATATAATTTTTTTACGATGATTGGGTCATTTTAATGACTTCCATTTTACATTTCAGGAAAATTGATTATCAAAATACATAAAGAATTTAGAACATAATTGCATAAATGAAGAAGTAGATACCTTAAGTCACGATTCAATATGAGCAAGCAAATTACTGAAGCTACAGTAAAATGTAGATGTGTTCGTTGTTGATAAGAAATTTAAAAAAAACCTTTATGATATGGATTTCTTATGTAGATGCAAAGAATGTAAAACAATTATAAGTTAGTAATATATACAAAAATCTCAAATTTACTAAGCAAGTTTCTAGATTCGTATGTTTTATTTGGAAAAGATTCTAAATTAATAATTTATATAATAAATCATATAGACAACTTTCTAAGTTCATATTTTTTATTTTAAAATGATTCTAAATTAATATAAATATATAATTAACAATATAGAAATATGTATATTGCATACTAATATTATATATTAGTAATATATGCAATAATCTCAAATTTACTAAGCAAGCTTCTAAATTCATATTATATTTTAAAAGGATTCTAAATTAATGTGAATATAATAATAAAAAATATAGAAACATATATATAGCATACTAATAATAAATGATGGTCCCCTAACAATTATTGATTATTACAAGTTTCTAAATTTTTAATAAAATAATTTAAAATTTGAAAACATTCATATTCTATCATTTTAAAATATTCTAAATAAATTTACATTTTATCATAAATATTATAAAAGAAAAAATTATATTTAAAGTGTCATATTTACAATTTTATAAAATTATAGCATGTCAATTCATACAGTCCAATAAATCTTTAAGCTATCATATATGGTCCAAAAGTGAAAAACTATTCATTTTGAACATCAAATTCTTGGCCCGTCTCAAACTAAATCCTCCAGAATTAATCATCTATCCTTATCACAATATTGCTATCTATGAAAGATAAAGCATAAAATATAATGCACCTACAAGGAACAACATAAAATATCTCTCAAGTACTAAACCTCCAAGCAGACCAAGAGTGGGAAATGAGAATTCTCCTACAAGAAATCCAAGTCATCATGACTCACTTTAAGAACAATCTCCTCTCAAGCCCATACTAGATGAAAGCTCCTTGGTCTTCCTCTTGAAACTATCAACCATCTCAACATGTGTCTCTAAACACTAGAGAATCCAAGCCTCGCCCTAAGTCCCCAAGTATCCATGAGCACCTATAACTAATCAATCCATGCCAAATTCCAAATACAACATAACATTATCATGAAGTAATCAAGAAAATGATCATGTACTTGTTTAATTAGATTGGAATTATTGTCATGTCATTGATTAGGCTGACTTCCTTGAGAGAGGAATATATATTGGCAAATAAGCATTTAACATATTTTGTGCCTCCTATTTAGTCGGCCCTCCTAGGGTCGTGCACCCAACTTTGAGCAAGATAATAAATAAATAAAGGTTTTATTATGTTTGGTAGACCTCCTCCAACTTTGGGAAAATAGTTTTTTTAATAATAATGAAGAGTTGTCAGTCGATCTAGTCAAGGGGTCCTAACCATTGAGGAAAAAGGCACTTTGAAGGTGTAATTATAAGAATTATTTGGAGGTCATTTCTGCAACAATTCATTGAATATCTTTCCTATTGAGAGAAAAGAATAATAGCGAAAATTAGGTATTTTTTTTTTAATAGAAGAGATATTAGTTCAGATTTGTGAGAGAGAAAATAAGAGGTAAAATCAGATTTATTAACTTGTATTGGAGATCATATTTCATTTATGAGTGGATTTTTAATAGGAGCAATTCAAAAAAAAATTGAGAGCATATTTTTGTTGAAGACCTTGAACTGATCTACGATAGATCCAACAATATCACAATTACTTTACTTTGGGAAGGTTGATGATTTCTACTTCAAGAGGTTGGAATCTCTTACTCAAAGAGATTCGAGTCACTTGTTGAGTTGGTACTCAATCAAGGGGATTGATGTCTTGTGTGAGTTGGTGCTTATAAAGTAGTAAGAAATTTCTTATAAAGAGATATATTTTGCCATTTTTTTCTCCTGCAAGGTTTTCTACATAAAATTGTGTGTGCATCTTGTGTTCTAATTTTCCATGTCTTGTGTATTATTTTTGTTATTGCTTATGATTTCTAAAGTTATAAATTAAAACTCTATGTGTGTGTGTGTGTGTGTGTGTGCGCGCGCGCGCGTGCACTAAAAAGTAGTCATGCTTCTATGAGTCATTCCATCCAAGGTTGCTCAAGAATGAGGCCTCAAATATTGACTCATAGCTCCCTAGTCATGGAGCACAAAGGTTTGTAATGGAGGCCCTCAGATTGACCTAGTTGTGCCCATGCAAGTACACCATGAAATGAGAGATTCAATGCATGAAAATGAAATCTATTCTATATGATTGCAATGCATGAAAGGAAATTA
>MU227976.1:213317-223991 GCA_018584345.1 Thuja plicata | reverse complement strand
GGGACAAAGCAACCTTGCACATGAACATGGATAGTGTCATAGTATTTCTACTCCATAAGAATGCTACTTGTGTATGTTCTCAAAATGTTTTCCAATCACGCACATAGTCCTAGAGAATAAAAAGTTGATTGCACTATGGTTCTTAGTAATGGCTTGACTCTACAACTTTTGCAATCTCAAGTGGGTGAAATCCAATCCCGGCGCACCGAGGTTTTGACACAGTCCAAGAATTTAATCAATCAAGAGCTGCTGAGGAGATCTGACAACCCACAAGAAACTACACCCATGGAGATTTCTTCCACAAGGACATTTATATAGCAGTTGTTGCTACCATGGCAAAAATGGCAATTACCTCTTGAGGTTCCGTCCACATGGTTTACCCAATAAAGGGAATGTCCACTACGGTTAACCCTCTCTAACAAGGAAGACTCACAATATGGACCACATGGGGACTTGGTTTGGATTCAAGGGTTCCAAGTTTCTGATTCTCCCAAAATGGAAAAGAGCATAATCCTCTAGCCTCTTCACCTCACCAAAACATAGCAAACAAGATTGATTGACCCACTAATTTGAAATCACCTCATTCAAGGTTCACACAACAACAAATGACACCAATCTCCCCAAAGAGAGAAAGTATCGCCAAAAGTTGAAGCCCAAACCAAGTTGACCAACGAGATAAAAACAAATCCTTCCCTACCTACAAGGGGATCTATCGTCAAGAAGAGCTTCACATGTAAGACAAGCGAATGAAGCCCACTCTCTCAAGATCGCCACAAATAGTGTTCATAAGGCCTAATTATTATGTGAAACATATATGCAAGAAAGCAAATCTAGGTCCATTTTTAGAGCACCAATTGGAAATGTGATCTATGAAAGAAAGAAACACTCAAACTAAACACATGAGAGGTTCATTTTATTTCCAAAATCCAAATGTTATAGGGATCAACAAAATACCTCAAATCCAATGCAACACGAATCATTTTGTTGTTTATCCAAGCAAGCCCAAATCAGCAATAGCAACAGCAAATCACAAACCACCAGAAACATTAAACATTAGTGGTTAGCACAAAAAATCAGAGATATAAAATATAGAAAATAAAAATAGATCTCTAGTGCGGGATCTCACGCGAGGATTCACACAGAGCCACGCGAGGAAGTGCTCAGCTGCGCGAGAAAGTACACAGACCCGCGCGAGGAAATGCAGAAAAGTATTGAAATAGAGAACAGAACAGATCCCAGCCTAGTGTCGAATGTCATGTGAGGATTCACATAGAGCCACATGAGGATTCGCATAGAGCTACGTGAGGAAACACAGAATCCAGCAAAATCTCGCCTGCAGACATGCAAAATCTCGCTAGAGATTTCCCTGCAGAAAAAAATAGCAAGTACGAAAAAGATGGAAAATTCAAAAATCCAAAAATAAATTACAAAAAATAGCTATGTGACAGAAAATGAATCTTCTACCCCACGGTGGGCGCCAAAAATGTGTGCTAAAAAGTAGTCACACTTCTATGAGTCATTCCATCCAAGGTTGCTCAAGAATGAGGCCTCAAATATCGACTCATAGCTCCCTAGTCATGGAGTGCAAAGGTTTCTAATGGAGGCCCTCAGATTGACCTAGTTGTGCCCATGCAAGTACACCATGAAATGAGAGATTCAATGCATGAAAATGAAATCTATTCTATATGATTGCAATGCATGAAAGGAAATTAATCTAAATGATAACAATGCATGATTAATCTATGAAAGGAAATATGCAAATGCAAGATTAATCTATGAAAGTAAACATGAATCTTATATACATGAATAGCCATGGATGCAAGAAGAAGACAAGAAGAGAGAAGTTGTAATATCCAAGCTTGAGTGCTCAAATTCTCCTCCAAAATTGCTCTCCAAACCTGCAGCATAACAATACATAAAATTCTATATCTCAAATGAGAAGGAGAGGGCTCCTTATAAAGAAAAGTGAACGGTTGAGATTAAGAGGCAAAAATCAAAGGCTATGATTAAGAGGCAAAAAGCCCACCACTTAGGAAGATGTGAAGAAAAAGGGATTTTTATTTAATTTTTATTTAATTTATTTCCTTTTTTCATCAAATAAAGTGCTTTAAGTGGGGATTTTTATTTATTTAATTAAAAGAAGGGTTTTCTTTTAATTAAATAAATTAGAAAAAATTTATTTAATTAAATGGAAGGAATTTATTTTGATTAAATAAGATAAATTTTATTTAATTAAAAGGGAGATTAAATCTTTTAATCAAATAAAAATGATCAAACCTTAGGAAATATTGAAATAATTGAATTAATTACAATTTGATCAAGGAAATTGATTTGAATTAAAAATATTCCAAAGCATTGATTCAGGATTTGATAAATTGATAAATGGGGCCCATAGTCTAGGCGACCATTTTAAGGTGCATACATGTGTGTGTGTGTGTGTGTGTGTGTGTGTGTGTGTGTGTGTGTGTGTGTGTGTGTGTTTATTCAATACTTTGAAAAAATCTAACTTCTTAGAGGAAATATCTTAAAAACACCCGTGGCAGGTCAAGAAGGGTGTTCATCAAGCCAAGTTTCATTGTTCGATAGGAAAAAATATGCATTTTGGAGCATAAGAATATACACTTATTTGATGGGCCCACGAATTTGATATATGGAAATCATTTGTTTACGACTATGTAACACCATCTACTCCACCTACTGATCAAGTTTTAAAAAAAGGGCAAGCGGGAACAATGCTAAAGCTATGAATGCAATCATAAGTGGACTAATTGAATCTGAATTTGTCAAAGTCATGTATTGCACCTTGAAAAAATAAATATGGGATAAGCTTCAAAAGATCTACAAAGGAGATGATAAAGTGAAAAAGGCCAAGCTCTAGGAGTTAATATGAAAGCCTAAAGATAAAGAAAGTGAAAAGGTTGAAAGTGAGGAGGATACTATACCAGATCTCAAGGAAGAACTTGCCATTGTCGTTGATGAAATCAAAAGGCTCAAGAAGAGGAACTCAAAATTGAAAGATCAATTTTGAGAAGATGGTGAAAAATTGTAGAAGATAATTATGGACTCAAAGATTCAAGTTGAGGAAGCCAAATGCATTGAAGATGTTTTGAAAGAGCAACTAAAAGAAAAAATCTTGGAATGTGAAAATTTTGAATTGAAAATTATTTCTCGAAGGAAGGAGCTAGAAAAGGCCAAATAGTAGCTCAATAGAAACATAAAGTTTGATAAGAGTTCTAAAGTTTTATAAGATCTTATTAATTCATAGAGATCAAGATTTATCAAAATTGGTCTTGTTTTTTATGATCAAAGCTCGCAAAATAAGTTAGCTATTAAGAATTATGTTGCGACCTTTAAAAGTTCCAATGAAGAAGTAAGCAAGGAGTTGAGAAAGAAGAGAATAGAAGGAAAGAAAGCCAAAAACAAGAAAACAAATATGTCAAGATTAATTCTTTTCATTTTTAATATAAGGATGAAATTTGAAGATAAATTTTACAATGAATAAGGAAAGGGCCTCCTATCCTCACCCTAACAATAGATGACTAACGACCAAACCTAACCCTATCACCAGGTGATTAGATGACCAAGATTACTTATCTACAGGTTCCAACTTGGATGGTAATTTTAACCTTTCCCATATGTCTACATCCTCTCTATCTGATTATACTATCCCTCCCTTCTTTGAGGATGACCATTCTCCTGCATCCACTAATACGTGTGATAGTTAGCCATAACTTTCATTCCATTCTGATAATATCTTGCTAGTATAAATCATCTAGGTTTACCAACATTTATCTATGTTTGTAAATACACATCATTATTCGTTAATATATTATATTTTTCATTTAAATGCTTCAATATTCAATAACATTTAAAATAAAGATATTTTGATATTAACATCCCACTTCCAGTGAAACTGTTAAAACAATTATTTGAAAAGTCCACAACAAATGGATCTAACAATCTTATTCAAAATAGGCAATAATAGAATTCAAGGACATTTGGGAGTTTTCACATTAACTTGGAAGAGTGGTTTGTAACTCAAATGCGACTTCAAACTATATAACATTTTGATCAATTACATTCATAAGGTTCAAGAGGTTATTACCCTATCTCTTCAAATAAACTTTCTACTCCTGTCGAATGAAAGTTTCTCAAAGTTTGGAGTTGGTTTCCAAGGTATAATATAGATAATTTTCCTCTTAAGCTTATATATCATCAAATTCTTTCTCCAATCCATTACAACCAAGGCTAAAAATGAAATGTGATGTGTAGGATAAACAACTTTCAAAACCCGAATGGGTTTCACCTATCTTTGTAAGATTTTCTATGGCCTTTACTCTAGGCTCAACCCTCAAGAAAGACCTAGTTGGGTGTTTGCAATAATTTGACTCATTCATATGACTTCTCAGGCTTCTCAAACCCTCAACACACTCCATTGGACCTCTTTAAACCCCCTTTGTTTTGATAAACTCAAGAACTTGAGGTATTCATTAAACCCTCCAAGACCAAGGGTTTTGACAACTTTTTTATGTAATAAATACACTTAGACCTGCATAACTTGCATATATGATTGAAATATCAAGTTTCCTTTGGTGGGCACCTAGGAAGAAACCTAAAGAAGAGTTTCATCAATTTTAGCCTATGAAAACAAAAGTTATGATTTTTTTTCTCGCTAGAAACCCTAGCTTTGTGACAGGGCAGCCAATAGTATTTTTGCCATATCTTTCTCACAACTCCATGAAATTAAATGAAACCATGAGCATTTAAGCATGCAGACAAAATTATTTAAGCATCCATTATCAGGCCTAACATGGCTCTGTACAAGGCCAAACAAGGTTGGTTTTAGCTGAAATTGCAAGGAAAATAGTGAAAAAATGATTTTTCATCAAAAAATCCTTCAGATTCTTGGATTGTGCTCCTCGTCCATTTCAAGTAAAAAATGTATCAAGAACACTTATGCACTAGAGATACATACTTCTCAAAAAAAAAACTAATGTCCTTTATGACTTTTGCTTAAAACTTGCAAAATTATGTCCTTAAGCACTACCTAGGATTGAAAAACATTGCAAAGAGACCCTACATGGTCTTACATGATCTTCCAAAACCTTATTTGCATGAAAAAACCTAAATCTAAGGTTGAGGAACAAACCCCAACTCTCCCACAAGCCAAAATTCGCTAGAAAATTAAAATTTGCATTTTAACAAGAAAATTCCAAATTTGAAATCCTAGGTCTATTTAGACAACTTGAACCATTGGAAATGATCCCAATGGATCCCCTAAAACCTACACTAACTCAAAAATGACTCCTAACATAAAAATGAGCATAAATGCACCACTAAAATTATGCTCCTATATCCAAATAGAAAATGAATTGGTCAGAGGCCAAGTGGTTTAGCTTGAGTATTGTTGTTTGGAAATCCAAAGTTGAAGATAAATCAAAATTTCTAAAAGGTCATCCACTTTCAAATTGTTGTGGGAGAACATCTCACTTTTATCCCTACCCAATCCTCCAAATGTCATTTTTGTTTATGAAACATGAAATTTTCTCTCTACATATGCAATTACACCAAACAAATCTTGTAACAACCAAACCCTTCTAACATAACCATGAAAAATAAAAAAATATTTGTGAGAAAAGTAATTGAAGTAATTAACTCTCATTTTCCTAAGAACATGAAAGAGAAATTACAATTAACTATCCATATTAAGTAACTAATTGCTTTTCACATGAAATTGAAATTAACTTACTCCAATTATATTCAA
Source organism: Thuja plicata (assembly GCA_018584345.1). Lineage (NCBI taxonomy): Eukaryota > Viridiplantae > Streptophyta > Pinopsida > Cupressales > Cupressaceae > Thuja > Thuja plicata. The sequence continues at coordinate 218,227 of MU227976.1, read as the reverse complement.
GAAAATAAAACATTAAATAATATAGAGATTGCTTTAATAGAAATTAACTAACAAGATCAAAACTTGTACATGCTACTCTTTTCAATTATTCCTTCCGTGAAATTTGTCCATCATGAGCGAAAGAGTATCATTAGGGTTTTTTACCACCCAATCATGGATATTTTGATCATGACTAACCATCACCCATAGAACTTCCAGTGAAGTAGCTCAGCCCTTCTCAGGAGCATTCGAGCACGGTTTCCATTTTCTTGCCATCTAAAACTTGGTGTAGAACCCACAACTGTCTTAGCCAGTCATCCTAAAGACATCCTTGCCTACTAGGTGACCTTCCTAGCTAGACGTTGCACTACCATTTCTAGTGACTGGCATATACTACCTGAAGCATAGTACCACCTTGGCTAAGGTTTTGAATAGTACATGGACATACCTTGTGCAGTCAATGTCACCACCAATGTCATTCCATGGACCTCCTAGCCTGATAAATTGGATAACCTTATCCTAATGGCATTAACTTTCTCAAGTATCACAAGTTAGAGTAAATACATCCTAACCTTATCAGGGCATATTACTTAAGCAACTATCAAATTTACAATTCACCTAACCACAATTAGGTTCGATCTCTTAAGATAGATTCTATGGCTCAAGATAAAGTTACACAGAATTTCCCTATGATTTGGGTGTTAATTTATAGAATGAGAAATTTAATCATGCACTAATTCATATAAGCATTTAACTAATGTGGTATTATATTAATAGAATTCAGATTGATAAGCTTCTATCCTTACTGGAGTCTCTTACAAAACAGGGCTATGATTAGTTTTGTCGCATGCAATCATTTCCATAGATGAATATTTCTTTAATATTACTAAGATCTAGCATTCTCCTAACTCATTTCAATATGCAGATTTAAAGTTAATCCATCTTTGTTCAAATGCATACAGATGAATGAACTACTCTTTTTCTTTTAGCAATAAGCAAGCAAGCCCATGAATGCAAATAAATGATGATGTTTCTAGCACGTGCAGGAATACATGCACTGATCTATCGCTATTAAACATGTATGTAGACCCATGATAATCTTTCTCAAATACAAGCTTTTAAAGTGCAGAGATACAATACGAACTTTCTTGATGTTGTGAAAACATACGATCTACCTTAATGAAGAATAGATTCTATTTTATCAATCTTGAATGTATACATTCTAATGATCTGGAAATGCATGCCTTCTATTTAATCAACTGAAACATCTTCTATTGCATGATTGGGTCAGTCGCAAATGGGAACCATTGATTTCAGGTACGATTCACATTTTCCTTATGGCTAAGGGGTTCTCCATTACTAAGTTTGACCTGGCTGAGGATAGAACTAATATTGTGTGATAACGTTTTTTGATGGGAGGATGATATTTATGCTTATGGTAAAGCCCTGGCACCTAGATTTTGATCCTTCTTTTGAAACCTTCACTAAGATCCCTATATGGGTTAGAATCTCTGATCTCCCTATTCATCTTTGGCATGAATCCATCCTTGAGGAACTGAGTGAGGCTCTAGGGGATTTTCTGACATTGGATCATGATTCCTACAACATTTTTCATTTTAGTGTTGCTCGTATTTTAGTTGATCTTGACATCTCAAAGGGTCTCCCAGCTGAAATCGAAATTGAATCAACATCAGGATCTTGGATCCAGTCGCTTGACTACAAGGGCATCCCCTTCAGATGTCGAAAATGCTTGAAGACTGGCCACATTTCTTCCCAATGTGACCTAGAACACAAGAAAAATAAATCTTCTCCCTCTTGGTGGAAGGGGGCTTCCACAAAACATTACACGGTTACTAAAAGTCCTCGGTCTGGGAAGAAGGATGATTTTGTTCTTCCTCTAGCTGCCCCTGCGGAGTCAACTGTGGTTGCTCATTTTGAAGCGTTGTCTGTTGGAGACTCCTCTGCTCTTCTTCTATTGGTTGTTGTTGCTGGTGGGACTACTGGTGGGTCTGTGTCTGCTGGGGCATAACCAGATCATTCTCCACTGGAAGTTATTGCTAATAGGACTGGGGGTGTTGGCTCGACTGGTCATGTTGGAGTTTTGGCTCCTGCTAGTTCTAGTTTGGCTACTCCTCTTACTGATAGATCTTTAATTGGGAGTAAAGTTAGCCTGGTGCTGGATATGTTGCTGATAGATCCTTCTCCATTGTTGGTTGTTGGTTCTTTAGCTTTGGACTCTTTGTGTTGGCAGAATGATGTTGCTAGAGTTGAAGATGGTTGGGTCACTGTTAAAGGTAAAAAAAATTAAGAGGTCTTCTTCTTCGTTTGACATGACCCTTCGGTCCCATAAGAAGGGGATGAGATGATTGGTTTACTTCTTCTTGCTACTGCTCCCTAATGTTTCACCTTTTGTAGCAATTTTGGTAGGTTTTCACTGTGCTTGTGGTGTGTGTGATTCTCTTAGGCTTCGGCTGATCTGACTTTTTTTGGGAACTCTTATTGTTCTATCTTAAGTTCCTATATGTACAAGGTTTCGGGGCCCCTTCAAAACCTGTTGTTACAATTAATCAAAAACTAAAATGCATACATTCTAACTGATTCAGAATGCATACATTTTCCAATGAATAATAAGCAAACAACTCTATAAGCAAAATCTCAAGAAAATAAAGCCAAAGATAAACTCTTAAGGGAAGCCCTCAACACAATAGTGTGTCTTGTTCTTATAGACTGCCATGCAAGATGCGGAAAATCCGATAAAAAGATGGAAATCACTTAAGAAGTCAATAATGAGAAAAGAAAGGTGTGCCTACAAAAGACTTCCCAATTGATGTAAAGAACAACCACAGTCCTCTCAAAGCACAACAAAAACAATTTCAAACGCATGCTCAACTCAAAAATTTTCCACAAGTTTCTTCCGCACACAGCAAGCCGGACCCACGTACATCAAAAGTGAATGCTTAATGTAATAGTAATGCTCCCTTCATAGCAATGAGCGAGGAAGGAGTAACTCTTGCCTGCAGTGGTAAGAGGGAGTTACTCTTGCCACCTCATTTGTCCACTCTGCAAGAGATATTAACGTTCCTTCATGAAATGAATAACAAGCATGTCGAATGACCAAATACAAGAATGCTCCAATAGTTATTTAAAAAGAATACACACACACACACTTGTTTGTATGTATGTTTATACATATATTTGTACGTATATAAATCTATTTACTATAGGATTAATCAAAGCAAAAGAGAGATCCCAAATGAGACTTAATCCAAAATACACAAAAGATATAGGATCAATTAATTAATGATTATCAAGGTTGTTTATTAAAATTGATGAGGAGCATCTATGCCTAGAATACTAGCTAGACTAACTAGGCATCAAAATATCACACCCCCAACTAAAGTAACAGATAACGGTCAAGGTTCTAGCTCGAATGACAATAGTGACTTTCACCATTGCTCGTGTGCCATTACGTTGATGATACTCTTTCCCCACTTGCGGGATGGTTTCTCCTCTTGCATCCACTAACATGGAAGGATTAGATATCCACGTCGTTGTAATAATCTCATGTTATCAAAATCAATATAAATATGCATCAATTTTCCAAAGAGTTTCTATTACAATTTCATTCCAACTATTCTATGTAAGAAATATATAAATCCTCCTAGTATTATTTCCATTAACAAAACGAGAAATGCATATTTATTCTCATTAGCAAATCCACTTAACTGAAATAACTAAAAACCAATAAATCGTTATTGCCACAATTCACATAAAATAGTTATAGTTATAAAGTAAAACGGTCACAAGGAAGGATGTAACAAATCTAGCAAACAGTTTTGACTTTTATTCCAGCAATATTTAACAAAAAAATAAGTTGGAAATCAGCATTGTTAGTGTTGCATTGTTCTCAAAATAGTGTATCAGAGACTTTTCGGCAATGTATCTTGTTATATATTTGGTTTCTTCAATGTAAAGAAATTTTATCTAATGTTTTTCCACCTACAAAGTTTATTATGCATGGCTTACTATCTAGTGTTATTTTGTAGCAGTCATCTCTTGCCAAAGCCTTGAGAGTTACCCAGCTTCAATTTAGAGCTCAAGAATCAATTATCTCAAGTTCAGTCCCAACTAGCAGCTATTGCTAAATACCACAATGGATTTTTCGCATAACAACAATCGTTATTGTGGAGGAGCGTGTACTTGATACTCTTGGTGAAGAGTGATATCCGTATTTTTGTATTGCATAATCTGCTCCTTTATTGCTTCACTCAAACATGTTATGTTGATTTTTCTCCTCTTTGTAATGCCTTGTTGCGGCTAATTTTAAAACCTAAGTTGTTTTCAAGATTCTCATCTTGCAAGAACACTCTATTATTTAGTGATATTGCTATCAGGATTCAACTGTGTAGTTTTCGAGTCAAACTCATTGACCCATGTTTCATGAGTAGTGGTTCACAAGAACCCATCTCTCATGAGAATGAATGGAACACTTAGCACTCATTACATCTAGGTGATGCTCATGGAGGTGAAGCACCAGGACTTCCCAGGAGGTCACCCATCCCAGTACTACTCCAGCTCAAACGCGTTTAACCATGGAGTTTCCTCCATAAGTTAAGCCCACTTTGCTTACAATTGCTCTCAACTCAAGTTGTGTAGGATTTGCTCAATTCCTTAATTGTATAACTAAAGTATGGAATACCTATTATAGTAAAAGTGGCAACTAAAAAATACATAAATTAATTCAATTCTTTGCTTCTGGATTTGATTGTGTAAGTTTTTTTAGCATCAACGTTTCGGATCACACTCTGTGATCCATCATCAGGATGAGAGAGTGTGTAAGAAATGTAAAAATATAAGATGCAGTCAAAGCCTCACTCAAAGGATGTATAAAAAAGGAAGGGGTAGAGAGGACACGCAAAGCGGAGAGAGAG
>MU227976.1:189461-212631 GCA_018584345.1 Thuja plicata | reverse complement strand
AAAGAGGGGGGCATGGAACTAGCCACCAAAGGAGGGGAAGGGGGGGGGAAGGGGAAGGGGGGACTGTCAAGAGCGATGGTGGTTGTCGAGAGTGCCTAGCAGAGGTTTCCACGAAAGGTTGATGGACCACCTTTCATCTCGATTGAGATTGATGGGATGGTAGTTTATTTCAATAGCCTCCTTAAACTTCCTCTTGAAAAGGTTTTCCTCCTTGGAAAGGATCTCGGTGCTCTCTAAACAAATATGATGTTTGGTGGCAAAAGAGTGCTCGGCAAGGGCGTATTTGTGGACCCTATCATGCCTAATGTTAGCACTATGCTCTCGGATTCTGGTGTTGAAAGAGCAATCTGTTTTGCCTATATAGGGGGTGCCACAAGAACAAACAATCTTATAGACTCCAAAGTCTAAGAAAGAGTCTTTGGAGTATTTGAGAGGGGGGACCAAATTCCTTAACCTAGAAAGGGGTTTGAAGGCAACACGAAGGCCCTTTCTAGTAAGAATTTTGGCAATTTTTTGGGAAATGCCATCCACAAAAGGAAGGGTGGCATTCAAGGGAGGAGGGGTAAGGGAGAGTTTAGGAATGGAAAGGGAATGGTAGGAGGACTTGGCTTGGTTGACAGCCTTCGAAATTTGCTTATGAGAATACCCATTCCTCTTGAAGACTTGGCGAAGATGGGTAAGTTCACAATTTGAATCGTCATCATCGCAAATTCTATGCGCTCTAAGGGCAAGGGTCTTAAGGATACCGAATTTTTGGTTGGGGTGGTGGTGGGAATCGGAGTGGAGGTATAAGTCGGTATGGGTGGCCTTGCGAAACACGCGACGACCAAAGGAACCATCAGGCTTCTTGATGAGAAGAACATCAAGGAAGGGTAATTGGTTATCAGACTCAAGCTCCTTGGTGAAGGAAATGCTTGGGCAAATGTTGTTGATGTGCTTATGGAACTCTTCAAGCGTCTCAAGCCCATGCGACCAACAAACATTGGTGTCATCAACATATCGCTTCCACCATTTGGGTTTAAGGAGAAAGGAGTGGAGGGCCATCTCCTCAAAATGCTCCATATAGAGGTTAGCTATGACAGGGGAGAGAGGGGAGCCCATAGCCACCTCATCAACCTGTTCATAGATGACACCTTGGAAGGAGAAGAATGTGGATCGCAAGCAAATCTCAACCAAATCAGCGATCTCCGTACTAACCTTGCTCTTAATGATTTCAATCGAGTCAAGAATAGGCACCTTCGTGAAGAGGGAGACCACATCAAAACTTACCAAGATATCATTATTCTCCCACCTAGTGTCCTTGATAAATTGAACAAAGTGGTTGGAGTCCTTGACAAAAGAGTCGGACTTGCCCACCAAGGACGAGATTAACTTGGCAAGGTGGGAGGCTAGAAAATAAGTGGGAGACCCAATGGTGTCGACGATGGGCCTCAAAGGAATCTGATAATGTTGATTAATACAAAAATTGTCCAATGATGACAAGATTTTCAGATTGTACATAGATATGAAGTGGAAATTGCACGCTGGTTGGCAAGGTAAAAATTAAATGAGGGGGAGAATTGGATCAGATTGCATAACGATATATATTTTTTATTGGAAAAAATGTATTTATTAATAATAAATAATCAAAATAATAGAGCAATTTTTCCAATAAAAAATATATATCATCATGCAATCTGATGTAATTCTCCCCATCATACAATGTTTACCATGCCAACCAGCATGCGATTTCCATTTCATAGCTATGTACAATCTGAAAGTCTGTCATCAACTGGACAATTTCTATATTTTTTGGTTGTCCCTTTTACTATAATAAGTATTCCCACTTCATATCTATGTACAATCTGAAAATATGTCAACAGTTGGACAATTTCTGTATTTTTTAGTTGTCGCTTTTACTGTAATAGGCATTCCATACTTTAGTTATACAATTAAGGAATTGGGCAAAACCTACACAGCTTGAGTTGAGAGCAATTGGAAATATTTGACCCATGCTGCACACCATTGTACAGCCTCTTAGTAGTTGTGGCAAAGGGAAAAAATGATTTTTCACCTTGCCAACCAGCGTGCAATTTCCATTTCATATCAATGTACAATCTGAAAATCTGTCATCAATTGGACAATTTCTGTATTTTTTAGTTGTCACTTTTACTATAATAGGTATTCCATACTTTAGTTATACAATTAAGGAATTGGGCAAATCCTACACAGCTTGAGTTGAGAGAAATTGGAAATAGTTGACCCATGGTGCACACCATTGTACAACCTCTTAGTCGTGGCTAAGGGAGAAAATGATTTTTTTATTACAGTTTGAATGAAGCAAATCTAGGTGGTTCTTCCTCAAACTATGAGTTTGGAAGAAACTATCATACAGTTTTTACCTTGCCAACCAGCGCGCAGTTTCCACTTCATATCTATGTACAATCTGAAAATATGTCATCAATTGGACAATTTCTGTATTTTTTAGTAGTCACTTTTACTATAATAGGTATTCCATACTTCAGTTATACAATTAAGGAATTGGGCAAATGCTACACGGCTTGAGTTGAGAGCAATTGAAAATATTTGACCCATGGTGCACACCATTGTACAACCTCTTAGTAGTTGTGGCTAAGGGAAAAAATAAATTACTATTACAGCTTGATTGAAGCAAATCTAGTTGGTTCTTTCTCAAACTATGACTTTGGAAGAAACAAGGAACTCCTCATACCAATTGGTGACCTGGATGAAAGTGCATTCTTAGCATATAGGAACACTAATATTTGGGTTCAATGACTGATTAGGTGTAGCATTCTTAGCTTTCAGTGTACAATTAGATAGGTTCCCTTGGTTGGTTTGTCATAAGCATTATTAACATGTTGACAAGCATTGGTTAAACACTCTAAAGACTTTATTTTTATGGCTTTATAAGCATTATTCATTTCTTGTTGAAAAATCATGAAAATGGTGTGCATCATGAAGGTTTGTGTGGTTATAAAGGTCTTCATTTGGGCTTCACCTTTGAGTTGAGTATGCAAACTGTGCTTCTAGGTTTGCTTGCAAGTTCTTGTCTACATTATCACCATCAATGTGGAAAAAATTACCTAACATTCCTTGATGCTTACTTGTTTTCTATCATCTAGAAGATGACATTTTCTTTCAAGGGGGATGATGTAGTTATATACAATGCCTATTATTATTTTTTGATAATATAGTTTATCCAACTATGTATTAGTTGATAACTAGGAGGTATTTTCTACAGCAAGTCAAATTGTGATATTGTTAGGAGGCCTTCTCCGAGAAGGCCCAATGCTTCACCTCTGTGAGCAACACCTAGATGCAATGAGTGCTAAGTGTTCCTTTCATTCTCATGAGAGATGGATTCTTGTGAACCACTGCTAATGAAACATGGGTCAATGATTTTGACTCAAAAACAACACAGTTAAATCCTAATAGAAATATCACAATATGTATTAGTCGTTTGTCAGCATTATGTATCTATAAGAGTTAGTCGATAATTGTGTTCCTATTTGCAACAATCAAGTCCTTCAAATAGATTTTGTTTTGTCAAGGAAAGTAATATGACCTTGTCAAAACAACTTTGAGCCCTAGCTAAACATCTCTAGTATACTTTTATAATGACTAGACTGCATTCTTTTTTTGTTCACTATTTCAAGTATTCATTTGATCAAATAAGAGAGTAGACATGTGTTAGGTGGTGTGTTTGAAGCAAAATGAATTCTCAACATATCTTCTTAACATACATGAGGCCTTAAATGCATTTTTACCATTCATTCTCATAATGATTTAGCTTCTTGTAGCAGCTACAATTGTAATGTGTCCTAAAGTTATTCTCTACCCAAACCTTGACTTCTAACTAGTGATCCCTCATATTATTAGATTGTGATCGTGATTACTAAAGGACAAGTTTTAGAAGTTCTATAAGGAGACTTGAAGCTAAGTGAATTCAACATGCTTTCTCAAATGAGGATACATGGTACTTTCAATCAAGAGACAACATCAAAATTGCATGCAAAAAAATTCATTCTCAGAAGAAAGATTAATAAACAGAATACTCACATATTCTAAATCCTTCATATCTTGTCCACCCACTACCCTAATCTCAATGTGAAGTTTGTTGAAATGCATAAGAAACTTCTCAACAAAATGAAAACAAGGTTGAGAATGCAAAGTTATGTCTCCAAACAATTTGTTTAGGATGTGTTTTTGGTACTAAACAAGTTCTTGACCTCGTCTCATTGTTTGTTAAGATCGCTCTCTTCAATGCAATTAAAGTGAAATCTATGATTCATATGTAATGAATCCATAATTCTTTCCCAACATTTCCTTCCTTTGATCTTTGATCTTTGATCTAGTTGTGTCCTTAAGAGGAAGATTCTCTTGAGAAATATGCATCCAAGTATATTCTCTATGGAGCATATTTGAACCAAAGATATTATCTAGATTGAATTAGGACTCCATTGATTGTGTTCTTGATAAAAATTGAGCCAAATTGAAAGATAAGAAGACTTGCTAAGCTCCCATCTTGAAACGAATGGCAGATATAAATTCTAAACATCCAATTTCAATGGACACCAATCTCTTAATGCTACTACAAATCCTTGTTGCGCCTACTTTTTTCAAAAAGCTCTAAATTATGTCTAATGGTGCTTGAATCTTTTCGATCCAAAGCCTTGGTGAGGAAAAATAATCCTCTAAAGTTGATTGTTCTTTATATAAATCTACATCTATAAAATTTGCCAAAAATCATATTCATAAGACAAACTTTAAACTACTGTGTCTCCCTTTTACAAAGATCAATTTTAGATATCTTTCAAAAACCTTTTTCTAATGACATGAAGATTGCCTCAGTTAAATACTTGTGTGAGGAAAACTGGTTTATACAAGAGAGGTTACATTAAGTCAAACAAGTTCCTCGGAATCATGTTTTTCTTTCCTTAATTTGAATTGCAATCCTAGTCCCTCCCATTTTGATACCATGTAGAAACTGATGATTGCCTCAAAAAAATATAAAATAGTCAAGTCAGGAAAAGAAACACAAAGACAAAGGATATGGTAAAACCCATGAGAAAACAATATTGTATGTCAATATGATCAAACAAGATGTAAATCGATGATGTTGATATATGTATACATACACATTCAAGTCATCTATACAAGATACAGAAAACTTGAACCAATATAATATTACACATTATTGCAAGTGTCCTTGTAGGCAACAACATACCATGAAGGGCAAGAGGCGAAATTATACAATTTCAACAAGGGCTGTGTATCCAAATGCAGTTTTATAAATCACTGCCACTGTGCATTAATTGATGCTTTCCCCCTCTGCCTTTGTTTTCTATACACAACAATGGTATTGTCATCCATAAGCATCATGTTCTTATCCCTCCTCTATGAGCAATGTCTGGAATGCCTTTAATTTATTTCTAGTGGTAAGTCAAATAGGCTATCTTCAACAATTAGCGGAGAGAAAGGTCATGCAAGTTGTGGATAATGAGCAAGGAGAGAATGTGCCATCGGTTGAACATGTCCATTAGAGGTAAGGATTGAGACACCATCAGATGTAACATCCAATTCAACAAACTCTTTTCTCTGGCTTTGTGAGCTCAATAAGTTTATTAATATCCTCCACTATGATGTTCATCTTCACTAATGGATCACTCACATCAATGCAAGATCCCTTGTGTAGAAACCAGTATTCCACTTCCTCTCTATTACCATCTTGAATCGTCTCCATATTTAAGAACTTTCTTTCATATCCTGCCCTATGTCAATGCAATTTCTATTTGTGTCCTCCTGCAATTGGAAAAACCTTGGTATCAACTCGTTTTTCTTGTGGTAACCTTCCTTGCGTAGTGAATCACAATTCCTCTATGGTTTCTTTATATGTGGGAGGTTTAGAAAAAATATTTCTTCAACAACCAAAGCCTATTTGTGCTCCAAAATGAAGTCACCAACCTATGCCTTCACCTTAATCGAGACATCTTGGCCCTCTCCATCTAAGTCTTCATATGTAGAAGCCAACTTCATTGTGAAATAAAGACAATAATGTCAAGGGATGCTAAAAAGTATACACACAATCAAATCCAGAAGCACTAAGAGATAAATTTAGGGAGATCAAGAAGCAAACATCCTGCTACATACATCTCGATGAACATACAATCAATTTAAACCCACTAATCAGCCCAGTTGTGATCTATAAAATAATTTATGCAAAAGGGAAACAAAGTAGTCTTAAGAGATTAACTAGTTTGCAAAAGGATGATGCCTATTCATATGTACACTCCACAATTGATCTAGTCGCAAATATTGTTGATCAGTGGCCTAGAAGGCTAGATCATAATCAATAGTTTTTCTCTAGCTTATTTCGGAAGATCTCCTGGTAACATTGTCTAAATTTTTTTTGTTGCACTCCATTATTTCAAAGTGTTTCAATATTAGGGAACCAAAATCATAGAGGGTAGGGTTGAACCTCTAGATCACTCTATTTAGAAGGACAACAATATCTATGGGAATACTTGTTATTGTCTTCTCCCAAGATCTGTAAGAGATTGACATTGTCTCCCTAAAGTATTCACAAAATATTTGGACATTAAAGGGACTCTATGAATGAAGCATGCATGTATCTATCCTTATATGACTTATTATCTTCATGCAATATGCCTGCAGTTCCAAATTTCTTGTCATTCTAGGACAACTTGTGATTTGGAATGGGAAAGCTTATTTAACTAATTTTTATGCATTATTGGTATATTTGATTTCTGAGTAATGAGTTAGCCTTTAGCTATTTCAGGTAAGCCTGAAAGTTTGTAAACTATGAAAATCAACTTTCACAATTGTTTGTGAAAGCAAATGCTCTCAGCAACAATTCAACATACATTGGAGTGATGCCAAAGACAATCAGCATTAAGAAAGAATATCTGCAAGAATTTACAACACTCAATGGCACACATTTCCATACATTTCTAAAAAATTGTTGAGCACTTGAGTAAGCTGCAATACAGCTTTTGGCAGCACTCAGCAAAATGGGAAAAGAATTATTTGATATATGCAGTTTGAAGTAGAACAACCAAATGACTGTCTCATTATTGGCAGCTTTATTTGCATGCCAACTCTGTGTTCTTTATGAAAAACAATGTTACAAAATTTCACGTCCCATTATCCTATATGTTTAACCTGTAACAGAAATTGTAACAAGCAGTTAGAGACATTGTAATATGTTGACTACAAATACTGAACAACACCAAGCCAGTAATCCTTCAATCCCAAGCCAACCTGTAGATCATAAGCTGTAGTATGTGACATTCATAATGTTAGGTCAAAAATATTTGAATTATATCACCATCCAAGTAGCAAAAGCTTTAATAGAGCCATTCGAATATAAAGACCATTCTTTGCTTGGCGAAAATATGCTGCTCTTGGATCAGAATCAACATCAACAGTTATCTGCACACTAAACACTGTTAGCATAATACATAAAAACAAAAAGAATGATCGTCAGTACAACATCTACCATGAATTGTCAACTAGAGGTCATGAAATTTACAAGACATCCTGGCCTTTCTGTCTTTCTAACATAACCGATGCCTTTAAGGCTTTAGGGTTCTTTAGTATGAGAAAATCAGTCACCTCATCAAGCCTTGGAAGAGGATGCATGATGACAGCATGTTTCTGTAATGCATTCATTACATTCTTATCAATGATATATTTTCCACGAGCCTCGTTATACAAATCTATTCTCTCACCAAAACGTTCACGTTGAATCCTAGTCTGATAAACAACATCACACTTTGAAGCCACCTCCATCAAATCTCTAGATTCTTCCCAGTTGATCCCTTTTGCAGTGAGATAGTCCTTTATATCGTCCTGGAAATATTGCAGCATGGGAAAATGTAAGCGGCAACAATGCAGAAGAAAGGATGTAAATAAAATATAACCGGGATACATAAAAGATGGTTTCTCCATTCCTTCAAAAGGTCACGGTACTAACATCCTTTAATCTTTTTATTATTCCACTTGAATCACTTAACAATGAAACTACGGACATGCAGGACTTCCAAACCTATTACAATGGTACATACAGTCATTGCCAAACTCATATCTTAGAATACGCCTTCTTGCAGAAAAAATCTTATAATGATCGCGTAAGCAATGTCTAGCAATATGAGCCAAGCTTGGAAGATGGAAAAGGAACTGGCTCTCATTAGCAGGAAGAATTCAGTTGATCAAAACCACTTCTCAGGCCACACCAATATAGATCATGTCTGTATTAAATAAAAAACCATCAAAAGTAGCCAACTTAATTTAAACAATTTAGAAATTCCTCTGTTGTGCAGCAGCTAAAATGAAGAACATTCACCTTCTTCATTGGGAGAAAATCTGTAAGCAGAAGTCTACAGGAAGCATTCCAGAAAGTTCTTGACAATCAAAGCTCAAGTCATGGGATGACCTTCAGAAACTGTGTTATGTTCTCTTGAAGAAGAAAAATAAGCTGATGGCTCAACTGCAGATGATCAAGACACAGATATTGCATGTCCCTAATCTGGAGCGGATTTTTAAGGTGATTAATCAATGTGTTGAATATGCTTACTGAGAGCACAGGAAGGTCTTCCCTGTATTAATCTTGGATTATGCATTACAGACAAAATTGTTGTTGTAGTCCCTGAAAGTAAAGTCTACCAAAACTACCATTGCCTTTGGCAGAATTTATTGGTCCATCTATCATCATTTCATCTTTCACAAACCACACAAGGGAGCCTCTGGTCATACTTATTGGAACTAGGCCCAAAAAGATTGACAGAAAACGGAAAAGATATTCTATTCAAAAAGAGCTACGAAAGAGGGGGTGAGACCACAAGCCCTAACACACCACAAACTAATGAATGCACTCCAATAGGAATAACTTCCTAAACCACTCAGTAACCTAATCTTGACACTTCCCCACATAATCACTTTATTATCTGATAATTAATTAATAACAGGTGTCTCAAAGAGATGCAGGCCCCTCGCATTTATTTATTACTAAATACTACCTAACCTAACAATTTTGGATCGCAAACCCATCAAAGATAAGGTTATCTCTATTGTCAGATAGTCTAGTTAAACAGAAACAGAAGATTCTTCGGAGAAGTCAAAATCTAAAAACTAAAAACCCTGTTCCTGAATTCTTAAGAACTTGAACACTAAAGGATTGGAACATAAGCCAAAAGGAAAAGCGTGTAACGCATCATTGGAAAACAGTTCTGAAAGTAATCCCCATATATAGGCTTGTTTCAAAGATCCTGGAACCTATCACAAACTGTGAACTGCCAAAGGAGGACCGAATCGGACTTAATTTTGCTTTTGGCAGACGAAGGGAGCACAGGCCAAGCAATACACCGGGTGCATCTAGAGATATCTGCTGGTTCAGCAATGCTTACTTATAGCAAAGACCATGCCAAGAGCAGCAATAACCTAGCCAAATGTAGAGCCTTCTCAGCCAGACTGACAATTGCAACAAAGTTGAAGATAATTATAGAAACAGTTAAGAACAAACACTACAATTGGTGCTTGTATTAAAATATAATGAACATTTCAGGCCTTATTAAGGATTTCCCTAGGGCAAGGATCCAGTTTGTTCAGTGAAGTTGTATCAGACATGCGGACCATTAATACAGTTGTTTAGATTCAATGAGGAAGAATGAGCTAAACAACAAGAATTCAGTCAAGATCATGATCTTATGAAATTGTAAAAAGAACCTTTTCAAAACTCAATGAAGTTGGGTCATACTATTGGTACCATTTTTCCCCTTAAAAACCAATTTCAAACTCTTTTTAAGTCAACTAGAACCCCTACTTTCCAATTCTACCCTTATGAAACATGTGTTTACAGTTTAAACCAAAAGGTGATGTATGATTGACTTCCGAATCCCATTTCCCTGTAGCTTCTCAATACATTGGGCAAAACTACTTCACAGGTTCTCCAGAAAAGCCTTGACAAATATCATCCATCAAAAAGATTCGTTCTAAAAAAATTATTTTATCTAAAAAAGTTACAATGTGGATACTCTTAGTAAGATCTTTTGGCACCACGTGCAAGCAATGGCTTCTTGTGCACAATGCCATTACATGCAATAATGAAAATTAAACAACCAACTGAAAATCGTCCAAATGAGGGTCTGGCCACAGTTTGTGAATCTTATGTTGTGGTGGCAAAGCTAGCACAAAAGGTTTTGTAGCCAAATGGAATGGAGGATGGATTACAGCTTATCCACAAATAATCTAATGAATTACAAAATTTGAAAGGGCGTGGGGAATTTTTTTGATGGCTTACTATTGCGTAATTAATGCAAACAACATAAATGACTATTACAAGTGGTCACTTAGCCTCTCCACAAATAAAGGAGTGTATAAATGATTCACAATGCAGTTTGTATCCAATACTGTGTACGGAAGAATGTCCCTGCAAGTCAACAATGCTGCAGAAATATGAGCTGTAAAGGGCTAAATTTGTTATATAAACCAGAATAGGTGATAGAGAAAGAAGGTCAGCTATCTTAACTGTTGGAAGGCAGCGCTTGCAGAGCAGGTCATCTTCTTTATGCATTGCAGTAGATGATACTTTACCCCTCTCAATTGTTGCAGCTTCCTTTACTTAGTCTTCATTTTTTATATCATAATTTTTAAATTTCCATGCATTGAAACAAATAGTCTCGAAGTACTTGCAAAAGGTTATGGCAAATAATGCTTTCTCACTTGACCATTTCACAAAGTAAGATAAATTACTAACAATAGAGTTTGAATCCAATACGGTGTGAAGAGAAGCAAGTAAAGAATGATGTAGAATAGTGTGCATCTAAATGTGTTTTTAAAACCAGAAAGGATGATAAAGACAAGATAATCAGCTATGGTAGCTTCTGTTGGAAGGCAGTGTTTGAAAGGCAGGCTGTCTACTTTATGTGTCATGGTGGATGACAGTCTACCTTTCAACCATTACAGTTTCTCTTTCTTCTTGATCATAGATTATTTCATAACTTCTACGCATTGGAACAAATGGACTTGAGTACTTGCAAAAGCTTGCATCAAAGAACAGTTTCTTTCTTGAACATATTAGGAAATAAGACAAAACAACTAAGAATGGATGACATGGAAAGCATTAAGGTGGAGTGCTATTGATGGAACGATGCCTTTGCAGAATCTATGATTTTTAAATAAAAGAACTTTGTTTGCTCCGTTGATGTCTGAAACTGCAACTATCACACTATTCAAAGGAATGCTTGTGATTGTACCAATGTTAGCAGGAATGCTGTCCTTGATAATTGTACTTCAAGTTCACATATTAACAAGTGTTGTCTGTGTGTGTCTTGTTTACATTCAGGATTGTGCAACCCATAGCTTGGGTCCATTTCCAATGTACAAATCTGGTATCTAAACTCATAGATTTGACCAAATTTATGATTTATGTGAAATTTGTTGCTAAATATGCCTGAACATTCTCACTCACATCAAGAATCCTACAATGATCAATTGTAGTTGTGAGTTATTGTTTGATATTGGATGGTGCAGTTTTGGCCACTCATGACGCTTTTTCAAGAATGTCAAAAGCTGTAAAATCTGCTTTCTTTGCTGGTTTCTTCTGTTTTGGAGGGACTGTGTCTTTCAGCAAGCATATGTCATTGAGAATGCAGAGAGATCCTTTGGCTTGTACAGATGTTAATCAGCCACCCAATATTCTACAGGCTGGCAGGGCTTCTACTGCCCTGTTTTCAGATTCAACTGACTTCCTATTTCATTTCCATGTTTTGGCCAAGCTGGATCAGCTTTCCTCATGACAGCGGTGGATGCTATCTACAGCCACTCTATCTACTGTAGTTCTTTGGGACAACTAACTTTAGGTAGATGGTAAATTTCACTTATAGAAATCTCTTATTAGTTCCCTGTATGAATATAATGGTATTGGCAACTTGTAAGGAATTCCTAAAGTCGGGGAATTCATAAATTGGGATCGTCTTTTTTAGTCTGTTTAAAGAGTTACATTTGTTATTTCTCGCCTGGCTTGCTGAATGTTGCAGAATTTTTGGCAGGCTATACTACCTCAATGGTGGCTTTTGCTTAAACTATAATTATTGTTAAATAGGCTGCTGACGATAAGATGCTGAAATTTGGACTATGTATAACAGTTATTCAAGATGAATCAATCTTGTTAAATTCTAGTTCTATTATATCATCTTATTGATGTGACTATCAATTCTTATGGCCTTCTTAAGGGAACTTCTTTATGAAACTGTAACATTGGAGTTTGTCTTTCATGAATTTCTTAACATTCTGGAAACTGATAAGCACACAGATTTGACTTTCTGTAACCTATGGCAGAGCACCATTCTCCTTTGTTTTGGTTTCCTCATTTAAATAAAACTGTGAAACTAATGCCATACAACTTAGCTTAACAAAATGCACACACAATACTCAATACATGGATTTCTCTGAGTTAAGGAAATATGAAGTATAAACACTAAAAATGAAAGGAAACAAATAGCTTAGAAATTAAAAGAGAATCATGTGGCTTAGAGACAGTGCACACAGATTTCTCTAAATTAACAAGATACAGTTTTTTAAACCACAACAACAAAATTAAAACTATTACTAAGAAATTCAATGAGGGTCATGCAGTTTAGAGATAGTGCACACAGAAATGATTAATGCTGAGCGGTTTACAATTAAACTTGAACTAGTGTAAACTTCTTGTAAAAGATGCTTAGAGAGCCTACCTTCATTTTCACCACATCTGGAGCTACAAAATAAATCTTCACCTTGTTGTACTTGGCAAGCAAATATGCAAGTGATCTAACAGTTCGACCATTTGCAAGATCCCCAACAAGACCAACCTTTATGTCATCTAGACGTCCAATTTCTCTTTGAATCGTATATACATCTAGTAATGCCTGCATCCCAAAGGCATATGAGTACCTAACACTCGACAAAATTGAGAATCAATCATCATGAATAATTTGTTCAAATAATTGGTGATTTAGAGGTTAACACACGTAAATCAGGTTCAATAATTAATATTTTATTTATGAGAAATGATGAAAATCTTGGAAATGATCTATATCATTATGATAAAAATTTCAAATATCCAAACTGACATGACATTTTAAAGTCAGCAACAAGCTTTATCTGTAAGGACCTTCTTACTATTACACTAACCTCAATAACTTAGTTAAGCTCAGGGGCACTTGTCAGAATAAATCAGCGGCTTCAAATAGCAGATAATACATTCTTGGTGAAACTCAAAAGTATTGTCCTTAGAAACCAGTGTAGAGGCAAAAAGCGAGCTTAAGATCGGTATGACTGAAATTCATAATGGATGAAGAACCTCACTTGTAATACCACGAAGACATTACACTTTTCCAAGCATACAGAGAAAAAAACCTGTGTTGGGTGCTGACCAGGTCCGTCCCCTGCATTAATAATAGGAATTTTGGCAGCAGTTGCAGCTTGCCTTGCAGCTCCACTCTCAAAATGCCGCATAACTATAATGTCTGAGTATCCTTCCACAGTTCTTATTGTGTCTGCCAAGGGAAAAATGTGTAAATCCTTGAAAAATAAGTTAGGAAGCTGATATATCTTGATATTTAATGATAACCCACTTATGTAGAATAAATACCTTCTAAAGTCTCTCCTTTTGCCACAGATGAAAATTCTCGAGCATTTTCAGTTGTCAAAACTTCTCCACCAAGCCGTTTCATAGCAGACTCAAATGAAAGTCTAGTTCTTGTTGAGGGCTCATAAAACAAAGTAGCCATCAAGTAACCTCGCAAAATTTGTCCTCCAGCTGGATCTTTCTCAATCTTTTCCATTTGTCCCGCCACCTCAAAAATTGCACTTAAAATTTCCTTATTGAATTGTTGAGCTTCTAAGACATCTTCAAGGTCAAATTTCTTGCCTGCAGAAAATGCAGAGGGCTTTTCCCCGTTGGAAGTGTAGGATTCTGTTGCCTTACTAGGAAACAGTTTATTCAATTGCTTGTCTCTAATTCCTTGCCTTACTGGCTTATACAGACTTGGGAAAACTACCCCACCTGATTGGACTTCATTACCAATGGCACTTCCATTTGACATGGAAGAATGAAAATTTCCTAAAGAACAAATAGACAATTTACTTGAAGACATAGATGTTGTTACAGGATACTGATTTCTCTGACAAATCACTAATGGGTGTCGTCCTCCAGCTCCTACTGATTTAGAATTGAAATGCCATCCTGAAGACTCTTGAATAAGTTCAGATCCCCTCATTGAAAAGGAAATAGAAACATTTGGTCCAAAATCTACAGTGCATATAGAGCATGAAGAGAGGAAGGGCATGGCCATGAAACAAAGAAAAATATTATAATATCTGCAGGAATGCTTTAGACGAAATTATATATTCTCCAACTGGTGCAAATGGGTCTATCTATGTAAACTTCTGGATAGCATTACTTCACTGCCACAAAAAAAAATCATGAAAGTAAATATAGGCTGATAACATAGCTTATTACACGGATAAATACCCCTTCATACAACCACTCAGTTTAAACATTAGAATTTACAATCAGTGACCAAATCACATATGAAATCTGGAAATGTTAAAATTCTCCCATATATCATCTAATGTAATGAAACTTAAAATAATTCCAACGATCTAACTAAGACTTTCCACACTGCACTCAACAAAAGCAGAGAAACACCCAAAATGACAGAATAGAGCAATACAAACAATATTCACCTATCAAGTTACTTTTCATACCGTCGGGGTGTAAAAATTGACAATCCAATTCCATAAACAAGAGAACAGGAAAGACAATTCCAAAGAATTAAATGAGACTGCTTTGTATTGATAGATTGCAGTTTTTGCATTTTCATTCATTGCCCACTTATGCAATTAAACTAAAATTGTAGAAGAAGCCTATATCTAACCAGTATGGGTAGACATGCTGCCAACTTACGAAAGCAATTTCCTACCATGGGAGTTAATAAATACAATCTACATATAGAAGGAAGGTCTAGAAAGATCATCTTGAAAGAAACCAGAAGTTCATTAGATTGCTGCATTTTTCATCCCTGCAAAAACAACCTCTTCCCTCATTCAATTCTAGGTCCTAGAAAATAGGACTTCTTCAACAACAAGCCATTTTAGCTTTGTTAAATGTTATCTTATTCAGCAGCTATTGTATTCTCATTTAAAAAGCCACGCTCCTAAATATTTTGTTTTCTAGATTTACAGGCCCCTTTTATCTCAGATATTTTTTAGGCCAATTTTAGTTATCATTCCTGCACTTATAATTTCAAAATTTGGCATGCTTATTGTTTTCCTAAACCATGCTTTATGCCATCAACACGAGATGCATTGATTCAAGTTCCTGATAATGAGTTGTAAATTTAAATTGCATTGGAGTTGAGGTATGATTTGTGAAATGAAATAGCAGTATGTATATATTATGCAATGTTTAATGATAATCAGAGCAGGATGTGTAGCCAAAGATTGGAGAGAAATATTCTAGCTTGGAGCATGCAGAAGCTCGGACAAGTCACCAATGATATAGCAGAAGCATATGCAGCCCTTCTAGTAGTTAAGCTGGCCAAGAGATTGTCTTTGTCTAATTTACATCTTGAGGGTGATCCGCAGATATCACAAGCGCAATTATAAATGGAGAAGCTGATGACTGGAAAATAGACAAGATTATTAAGATGGTCCGGCTTCTTTTAGCAACAGCCAAAAATTTCAAAATCTCACATGTTAGGTGGGAAAGGAACACAGAAGCAGGTTTTCAAATTTGGCAGTCAAGTTATCCAAAGAGGAGGAAATTGTTACCTTGGTTAAAGATAGCAGGGGCAACGTTAGTGAGTCCATACTTAGCGAAGGTGGTACAGCTCATGTGTCAGTGGTTGGAAAAGATGGCTCTGTATAGCATTTATGAGCCATTTGCTGGCGTATGTGGGAGAAGCGGGCTGCATGTATCGAGAGAATTCCATCAACCTGCATTTATTAAGCATCATTTCTCCTCCTTATTCACCTGTATAACTCTGCATTGGTTTTCGACAAGGTTGCTTGTTTTACCAATGTCACTTTGTGCTAGTGTTCGGTGTGGTTGATTGTTGAAGGATGCAGGCCAATTTTTCTCTTCGAGCGGAAAAGCCAATGATGGCTTTTTGGGAAAAAATCTCCCAAGAGAGACTGCAAAATGTTTTTCTCATTGAGGATGACTTCTTGTTGCAAATCCGTATCATTTTGGATGACGACTTCCTGGAGGTTGAATATCCTTACCAAACCAACATAGACATCTCCTCCCTCTTTATGGCGTGGTGACTCGAATAATCGACCAAGGAAGAGACCACCAAGTTAATGCTTCAATGTGTTCATGAAGAATGGAGAGGTGGAATGGAATCTCTTCTTTTGAACGCGAGACTAGCCGAGGGTTTTGCAGTGCTTTGGGGGAGTGTGGCTTCACACAGGCGAATTTACACCTCTCTGCCGCTTTCTCATTTGGAGTGCGGATGAAGATAAAGAAGTGAGGAGCGCTCTTGCATAGATTGGTTTGAGCGGTCTCAATCACATTTTCCTCATCAAAGACTCAAAGGCACGTTGATTTGCGAAGTACCCAAAGGAGGAAAGACAAGCAACGAAGTAAGGAACGCCAAGGCAACATTGAGGCCGTCCAATTGGGAGTAGAAGAGAAAGCAAACAGTTGGTGGCGGCTGCTCCTATGGGAGGTATAATGGTCAAGGTTAGGCCTTTTGATGGCTGCAATTCCCTATGTTTCTATTTTGGTCCGTCACTATGCTCTAACCCATGTGGTTTGTTTTTGTTAGGCTCTGTCTTTTTTGCATATGCATACAAAGATGGTTTTTATAATGCAGTTTTTTGGAGACCATTCGTGTTTGCAAGAGCCTGTTTAGGAGGTTTTTTGGCGGGTTGTCATCGGCGTCGGACCCCTTGTGTTGCAAATGTATTTGGGGAGTGTTTACTAATGCATCTTTAGGCGATGGTAACTGGTGTGGGCCAGATTTTGTACTTATGTAATTATGTAATTATCAGTGTTACAGGACTCTGCGAGTCCCGAGCCGAGTCTGGCCTCCAGAGTTTTTCTAGCTCTGGACTCGAACTCGGCCATGTCCAGCATAGTCCTGCTCGAACTTGCCGAATCCAAGGACTCGCCGGACTCTGCGAGTCCTGCTGTCTGGACTCTGCTGCGGCCAGCAAGACAAAAAGACAAAAAAAAAAAAACATTTTTTAATTAATTTTACTTACTTTTTTGGGTTTATATATATCTCTTGTCTAAGACCTAAAAAGATCATTCCATCACTTGTAAACACAAAGAAGAGAGAAAAAAGGCTTGAGCAAAGAATATTGGGGTTTTAGACAATAGATTAGCAAATCGATTGGCTCTCATATATTGATTGTTGATTGTTTGTGCAAATTTGTAGCTTGCATTCACACATTGAGAGGAGCTACAAGAAGCATTTGGAGGACTCTACAAATCTGAGTTGCATTTCTATTTTTTGAGCAATTTTGAAGAGGTAAGTTACATTTTTGGTGTTGTTTTCTGAATTTTTTACAATCATGAATCATATTTTGATTTCCATTTTGTTTACATTTGTTTGTCTTTAGATTTGTTCCATTTTATGTTAATGAAAAACTTGAAAAGTAAGAAGCCGTGTTTGATTTTTTTATTGTAGATGCTTATTTTTTTATTTATGATATATTACAGCAGCAGCATAATGTCTCAGCCTGATGGAAGTTCATCTAAGCCTAAATTTTACCTAGATGCAGACCTTGTTAACGTAGCAGGGATAATGCTTGGAAACATGCCATCCCCGGCCCAAAAAACTAGTTATATGTTGGCATTGTGGTGTTAAATACAGTGGGGGAGTATTATCCGATTCAAATATCACCTTGCACATATACCAGGGCAAGATGCTAAAGCATGCAAAGGAGCACCCGAAGATGTTGTACATGAAATGCAAGCTCATTTAGAGGGATATGAAAAGAAAAAAGAGTTGAGAAAGAAGCAACAGGAAGAAATGGCGAGCTTAGGTGGAGAGACCTCTTCAACTCTTCATTTCCATTACCTCCATCTAGTAGTGGTACTGTGAGTGTGACCATTGGGCCTCGGATTTGTAAGAAGAAATCCACACTAGATTCTCTTATTGTTCCACGCACGACTCTGGGTGCCCAACCATCGCTTTAGAGCATGGGTTGGAATAAGGAGAAGCATGAGGCTGCAAAAATGGCACTTGTAGATTTTTTTTTCTACAACAACCTTCCATTTAATGCAGCAAGGGACTTGTTATTATTTTAATTTCTGTCTTATTTTTCTTGCTTTCAAGACTCAAGAATATGCCACACTGATTATATTAATTTTTAAAGTTGAAAGTAAAACTTAATAGTATATTTTTTCTGTTTATTTAATTTGTTTTAGATCTCCTTATTGGCAAATTGCGATAGATGTTATTGTTTGTGGTTCGGGGTTCAAAGCCTCTAATGATGAGGAGCTAAAAGGTCATATTTTGACCCGAAATGTGGCTGATGTAAAAGTTGCAATTGACAAGCAGCGTGAGGTATGGAGGAAGGGTTGCACCATCATGACTGATGGTTGGACCAATAGAAGAAATAGAACACTACCGAATTTTCTTGTCTCCTCATTAGGTAATTGTAGACAGCAAAACTTGTACTTAGTACTTACTAGTTGTAAACTATTGATTTAGTGATTAAGATTTTAAATTATGATTGTACTAAATTGCTTTTTTTCTCAGGTGCCACAATGTTTTTGAAATCAATTGATGATTCAGGGAAAACAAAAAATGTTGACTATCTTTGTGAGATATTGGAAGAAGTGTTAAAGGAGGTGGGTGAGGATAATGTGCTACAGATTGTCGCGGATAATGCAACAAATTATGTTGTTGCAGGTAAACTTCTTATGGAGAGGCATCACCACTTATTTTGGACCCCTTGTGCTGCTCATTGCATTGACCTAATGTTGGAAGATCTTGGTAAACTTCCCTGGATAAAACGTGTGTAGAGCACGGAAGAAGTATTTGTAAATTCATATATAATCATACTTGGGTCCTCCACCTTATGAGGAAGATCACAAATAAAAAAGAGTTGGCTCATCTAGGGGTCACCCGATTTGCAACAAATTTTATCGCGTTGCAATCCTTGCTCGAGTCCAAGGCCACTTTGAAACGCATGTTTGTAAGTGAGGAGTGGACCGCATCATCATATGCGAAGACCAATGCAAGGAGAGAGACGGCTGATCTGGTTTTTGATGAGGGTGGCTTTTGGCAACCGGTCAAGGAGATTGTGCGGGTAATTTTCCTTTTTGTCCTCATTTCCATTTCATTTCATCATTTTTGTTCACACTTGTTTATGCTCATTGTTAATTTTTAAAAGTAAAACTTAAAACTTAAAGCTTAATGTTTGCACTTTACACTTTCACAATGATTGCAGTTCATAGAGCCTCTTGTTCTCCTACGAATTGTTGATGGAGAGAAGCCCACAATGGGATACATTTATGAGGGCATGGATAGGGTGAAAGAGGTCATTAAATCTTTTTATGCAGGGAATCAAGATAAATATGGTCCCATATGAGATGTCATTGATTGACGATGGCACAATCAACTTCACTAGTCTATACATGCAACTGCCCACTACCTTAATCCGGCATTCCAATTCAGCCCAGGTTTCAAGGCCGATGATGAGGTGTGGAGTGGTGTCATGTCCCCAAATAATTATTCATTATTTGGCTACTAAAGGAATTAATTATTTAATATTAATTCCATCGTCAAATTAATATTAAATAATTACAAGGGGTTTGCTAAGTGTTTAATTAAATTTTTGTTAAGTGTTGAATAAGGTAGTTTCCCTTACGGGAATACTACAACCGAATTTGTTTTCAATAAAAGTCGGGTCTTGTCAAGGATGCGACATGCTTGGATATTGACAAAAATTGTTCTTGGTGTGAAGACAAAAATCACATTCCTTTCGTCAAGTTATCGTCTGGCCAAGTGGAATCTGGACTTGGGAGAGTTAACGGAGATCTGGAAGAATAAGGTGTTGGTTGTCGATGCCAAATGGAAGAGTCGGGCCGAGTTGTTAATTCATGATGAATTTCATCCTTCTGCAAAGACACGGTTTGACAGTATCCGGTGAGCTCTTGGCAAAACGACAAGGAGTGTCGTTTATGAATTGCTTGGAAGGCACATCCGTTTTGGATGCTAGCGGGCAGTGTTAGCAAGTGCACTTGGCAAATAAAGAAGTTAACGTATAAGTCTAGACACGAAGGCGTTGGTTTTTGGATGTTAGCGGGTTGCCTCGGCAAATAGAGATGAAGGAGCATTGATTGACGACTGCCACATCATATCGGGTTCTACAATACTTATACGCTACACTACGCGGGAGTCATGGTGACGGATTTGCGGCTGGGTTCTACGGGATAATACCTAGCGTATCAGATAGTCAAAGATCTGCGGGTGTCATTCAACCGCCCAGAACGCCATATTTAAACACAGGTGCCCAGAGATTATTCATAACTCAATATTACATATGTTTTAAAGTTTGAATATCTCAGTAGTGAATTCAATGATTATGATTAGCAATGTGTCAATAATTTACAGTGGATGTATTTATTCATTACCAATGGAAGAATGTTTGTTCATGCATTTATTTATTTGCGTTCATGCCACCATACATAATTGAAACATAGAATAGTGAGGTTGTGAAAACGCATCAGTATTTGGGAACTTTACAGTGGTATCAGAGCTTTCAATCTTGCCAGCCTGTAGGGTGTTTAGATTTTGTGTTGCCAAAACAGAAAAAAAAAATGTTCTACTGAATATGCCATCAGGTCATTACAACTTCCGGAATACCAGAGAACGACAAAATAGAAATCAAACCAGTCCTTCTAGTTCAACTCCACAATTTGAAATTGAGGAAAGTCATACTGAGATAGAAGAGGAAATAATTTTTGAACACAACAATAAGATGGGGGAACCAGAAAATAATAGGGAGTTAATTGCTGCATTGATGAGAAGTCAACAGGACATGCAAAACAATATAAATACTACGACCAATTTGATGACTCAATTCATGGCTCAAAATTTAAATCAAAATCAAAACGAAGGTGGTAGGGATGATCGTTCAGTTAATTACAATCAGCCTGAAAGAACAACAACGGCCAGACCTTACATGCCAAATCTTACTCCTAGAAATTTGCACCCAGAACATGAACCTACTGCTAGAGAGGTACAAAATGAAATTTTAAATTATTGGGAATCAGCCGGGGCAGAATTCAGATCTCACATGTCATTTAGAGAGTACATGGATGTCAGGATGAGACATAGACCTCATAGGGGCAGAAATTACAATAGTGAATTACAGAGGAAAATAGGGAAGATGTCCATACCTTACTTTGATGGCACAGGCAAGACAACTGCTAGGGCATGGGTTCAAAAGTTAGACACATATTTTCAATTAAACCGTATGATGGAGGATGAAGCTATTAAATATGCAGCATTACATCTAGATGGAGTAGCACATGAATGGTGGCACCATGGGCAGGTCACCTTGGGCCATAATTTGGTAGATACATATCTGGAATTCACTGAACATCTCATTGATAGGTTTGATTCCAAAGATCCTGAATTACATTTAAAAGAGTTAACACAACTGAAACAAATAGGGACAGTTAAAAAATATATAACAAAATTTGAAAAATTGGCTGTGCTTGTCACTGAAATTTCTGGGCGACACAAGATTGTTATTTTCATTGATGGACTCTCTGATTCTTTGAAAGGATGGGTGAAGTCTTTATATCCTACCACACTACAAATGGCTATTAAGAAGGCTAGAGATTTAGAACCTTCCTCAAAAAGAAAGATTTGGAATAAAAGCCCTCTACCAAAACCAGATAAAGACAAAGAGCCTTCCAACAAAGAAACGTTTCCAAAACCCAAATTCGATAAAGAGGAAAGCGATGAACTCAGGAGGCGCAAATTGTGCTTCACTTGTAAAGAGTCATGGCAACCAGGTCATAGGTGTTTGGGCAAAGGGAAAATACATTACATTGAAGTAATATCAGATAATGAAGACGAGGAAAATATAGATCCAAATATAGAAGGTTCCCAAAAGGTTCCTACTTCTGATCAGGAAAATAAACAGGAAGGAGGTATAATAGCATCTATGAGAGGAAATCATCATTACCGCATTTTCAGAGTAAGAGGGGTGTTACAGGGACAGCGGGTTATTGTGATGATAGACAGTGGATCGACTCAAAATTTTATTGACACTGCTCTTGTTAAGAAACGAGGTTTACATATAGTCAAACATGAAGGTTTTGATGTGAAAGTTGCAGGTGGTACTAATTTACTGAGTACACATA
Organism: Thuja plicata; assembly: GCA_018584345.1. Classification (NCBI taxonomy): domain Eukaryota; kingdom Viridiplantae; phylum Streptophyta; class Pinopsida; order Cupressales; family Cupressaceae; genus Thuja; species Thuja plicata. The sequence continues at coordinate 190,232 of MU227976.1, read as the reverse complement.
AGGTTCCACAACTAAGTATTGCTCTGGGTAATTATACAGTGACAAATGATTTTTATGTAATTGATTTGGCGGATACTAACGTTGTGTTAGGTATTCAGTGGATGGAAACCTTGGATAAGTATTCTCGGAGTTTCAAACGGATGGAATTTTCTTTCAAAGTTGATGGACAAAAGGTGATTCTCAGAGGAATGTCAAATGGTGGACCCAAGATTGTTACTGCTATAAGGATGGAAGCTATTTTCCGTCATGGTGAGGTTGCTTGGTCAGCACAGTGTTTGATTTCTACAAAGGTAACAGGTTTTGAATCTAAGCACTATTCAGATGATTTGTTGCGAGTATTAGATTCACACAGTTTAGTTTTCAATGATATACCCCCTGGGGTACCTCCAGATAGAGGTTTTTAACATACTATTGAATTGGAGGGACTAAGCCCGTCATCACTACTCCATACAAGCATCCTAAGGCATTCAAAGATGAAATAGGAAAAGCTATTAAAGAGTTATTGAAGATGGGACACGTTAGGCCCAGTTTGAGTCCATTTGCTTCATCAGTAGTGATGGTCAAAAATAAAGATGGGACTCTACGCATGTGTATCGACTACGTGCCCTCAATAAAAAGACCATAAAAAACAGGTATCTGATTCCCCGCATTGATGAATTGTTAGATGAATTACATGGTGTTGTATATTTTTCTAAAATTGATTTGAGATCAGGGTATCATCAGATTAAGTTAAGGGAACAGGATATTCATAAAACTGCTTTCCGTTGTCAT
>MU227976.1:158766-176893 GCA_018584345.1 Thuja plicata | reverse complement strand
TGTAATTATTGGAATTTAATTCGAAGTTGCAGCAGTAGTTTATTTGTTTCGAAATTTCAGATTATTGTTCATTTTCTTTTTGTTCAAAACCCTTGCAAAAAACAAAAAAAATTCAAACATCCAAAACAAAAACAAAACAAAAAAACACAGTTCAGCAGTTGAGCCTGTGAAGGGTTCTTACAGAGTAACTGGGAGGAAAGGCAGAAAGCAAAAGAATAGCTACCAACAAGAGTCAAAATCAAGGAGGTGTTAATGCCATAGCATGTTCTTGGGGATGGGGTGCCCCATTGTGACCCCATTGGTTCGTAGCTCCAGTCAAAAGCGATCACTGATCAAAAAACAATTATCACAAGAGTACTACATTTCACTTTAAAATGTACAGTAAGTGCACCTTTAAAATATAATAATATGTCCCTACTAGAATTAGTATAGTAAATGTAGTATAGTTAATAGATCGATAAGTAATAATAGTTAGTTGAACAACTAATTTATAAACCTTGCAGGTGTTAGTATAACAAATAAATGAGATAGATGGTTAGTTGTGCAACTATTTCCCATAGGGTTGGTTATCAGGTGGTACGGGAAAACTCAAATGGCTTTATACACTAATACATATTAACATTGTAATCATTTTCATTGAATGAATGAGAGAAGCCCATTGAAAATCAATACAATATATTAGTTTTCTTTTACACGTGCAAAGATGTAATTTGTGCTCTATTTTTCGATTTGGTATCAGAGAAAAAATAATCTTGCCCAGTGATGTATTGAACATGATGAATTAAGAGTGGAAGCCATGACTGTTGGAGAGGCAACGTTGCAATAAATCACTAGAGCCCTTGACCAAGCAATGGTAGTATTGATCTCAAAAAGAAGACTAGGCATGTACAGATAAAGTTAAGAGGGCTAACATCATGGTGAGAAGACAGTGTGATCAGTTGAATGGGTGATGGTCAAAGTGAGATATCTTTAATGGACAGCCAAAGAAAAGTTAGACATGACAAATTATGTGAAATTGACTCTAGCATTGGATTTGGATTTAATTGTTTGCGATTTTGTTATTTTGAAACTGAACATAGAAGGTACAATTTAGATCACATCTATGGTAAGAAAAAACATAAGAAAATACAATGAATGAATGAATGTTAGATATCGAAGAGAGAAATAAAAGCCAGCATAGAGCATATCCAATCATATTCACAGTGCAAAAACATATTTTAAAAAAAAATACAAATGCTCTCTAAATCTTATACTTTTGGCACCATAAAAGAAAAATGTTGATGCTGAAGTGCGTGTAGTCTTTACACTAACCAGGACCATTACTTAAATAATTGATTGGATGAAATTAATTACAAAGGATATGAAGGCTCCTTAAATTAATTACAATTGAAATAGAAATATACTAAACTATCTAACTAACTAGATACATTAAGTGACCGAATACATCTAAACATACATTAAGTGACCAAATACATCTAAAGATGCATTAAGTTACCAAATACATCTGAAGATACATTAAGTGACTTAAATGAGCATTATGAGGTAAATAAAACAATATTATTCTAATAGCCTCCTTAATGGTCAATTTATTAACTAACTACCCTGCATAAGACTTGATAGAAACTATATGCCATTTGGCCATAAATGCATACAAAGCTGCTCCCTTTTCATCAGAACACTTTGCGATAGGAGCCTGTTGCTGAGACCCTCCCTGATGTTGCAGAACTTCTGGATATGACCAAGTTTACCATAATTCTTCCAACATGATGTCGGGTAACAAAGCTATCCCTCCCTTTATCCAAAGACACCGAGATCAGCTTCAAAAATCTTCAAAACTCTGAAACACAACTCCAATATGTTTGGAGGAATAATGTTTGTCGTTGAAACCTGAGGTATGACGCCAAACACTCTGTAAGAAACCACGATTTTATAAAAAACCATAAAAACATTTTGTCGAAGACGGGAAGCTACGATTTTGTGAAAAAAATCGTCAAAAACCTTCATTTTGAGGAAAAAAAGGGAAAAACCTTAAAAAATCCAGCAAACCTATGACAAAGAAAAACACAAATTTGGGGGGGGGGGGGGATTAAGCAAAACCATTGTTACAAAAATCACATTTTTTGTGGAAAAAATTAAGCAAAACCCACAAACTCAAAATTTAAAGAAAAAAAACATAATTTGTGTATGACAAAATCGCACAAAAAAACCCATCATGATTTTTCTGGAAAAAATCAGAAAACCTAGAAAAGAGAGCATGATTTTTAAAACAAAATCATGCAAAATCTCCATAATTTTTTTTTGGGAAAAAATTAAAAAACTCTTCCTCCATGTTTTTTTGAGGAAAAAAAATCAGCAAACCCTCCTTCCATATTGTTTTATGGAGAGAAAAACAGAAAACCCTCCCTCCATGAAGAAACATGGAAACCCTCGAACACGGCAAACAAAACCTCCGAAAACTGTAGTTTTGAGATAGAGAACCCTTGCGCTCAGTAGAAAAACCTTTGAAATCTGCAAAGAAAACTTTCAAAGTCTTCAAAGATTTGCAATTTCAAAAACCCTCATTTTTTAAACATTTGAATTTTATTAAAAAATCAGGAAAATGTTTAAAAATTTCTACGACTCTACACAATTTTTCATAAACAATAGTTAAAAACTTCTAGAATTTAATTCCAGGTATGAAACTCCAAAAAAAAAAATAACCTATCGGCTCTGATACCATGAAATAATTGAATGAATGAAGTTAATTACAAAGGAGATGAAGGCAACTTAAATAAGGAATACAAAGACGATGTTTCTAAAAGAAACAATCATTAACTGAGAATTGAAATAGATATGTACTAAACTATCTAACTGACTAGATACATTAAGTGACCATATACATCTGAAGATACATTAAGTGACCAGATACATCTGAAGATACATTAAGTGACTTAAATGACCATTATGAGGTAAATAATACAATACTATTCTAATACTTACAACCAAGGGGGCTCATTGGATGGCCAAATCAAAATACTATTTCCCCCATTCGATTCAATTCACATCATCTTCTCCTTGCAAAGAAAACTACAAACCCAATACAGTTTATAAAATTCCAACAATAGCTTGATTCCCAAATGAAACTAAACTCTCTAATCGCCCTACTCTACAAAGAAGCATTCTATGTGGCATCCACAAGAAGAAAGATTATAAATCTACCCTACACACAATACATATTGTGATTTAGAGATTGACTGCTTTAGGCTTTGTCCAATCAAAAGCCTTCTCAAAAGCATAAAGAAAGACCTTTTATGTTCGATCTTTCAACATTTTCCTAAGATAAAAAAATATAGAAGGTTAAGTAGTTGAGTAAAGCACACAAACGCAGACTCAAATATCTTACCATTGTGTCTTAACATTTGAAACGTTGATGAAACACTCGCAAAGAGAAGTCCTAAAAATGCACCACCAATACAATATATTTATAACCCTATAAAAGTTACCTTGCAATGTTCAACATATAAGGTGGAGACTCAAGCTCCATTATTTCATATTTTACTGAATGAGATAGACATTATTTGAATTTCTAAACAAATTGCTCTATTTGGGCAAAAGCCTAGCTGTGGAAAGCAGCTAAAAATTAACCTTTTTTCCCTACCGATCAAATTATACACAATAGAATTCAAAAGCTTATCATCTACCTCTGACCAATCATTATCACCATTGTTCTCTATCAAACAGTTCTATAGCTTATTAGATACAAGTGGGAATCAAATTAAATTATTGCCTAATAGAGAGATTTTTTAAGTGTCGTGTATTGATAATCAATAAAAGCAACTTTTCCCTTTTTTATGAACATATATATTTCACAGTAAAATCCTAACTCTACTGATATCGTCGCCAAACTCCTCCACTCTACAGAACCCTCCTACTAAACCAAAAGCTTTTGTGCACAACCAGGTTGTGCATCATGTTGATCTCCCTTTTGATGGCTTTTGTGCTACTGGCTCTCCCAATAATTCTATTGATGGAAGTTTCTTTTGTCGTGTTAGGGCAAACTCATGGTCTGCTTGGTTTCTTAATCTCGAGACCTCTAGTCACAACTCACCTCTAAAAAATGTGTCCTCTCGAGTTTTGGGTGTGATTTGGTGGCAATGTCTCCTGATCAGTTTTCTCCTATCCCGTCTCTAGGGGTTGTCTTTGTGCCTACGCATGGGGGAAGTAAACCCCTTACCTGCAATTCCAACTCTCCTGCTCTTATCTTTGAGGAAGCACTAAAAAAAGAAGTCTTTGAAACTGAAGCTTTCTTCCCTTCTCGTGATTTGATCTACCAATTCAATGGTCTGTGACCTACTCTTCATGCCTTACGCAAATGGGTCGTCGATGCTTGAAAGCCATTCCTAAAACGTAACCTCATAAGTTATCCTTGCGCTCTTGGCTCCTTTATTGTTTTATTTGACTGAGCAGGATTGAGATTATATTCTCTATGAAAAGCATTAGAACTAGGGCCAAAATGAGCTTATGCTCAAACCACAGCATCATCCTATATCAGTCCTTCCACTGAGTCTTCCAATGTTAAGCTTGTTTGGATCCGCCTTCCAAATCTACCACTCCAATTTTGGTTTGATGCATTCTTTAAGGCTATTGGCAATGCTCTTGGGCAGTTTCTTGGCTACGGATTATGACACTACAAATTTCACACACACAGCCTATGCATGCATTCTTGTGGATCTCGATACTTCAAAGGCCCTGCTAGCAGACATAACTTTTAAATTGTTGAACATAATTAGTCTTATGCATTATATTGTGAAGTTCTGTTGTCAAAGGTGTTTTGCAACAAGACACATCATTGTTGATTGCCCCAACTTCAACCTACATTTAGGAAAACATGTTGCCTAGTGAGAAGATTGTCCTCCCACAACATTTCGTTGTGGAGGGACCTTTTGAGGACCCTCCATCTTTGTCCTCAACAAATCAAAAGAAAAACATAAAAATTAACCATCCCTCAGAGCCCGCATTGTCACCAATGAATTCACCTCCAAATGTGGATGATACTTTAAGCCTGGCAAAAAGCAAGAACACAAAATTGACTAGCAAGTTGTATAGAGAAAAAAGAAGGAAAGCTCAAAAAACTTTGTTGTGACACACAAAATGAATGTGAGATCACATTCCAAAATAGGTTCTAATGGTTCAAAATTCAATTGTAATGCACCTCATTAAGGGTATAAAGCTCTACTATGGGAGCTAGAATTCTTTTAGCTCATTTTATTAAACCTTATTTCATAGAAATTGTCCCCTTGACAACACTTACCTTACCAAAAAAATGTATATATTTCACACCAAAACTTTAAAGACATACACCGTGCACCTTAAGTCTCCAATCCATCCATTAATGCCCTAAAAATTTTCTAAGTTTTCATGTCGATTAGGGTGATAAACCTGCTAAATTTCATAAACCCTAAACCCTAGTAGCCCACAACTTGTTACTTTTTATATTTTGGTGATGATCGTTGTTAGCAAGTCACCAATTCGCTAGTTATCATTTAAGTCTACCATCATCATGAAATAACCGGCCCCTTTTCCCAAGGCATTACCCATGAACTAGCAAAGCATTTTAATATGTTCCTATGTCTATCCTTTTGTCTTTCAAGTTACGATTTCTGCATGTGCATTTTAAAGTGCTTTAAGTCAAACCACTCCCTGCATCCTCGCAAAGAGCTTAGCCATTGTATTTTAACCCCGTGGGCAAGCAAAAAGCCCCTATGTGTCTCAGCGCTAAACTTTTTTGCCTTCCTTTCAAGCTCCCCTCAACCCCGCAAGAGTTATCTTGCCCTTCACTTACTCGTTGCATACTTGCAGGAAAGGCTAGCACATGATCGCTAATTGGATTTAATAAACACTTTCTCTATTGAGTGGTCAAGATCGGGTATTCAAAATATCAATGGTTCCCCACGACTCCGTGGAGGAACGAAGGTGGGCATGGGTCACCCTTGTGGGACTATAGGAGTGTGTCACTTGTCGCTCATTGGTGAACCCTCCCCAAGATTAAAGGCTTGTAAAAGGAAGAATTGTTGGCTCCCGGTCATTGACACTACTATCCAACGATTCCAGCTAGCCTGCGGGACTGACACGTAAAGACTTTTCAACCTTGCAGGGCTGCGAGAGACCAACCCGTGGTGTCGGGTTGTTCAGTTTTTTAACAAAAGGATTAATAGCTCACATCAAGAGTTATTTTGATCAAATGGTCCCACGCACTCGCTAACTAAAGCTAGTGGGATCGAGCAACCACCGCGGGATGGTGGGATGTTGCTACGTGGTGATAGGGACGGAGACCTGAATGAAAAGCTTTTAAAGAAGATATCAACTCTCACAATCAGAAGAAAACGAGATCAATGGCTCCCCATGTCCCCATGGAGAGAGGGTGGGACCGAAAGTGTCCCGCAAGAATGTCGAATACCTCCAACCTAGTGATGTGGCTATCTATCTGGAAAGTAAAGGTTGACATGGCCCACTTTCGCTTGCCTAGCCATTTTCAAATTTAATCAACAAATGTCAAATGTATCATGTCCATCAGATGATTAAGATCAATGATGACTATTTGAACTTTCAAAAAATGACTATTTGCCAAAGTAAAGGCCCATGCAAGCGAGAAGTGATGGCGGAAAACACTAATGCATCTGCCCCAATTTCACCAATAAATGCAGATTTTGGATGCTTGGTCCTTCACTTATGCATTGATCAAAGAGCTGAAGCATTCCAAGAGTGAAGAAGGCGATTTTTCTGTAGTGAGTTAGAGTTTTCAAAAAGCGTACACAAGTGCATAAAGGCCTTGTTCTCAGCTTGAATTTCATTTCTCAATGCTATAAGTCTGTTTGGTGAGAATTAGGGCATTGTAGTGTTTGAGTTAAAAATAAGAGGCATAAGATTCCCAGTTTAGACAAACTTAAGGTGACAAAATGAGTCAATCAAATCAAGTTGCCCCCTTCACTGACAAAAAGTGTCCATTGCAACAAGATTAACTTGATCTGCTCCCTGGCTTGTCCATGAAATCAACTCCCATGGGGACATTTGAAGATACTTGTACACAATGCCGCAATGCAAACATCTCCTACAGTAGGTGGAATTTATTCCTACACTGGTATAGAAAGAGGGTGAAGCAAATACCAATGTCAAAAATATGGTCATATGATTTGGGAAAGTTAATTTTCCCAAATGTTTTCATGGATGTCAACTTTCTTAGGGATTTAACACATGCATATGTAATGTCCCCTTTTGAGATATCTTATGAAATCGGGACAATTACCTGCAAAATCAATTGCAAGAGACTTCATTCCTTCAAGTCTTGATTATTACTACATGATGTTCTATGATACCACTTATGTATGTAAGCTTATGTAATTGATAAGATAGATAGATAGATAGATAATGATAATATTAATTCAAGAACAATATATATCGAGTCACTTGTCGGATGGTTGTTCTTATATTACATGATTAATATTGATATCACTGTTATCTGTGATTGGACAATTAGATGTATGCCAAATGATCCGATCTATATATCTGCACTTAGTGCAATTCACAATGATAAGATTATCTCTGCTATATCTGATACAACTGAAACAATTAAGCAAAAGATGATCTTGATGTTCAATATAGTGTTAGCCTTCTCTGATTTGACAATGGAGAGTATGCTAAATTAACTTCTTATCACCTATAACGATGAATTGCTATTTCTGGTTGCAATCCTTAAATATATGCAATGTATATGTGATGATAATATCGCTTATAGTGATGTGTTGCTGTTCAAATGTGTAGATATATTCTTGCAACAGTGGTAATTATGTTGTTTCTGATATGATCAATTTATACTTGCAACAGTGGTGCTGTCTATGATTTCTCTTTCGAACTATGTAACCAGTCTATGCCAATAAGACTAATGCTCTACAAGCAGATCCAATAAAGGATAAATAAAAGATAAAGGTTTTCCAAATGATGTTTGATTGAGAGAGATCAATTGCCTACTTACATCTTGCAAATTGATCTGATGCCTCCAAGAGATATGTCCTTTGTTTCTTCATAACAATTGGTTTGTTATCCAAGGCATAACAATTAGTCTTCTTATCATAATCACTGTATAGTTATCACTAATCGTTGTCATCTTAAGGCATAACAATCACTGCCACCTTGTACACATTATCGCTGTCTTTATACTTAACAACTCCTTGTTTTATTAATCATCATTGATGACTAATCATCCGATTAGTTGTCTTCTCCTTAAATCGACATTACTTAATAATACCAATCACTATCATCCAATCAAGCAATGCTTGTCCCACTTTGTCAAGATGCTTAGTCGATATCAATTCCTTCCATTGATTGTGCCTTAGTTGTTCTCCCCGCTCTATCTATCATCGATAATGTCTTATTGATTATTTGTACCTTCCAGAATGATTGATGTTGATCAACTTCAAGTAATCGGTTGACCGCCGTGCTCTTCTTCATCAGAGTCATATGACTGATCTGTGCATCATCCATCTGTTGTGCTATGATCATCTTTTATAAAATCAATAATTGTTGCTTGTAATCATCTTCGGCCATGTACACATAGTTATCGATCTGCATTTGATATCTTTGAATCTTTAACATCAGTATTCACCCATGTATGATTGATCGGTCAGTATATCGATATTCATTTTGACTACTGATCTTCTCTGATCTCCGAGATGCAATGATAATTAGCAGCTGATTAACATGCTTTCTCCATCAGATTTATGTGACTGAACTCCATAATGATGATTACAGGATTCATGATGCTATTCTCATATTGGCGATAGTATTTAATGGATGCTCGTGATGTCTTGAATATGATAATTGTGTCATCTTCTTGATGAAGGTGCCAATGATGGTATTGATCACTTGTATCATCTCCATATAAGATTGATCAACTTAATCCAATGAAGGTGCTGCCTTTACTTGGTATGATGAGCATGTTACTTACTATCTTTGTTGGGAATCGGGATGATAATTATTGATGGAGACATCACTTATCTTGGATTCTGATATGTCTCACAATGTTACTAAGGGAAAATCGTCTTACTCAATAGACTTCACGATTTTCCGGATACTTCATTACTCCAACTATCTACTTGCAATGTACATTTGCTTCTACTATCTTCTAACTAGCTATAGGTGCTCAAGGTCTGTCGCTCCTTGACCACATAAGTATTTTATTGCTATTATAATATTAGTGCAAAGCTGGGGACGTCACAGCATATGATGGCTGTCAGAGTGATCAAGAACAGAGATGACAAAGAGTTGGAAACCATCTCCAAAATGGAAATTGGAGATGCATTTATGTTGAAGAGGGCTACCAACAAAGCAATTAATTTTGAGAAATTCAAGGAAGACTACCATACACAAAAGGGTAACCGAAGATATGCAGGTGTTCCAAAGCATAGATTGAAGAGCTATAACAACAAGTCTGTCCCTATCCCATTGAATGAGAGTGAGCCCTTCCTATTTACCACATTTGAGGACAACTTTGTCAAGATTTACTATGCCTTCTGCCAAGCCCAAGGGAAAGATCAAGAAAACAGAATGCCAAGTGCACTCATCTTTATGGGCGTGGACATCCAAAATCCAACGGTAAATGTAGAGTTCGATTTTGCCACTTAATCTTTCTATAAGATGCATGAAGGTTTAATGGCACTTCAGAAAATGATAGAAATATAAATTTCAGATTCAATTCCCTGCTGTGCCATTTCTTGTTATATGAAGGAAGAAAGATATGGGACAAGGCCCTCAAGGTAACAATGATAGAATGCATGTCCAATGCTGGACCTATGTCTGGGACAAGCATTGTAAGAATGCTGATTATGTCACCTTTCATAATCATGTTGTCATAAAAATCATGGGCCTCATAGGAGCAGATATAAACAGGTTGCCTCCCCAAGCAGTGACAATGCTGAAGCCTAAAGAGAGGAACCAAGAACTGAACATCAATCACAACTAGGGTGATTGGTATCTGCATACAGATCACACTGTTTTCAGATTGTATGGGTGTTCAGTTGTCTTGTTCCTCCACACATTTTGCCAAAGTTCGTGCCCAAAAGAATAGCATTTTTAGAGTATGTGTGGCAAATGAATGAGGTAGAATGAGGTAGAAAAGTTACACCTCAAAGGACAAAAAGAGGGAACATTTCTGCCATCAAATATGTTTTTCTCTGATTTCATTGCTGGAAGAGAAGGATTAGAACATATATATTCAATCCTAAAGGGATATAATCTGGGGTCAAGAAGGATTAGGAATTTTGATCCTAGAGGATTCATCCACTATTAGTCGTAGAGTTTACTTTATGCTGTGTTAGGGGTTAGTTATATTATGTGTGTTCCGACGGTACTTAGTTACTACAGGACGGCGGTTGGGAATGGGTGGTGACGTTTGGTCACACCCCTTCGGGTTTTATATAAGCAATGTACTTTCTCTTTGTAGATATAATAATATAATAGTGACTATTGCGTATGTACTAAACATTTGATTAATGAAAGCTTTGATCTATCTTATGTTATTTTCATTTCCTGTATAATGTCTATGCATCAGTAAACTAAGTTACCCAGCGGGTAACTGTTTACCCCGCCCTGTATCGCGACAGGGAGCGCGCCTGGGGCGCTGCCCCCAGACCCCGCGGGGGCGTTGCCGCTTGAGCCCGCTCAGGGCGCTGCCCCAGGACCCTGCGGGAGTGCTGCCCCTCGACCCCACTGGGGGCGTTGCCCCCAGACCCCCATTTTTTTTTTTTGAGGTACACTACAACCTTGAGTTTGGGGGCATGGTGAGAAAGAAGTTTGAAGCTAAGCGTTGGAGGGGAAGCCATAAGCCGCCGAGGGAGACAGATCTGGAGGTTGTGAACACACAGAGTTGAGCAGATGAGACCCAGAGATGCTGCAAGCATGGATTGTCTGCGTGCTAGTGGTGGCGAGAGAGGTAGACAGGTACTACGCTTTGAGGCACTCAGAGTATGTCTTGGCTGGACATGAGGCTGCCGTGGTGGATGCACTAAGAGCTTGGGAGGAACTGACCACCAAGTTGGAGGCAGTAGAGCAAGACTTGGCTTAGTGTACCCAACAGTTGTGTGTGGAGAAGGCAGCATGGCGATTGAGGACAGATTGGTTGGAGGCGGTATCATTTGAGCAGCAGATTTGCAGTTGTCCATCATTCCTATTTTTATTTTTTTTTGTTCCCGTCTTGGACATTCTGTTGTTGTCGTCCAGAGATGACTTTTCTTTAGGGGGGGATGATGTTAGCTGTAGAGTTTACTTTATGTTGTGTCAGGGGTTAGTTATATTATGTGTGTTCCGACAATACTTAGTTACTACCGGACGGCGGTTGGGAATGGGTGGTGACGTTTGGTCACACCCCTTCGGGTTTTATATAAGCAATGTACTTTCTCTTCGTAGATATAATAATATAATAGTGACTATTGCGTATGTACTAAACATTTGATTAATGAAAGCTTTGATCTATCTTATGTTATTTGCATTTCCTGTATAATGTCTATGCACCAGTAAACTAAGTTACCCAACGGGTAAACATCCACCAGCTTAGAATGCAAATCAAGAGAGGTGCTAATAAACATCAACTACAGCTTGTTGGCTAAATATTTTGTAAGTTGTCATAGACACACTTCTTACAAAATGAAGTATTTAGACACAATGTGTGGGAAATAATCTCTCCTCTCAACTAAGGGAAGGTGTCCTTATTGTTGTTGAATCAACTAAAACTTAGCAAGAAACTCAAACTAATCTATGATTAGGGTGTTGTACGTATCACTTCCTCTTTCTTCAGGAAGGATTTCACTTTCATAAATAATTTCTACAAACTTGAGAACTCTTTTCAATTTCACTTCTAAGTACTAATTGGAGAAATAATACCGATAATCTTAGGACTAACCGAAAGATTGTCCTTAAGCGTACCAGTTACTTATAACTAAAGAACATATACCAGCTCAAAGATTCATAAACTTATTCGGTAATGATTAAAAGGATGAGGCGGCAATATGTTTAGCACAAAGAATATGAAATCAGATTCAAAAATGTCCTTATAATAACACAAGTAACTCATACACTTTCTTAGTAAATTCAAGAAAATAACACTATTGTGACGTAGGAACACAACACTAGTATAACAAGTTCTTCCAACTCAAAGAGAACACACTTGCTTCTTTTATTTACTTTGAAATCCACTTGCACAAATAAGAGCAAAGTTTGTATCTTGCACAAATTCAGCAGAGTTTTCTTGCAATGCATAAAGATAAAATTCTACAATGAGCCCTCTTGTATTTATAGGAGAGAGGCTATGAGAAAAACATGGAAAACTACCTACCTAAAGCTGACTTATACAACATTACAATCCTATGTAATGTGATTACATGTAACGAGATATGTAATTGCAAATTTTTGCTTTGCGCGTTTGACAACATATGCAATTACAATTTTATGTTTTACATGCAACTTGTCAAAACTGAAAACAAAATGCATATCTAGAATCCTAGAAAGCAATGAGAAATCTAACTGAGTGCTTGAAAGTACTTTTCACTCTTCTCCATTATGTGACATGAAATCCTGAAACTTGTGAATGCTTTCTTGAATATCATTCGGATTTGGTCCAATGGCGTTCTCTGCAACAGCGGTTGTCTAGAAGACTGTATCTGAGCATCTGGAAATTATGACATCGCTTTCCTCAAGAATAGTTTGAAGAAGATTGCGTGAAGTTTGGTAACCTGTGAGCTTGTGAATGGAAGTTATGGTGAAGTGATCCACCTCAAGCTCTAGGTGAATCATTAGCAAGAGCTCTGAGACCACAGTATCTTCTGCAATTAGTTCATGATCATCGCTTACCAATTTGCATGATATCTATACAAACTGGGTGTTGATCTCTTGAACCTTTTCGGCACATATCTCTATCGCTGCCTCCAAGTCTGTAATTAGGCCTTCAATGACTTGACCCTTATTCACCAAAAACTCCTTGGATCTAATGTAGTTCTCTCGAGAGAGTATTAGCCCATTCTCGCACAGCATCTCCAGTTTCAAGTCTGAAAATTTATTCCAAACCTCCAAGTCCTTCTCAAGTAACTCCAAGTTTTGACTGAAATTTCCTCGAACTTCCTTCAACTAGGATTTGGTTGTCCTAGCACATGTGGGCACCTAGAGTGCTTTCTTGACCAACTCTATCCCCTGAAGCTAATCCACCCATGCATTAATGGTTGCAACCATCTGCCCAGCTCTCTCAACTTGCCTGACAGATTACTCTGCAATAGAGGATGCTAATGGATCAACCTATTGTGAAGCTCCAATAATCTTTTGAATTACGGGCATGAGTAACTCATTCTGCTCCTCCAAGTAATTATTCTTTCTTTTAAGCTTGTTGCACTCTTGTGCCAGTAATGCTACAAATTCTTGGGCATCGTTGATCAAACCAGCATGTGTCTGCTTACCAAATCAAGCCTAGTAATCTTAAAATCAGCAAGTTCCATTTCATCACGGGGCTTATCTGCAAGGGGTTCATCTATCTCCACATATTTTGTTTGTCTTTGTCAACACGAAACCTTGACACAGTTTTAGCTCTCTTGGCACCCTTGGTCCTGACTCACTTTAGCTGCTCAAAATCAAAGTCATCTGGCAAAACTTCCTATTTCTTTCTTTTAGGAATAGTCGCACTTAACCAAGAAGGAAGATCAAAGAGGATGGCTTGAGTCTCTTCATCTACAGTCTGCGATGAGCCCAATTGAGTACATACCATAGTAGAGACAATTGTTGGTGCTTCAGTTTGGACAACAATAGGGGTAGTGCCTGGAATGACATGAGGCATCGACTCTGACATAAACTTGTCAAAATCACTCAAGGTAGAATAACCTTCCACAAAAGTAATCGTGGGTGAAGGTGGATGAGAACAATAAGAAAACACACTGGTCAAGTCTTCACGAGGCTCAATATGAATTGACTCGGTGACTTAAGAAGATGCAAGAGGTGCCACTGTAGGTGTCAAAACTATAGAAAATGTATCAACATCAACATCAATAGTAAAACCAGATACATCTACAGTAATGAATTCCTGTGTAGTTTCTGCAAGGGTAGATCATGCATCTGCTACTACTGGAAGTACTTGTACTTCATATTCCTGTTGACCATCTTCTTCCTCAAGAATCTCCTGAACCATGACTCGTTCTTTTCCTTTGCCTGGAGAGTCTTCCTGAGTCTTCTCCTTTCATTTGAGCTTCAATTTCAATGTGATTCCAGAAGAGGATGAATTATCCTTATTCTTAGTTCTCACCTCTGATCTTCGACGCACAGGTCCAGATGTATCATCATCTGACCCTATTTAAACCTTCTCATCTTAATACCTCTACACTTAAGCCAAGCGTGAGTATTAGCCATAATGGATTGAAACCTGTCAGATATGGAAAAATTCTCCTTCAACAATCACTGAATTGGGAGGAAATCCTGAGCTGCCACCCGTGCTCTTTCATACTCTGGATCCAATATATCCCCATTGTCCTCCATTCCATCAAGAATACCAGCAAGATTCAAGTCAATGATCTGTTCAATGGTAAGCCTACAATAGTCCATCGTTCTAATACCCTTATTTGTACAGATATCTATCCAAACATCTTCAATTCGGTGAACATGAGTGAAAGATCGCTTGATCTTGTCCTTCATACCTTGATAGTCAAAATCATCTTAGATTTTAAACTTTTAGAGTTTAATTTCTTGCAGGTCAATCTCCATTGCCTTTGCCTTTTGTGAAGAAGTGAGCGAATACTTACCAATTACCAAGGGATGCTGAGTGAAAATAGCAAATCCAGTCTTGTGTGATGCAGACTGTCTTGCATGCACATACATCAGTTGTCTTCCCAGCTCCATTAGAACAAACTTACCGGTCGGATATCTTGGCAACATGTACGGGTGATCATCAAAGCACCCTACTCTCATATAAGTAAAATTCGGGAATTGCGGGAACATACACCCATACTCATTTACCTTTCTCCTTGCAACCTCTGAAACTCTCCTGTTGTCAAGTGTTCTGTCAAACTGACAAATGAAGTTACCAAAGAAAGCATTTTGAAGTCTGCGATAATGATGCCTCCCTGTGGCCATGGGTAACTGAATGAAATATTTCCATGCTAGCAACTTACTCTTATCCCCATCATAAGATAGTCGTGGTAATGCTCGGAAAGTTGCAACGATATACACGAGATAGGAACTCATGTAAAATGTCATAGTAGTGGATACCTCTTACAATTGCTGACACAAAGAGTCATTGATTAACTCTGCCCAGAATATATGATGCTTTCCTTTCTTGACAATGGTAATATACTAAAACATCCAAGGTTCAAAACATTGGATTTCTTCAAACCCCGCATTCTGCCTAGAAGGGTAATCATGTCATTGATCTCTTCTTTAAACTCAGTTCTAAACAAAGTAGCAGGCTACCGAGATGAAATCAATTGCCTTGATTTGACAAACCAAAGCGTATTGATTTCTCTCCTGCAATCATCTTCTCTCTCATAGTAGTACTCGAGAGCCTTCTCATGAGAAATGTCTGCATACACTAGAGCTGAAGGAACATGGAAGATTTTGTCAGTAGCCTCTGCATCCAACCTCATGATTATTTTACCTTTTGCATCCTTGATTGTTCGGGTCTCTTTGTCAAAGTGTGACGCGCACGCCAGAACAAACTCAGGTTCCAGTACTGCTACAGGAAAAGTTGAGAGCATGTGCATATGGCTCTTGAGAATTTTCATCATTTCATCCTTCGGATTTATTACTTCTGTCCTCTGAATAAATTCAGCCATATCTACATGCACCAACTCTGTATCTTTAATCTCATCTATATGTGAGATATTTGTGATACTGATATTTCATCGTTTTCTCAGAAGTAGAAATTGGCCCTTCTGACATTTGATGAACACCTTTAGCACTGAGATAAAAGACCAAAACAGTGCAACGTCAGAAAATATTGACGTTGATTCCATACCATTCTCCATTTAGATCACACTTTTGATTTTTGAAACCTGATAGATCGTGTGTGCAAAAAAGTTTTTAAACAAGACTCAAGTGAAAAAGCTGCCTTTTGTGGGTCATGCTTTCATTTCAGGGGTTTTGAGGTGTACTGCAAATGAAGGTGCAAGGATAGTTCAACATAAAACAAATTATGTAGTTGGAGTAAAAAGTTCCTACTACATAAAGGAAAAACATAAGACTTAAGTGAAATCGGGGTTTTTGGACCCAACTGCACTTTAAGTTGCACGGGTAGTTACATATGTAGTTCATTGTGCAGTCGGGTCAAAAAGGTCCGACTACACTTGGAGTTGCTTCTCAAAAAGGGTATTGTATGCTTCTCAAAAAGGGTATTGTGGGAGGTTTTTGATCCGACTGCATGATTGACTGCAGGTAATAAAATATGCAGTTGAAGTGCAAACCTCCGGTTCGGATATGACTAAGTAGGGAACTTTTTGGGATAGTTACACTTTTGATTACATGTAGCAGTACATGTAAATGGGTACACAAACCTCCGATTTTAGGAATAAAGGACTGAGACAAAATGAAATCGGGGATTTTGAGCATGCTTGCATCTTTCATCGCATGCAAAGTAGCATGTAGTGACATATGCATAGGGCCTAAAAATTTCCGAATTTTGCAAAAGTGAAGGCTTGTAAATGGAACTCTTTGAGGGTATTGCACTTTGAGTATCATGTAAGACTACATGTAATCATACTTGCAATTAGGAGTTTTGAAAACAACTATGTATGTTTACATGCCTAATTATCATGCTGCAACTATACTTCATAATATTGCAAATGATGAGTGGAAAATTCTGATTTTCACAAGGTATAACAACCAGTGCTACAAGGTATATGTCTGCAAGTTTTTTTTATTTCTCATTTCATGGAAGTAAAAGGGAAGTTAATGATTTTGAACACGTTGGAAAGGCCTTGGCTGCATGAGTTAACTGCATATATGACTAGGAAGCCCAAGAGCATTAAGTTTTGCAATGAGTATCATAAAATGCTAGAAGCAAGAGCAGATAGATTTTAATGAATAGCTTGATATTCACAATGAGCAAAATCGCTCATAAATAATACAAGAGGTATATACAAATTAGCAAGTTTCCAAATATGAAATTGCTGAAGTAAACTATGGATAGAAAGGAAAGATTCCTAAATAGTAGACTTGAGCATTAATAAAGGAAACAAAATAAATATCCTTAATACCCTCCCTGAATGCTCAATCTATCAACAACACCAATAGACTTTCTAAATTTTACAAATTTATCAGAACCGAGGGACTTTGTGAAGAAATCTGTTGGCTGCTCCAAGGTAGGAACATACATTAACTGAATGGATCTGTCTTCAACCAGCTGACGAATGTAATGACAATGAGTTTCCACATGCTTGGTTCGTTCATGGAAGACCGGATTCTTTGCCAATTTGAGCACACCCTGATTATCACAAAATAAGGTAGTCGGACCCATCTGAGGAACATGCATATCGGCAAGCATCCGACGAAGCCAAACTGCCTCACAGGCTGCCTTGACTGCTCCTCGATACTCTGCTTCTGTCAAAGAGAGAGCCACCGCCTGCTGCTTCTTACTAGTCCATGTGACAGCACCAGATCCCAAATTAAATACATATCCAGCAGTAGACTTACGGTCATCAACCGAACTAGCCCAGTCAGAATCGGTGTATCCACGGAGTGTAGGATCAGAACTCCGAGTGTACAAAAGTCCATAATCAGGAGTCCCACTTACATAACGCAGGACACGCTTTGCTGCTATCCAATGATCAACTTTGGGAGCTATCATGAAGCGGGATATTGTTGTGAGGTTTTCACACCATCGCCCCATTGCAAATGGGGACCCCCTCTTTTGCAAGCAGTAGGAGTAGTGGTCTTAGGTAGTCCTTATTGGCGACAGTTTTCGAGCCCCTTGGTCCGGCGAGTGAAGTTTGAGAGTTGGTTTTGGGTAATTTTGGCCTGCTGGGAAGTCAAGTCTGTCTGGTGCACGGGCAAGAGTTGTGTTAAATCTTTCAGGAATATGGGATCAAAACCAAAGGATTCGTGATGAAACAAGTGTAAACCCTCTGAGAATCCT
>MU227976.1:125457-135523 GCA_018584345.1 Thuja plicata | reverse complement strand
TGTTAAGGTTCTATGATGTTTAAATGGCATGCTTTGTCCATATTTTCATATGAATGTAATGTATATCTGCAAATTTCCTTATATATTTGAAATTTCTCTATATTTATATAGCCATCCCCTTCTGTCCCCAAACTTGGCAAAAAAAATTGTCGTCCCGGAAACCTATCCCCCCGTACCCTGTCATCCCCGTCCAGGAAACTCAGAGTAACACTAAGGGAGGGTATTAGAATGATAATGTAATGTTTCTAATGGTCATCGTTAGTGAGTTTAGTTTTATTGGTTTGTTTCTATTTTCGTATTTAGTTAATGATTGTTTCGTTTAGAAACATCGTCCTGTACTTTTTTATTTAAGGAGTCTTCGTCTCCATTGTTTAATATCGAACTATCAAGTTTTATAATAGTGGCTAAAGCTGAAGTAGACAGAACTTCTTAAGGAATTAGAAGCAAACAAAATGAATGTTGAACCCTCACAATATGATGAGAAAACCAATAGCACCTTGAAAGAGGTTAACTTTGATGCTAAAGATATCACTCCTGAAAAAGGCAGGAGTGTAGACAGGGAGAATGGTGTCCTCCTTATCCCAGATTGAAATATCGCCTCTGCATTAGCCCTGGATGCAATTAGAGGTCAACAAGATGAAGTCTTTGCCAAAGATGAAGAGGTGGAAAAGAGAATAAGAGGGCCAGGCTTCCACCCAAAGATAGAAATCCTGACAATATAGGCAGTTGCCCCAACCACTCAAAGGCCAAAAATAGCTGAAATAACTCATGAGATGACGGGGTGCTTAGTTGTCGAGAGGTTAACAAATACCTCTACTCCTGAGGCAGCAGCACTAGCAGTTCATACTACATCGTCCAATAAGGCTGCAACTAAGAAACTGAAAGAAGAAATAGACAAGTTGAAGGAGAATCTAGTTAATATGCAGGATGCATATAATAAACAAGTAGACCAAAAACATAAGGTTGAAACAAGTGCAGTTTCCTCAAGCCTTTTGGTGTACACACCATCCTCCCCCACACCTCCTTCTACAGATATTGTTCGGTATAAGGAGCAGGTTGTAGGTAATGGAAGACCTGGAAGAAAAGGTTCAAAAGGCAAGAGAGGAAAGCAAAATGCATACATTGGCTGCCTTAGAAGTTCTCAAGTACAAAGTGAAGAAGAAATGATTAAGCTTGAGGATGCCTACAATAATTAAAGGCATTATGCTTAGCCTTACAAAAGTGTAAAGAGAATCTTCCATTGCTTAAGCCCATTTTCAATAGGTGGTCACCCAAGAGAGCTACATTATCAATAATATGCCAGATCACCCAGTACTATGCACATACTCCAAAGGCTTCGAAACCAACAGAGAAGATGACTTCTCTTGTAATGGATGAATTTAAGAATTTACAGAAGGCTGAACAACAAATGAAGTCAAAAATAGACCTTTTTCAAACTCTTTATCACTAGACCATTCTAGACATTCTGGATGCCAATTAGCAAAAAAGGGATTTTAATGATTGGAGTTCTGATTTTGAGAACCTCTTGTTCTTTCATTTGTTGATTCAAGATATAGGATTGATCTCTACATTTTTAATACCACAATGGATAGGATTATAACATCGGAGCATGGATTTGATAAGTTTATTATTGATGCCAGAGCAACATTGGACAACAAATGGCAACAACACTTGGCCAACATTCAACAAATCCTTGTAGATTAGTGACCTCATGAAATTTTTGTTGTCCTCAATTTTGGATTCCCCAAAATTGGGGCAACCCTACGCAATTCCAAAGTGATTGGTAGTTTCTCTCTAAGTTGGTCGGTTTCTGGATGAAGTTTACTTGGCGGAATCAGTTATCCCTTGATTCTCATTCAAAATTCAAATTTTACAAAACATCCAGTCTTTGAGTCTTCCTTCGTTTTTTGCTTTATTTTGGTTTTAGGTTTGTAGTTTTGGTCTTCCTACTCGTTTTGAGCTCTCATAGGTGTCGATTGAGTTAGTCTAGCTCAAGCTACAGGCTGTTCAAGATCCTGATGGTGTTGATTTTTGTTCTCTCTGCATATGTTTTTCCTTCACTAAAAAAAACGTATTTATCTTTCTTCTAAGTGAAGGTGTTGAATTTTGTGTTCAATACATATCATTTGACATATTTAAAATATCTGAGTCTTCTCTAGAAATGCGTTGCTTTCTTTAGCACATAGAGGGTGTCGATTTCTTTCACTAATGCATATCCTTAAAAAAAAAAAGAAACACATAAGTCATATGCGTTAGGTTTTACAAAAGCCGTTTCTTACCTTTAAAGCTCTGAAGGTGTCGATTTTCCCATTGAAAGCATATGTTTTAATATATATTAAAACATGTTTAAGTCTTTTAAAAAGACGTGTCTTTACTTTAAAATCGATGGCGTTGTTTTTTAAGTTTAAAACATATCTTTTAAACATATACGGGCAGTCGTAGTTATGTCTTTTCCTTCATTAAGACCCGCGGCTTGTTTTTAAGTTGTATGGCGTCGATTTTATTTGGATAAGCATGATGTTTTATGAAGCATTAAAACATGTCTTCAGCTTCTGAAAACCCGTCGCTTTTTAAAGTGATGCATGGCATCGATTTATAATGCTAAGATATAAAAAACGTATACCGTCTCCTTCCTAAACAAATGTTTCAATCTTTTAAGTTGGAGGGCGTCGTTTTCAAAAGCCATAGCATATGTCGATTCAAAGCAAAGGCATATACGGTTTAAAGAGACATGCGATGGCTTTTGAAAAAGCCGTGGTTTGTATGCAAAGGCATGATGTCGTTTTCTTAACCTAAAACCATCTCCTATGCAAATTAAAACATGTCTTCTCCTTCCAAAAACGCGTGGGCATGTGGTGATTTTTCCAGCCGTTTTTGAATGAATGTTTCTCCATTAAGAGCTGCGTTTTCTTAAGAGCTGTGTTTAAGAGGAATCAGTCTTTGCTTGCGGTTTCTTTTTCCATAAATCATTGCGTTTTTTGCTCCTGAATCAAAGCGGATTCAGTAAGTGTCTTATGCGTTTTTCTTTCTTTCCACTTAAAGAATTCGAAATACATTGAGAAGTGAAAGAAATGACTATCGAATACGGCACATGTTGTTGAAAGCTTCCTCTTAGTTGCTGATTTAAAGCAATTTGGGGCTGCATTGAGGACATGTGTCTCTTCAATCTGACTCATTAAAATGACATTAACTTTGCATGGAGAAAATGTCAATATGATGAGTTATATATTATGTATTTTTTTCTTCAAAGTTGAATTTGAAATCCATTTTATCATTTGCTTAGGAGAAAGACAAATTTGTTTCTTCCCTTTTTGCATACAAGGAATAGGTATATTTTATGTTTCCTTTCTTTGTTTGTGCTTTGTTGTTTGTATATATGTCTCTTTTCTTCTTCTTCTCTTTTCTTCTCCAAGTTGCATATGAGAACGTCATTTGTTCTCATATGCAGTCGGGCTTAAAAACCCCGTTCTCGATGATGTTTTTCCCCAAAATGCATAAAGAAATGCAAAGAGCAAGATGCTGCCCCAATATGCAGACAGCCCATAAAAGCCCACTTTCCACTTTTATATGCATTTGTTCTTAAAAAGCTCATCATGCCTATCAAATAGTCAATGCATCAAATTCAATGCTTGCTGTCCCATGTGCAATCCTTCCGAGAAAGCTCACCTTTTCATACTTCCATTTGAAAAAGAAGTGAGAGTGCTTACTATGCAATCCCTCCTAAAAATCTCACCTTTCCTTCTCATGTGCTATCATACTCAAAAGGTCCACCAAGCTTAAATAAGGATATTTTCTTGGCCCCGTAACCCGTTTTACGCATATACATTGAAAGGCTTCATACCTTATCTTCTCTTTCATCTTCTTGCAAGGCTGCCCGCTTTTCTTGTTGGTACATCTAACATGGATTCTTCCTCTCTTAATGATGAAATGCTTAATTTTTGGAATTTCCATGTGACAGTTACCGCAGCTGCAAACGTGGTCATGTCGGAAGGGGGAATTGCATCTCCTAAAGATAAAGAGAAAAAGAAGATGAAGTACCAATATGACTGTATAGTTGGAAAATGGAAGCACTTCCATGGTAGACTGGTTTAGCCTTCCGAGTAAGTGGTTTGGGGTCATATCAAGCACCTTGAATGGGTTCCTGATCTAGACCTGGCTTTCCCCCTGTTCCGCCCCTCTTTCCACTTCTTTCTATCCTGATTTCTGCATTCTGGACTACAGACCTGAGATTCTGGACTTCAAGGTCAGGGTCGACCTTTTGGGTCTATGTCGACCTCGACCCTGACCTAGGTCAAGGTTGACCTCGACCTTGACCCAGGGTTCAAACTTCGGGGTCTTCCAGTTTCCGAATGTCGGTCTTTGCAAAAGTTGTTTCCCGCTTCCAGGTCGGCTATTTCGGGTTCCGAAGCGTTGATTCCTAAATTATATTTAACATAGGTCCTCTTCTAGGGGTAAAGGCTTTAATGGGAATTTAATTCTCCTATGTCGGCCTCCTTAGAAGATTGTGCCCTAATTTCATATAAAAGGGAGCCTTTCTCCTCTCATTCTCTCTAAGTCTTCTAATGGTGATCAAGCATTCTCAAACTATCTTCAAGTGCAATTCAAGCAAGATTTCAAGCAAGCATTCATCCATTCTCAAGCATTCAAGCATCCATTTTCATGAAGGAGATCCATTGGAGGCCATTGAAGGATTCAAGCTACATAGTGCCCTTTTGGTGATCTCTCCATCCACCTTCTTCCAAGCCTCTTCCAAATCAAGAACCCATTCAAGACTTGGTGTTGGAGATCTACAAGCAATTGATTGAAGACATCCTTCATCCTACATTTTAGATCCATTGGTGCACACTGCATACATACTTGTGGATTCAAGGATTTGAATCCTCCACAAGGACTTTTACAAGCAAGGTGAATTTATGCATTTACTTTGTTTATTTCTGCAATTTCAATTACATAAATTTGAGGTTAATTCCAAAACCAGGGTTTGACCAAGGCAAACCCCTCCGCCCCCAACAAACAAATCTCTTTTTCTTGCAGGTACAAGTTTGGGACTGCGGATTTGGACTCAAATCTGGATACCCTTTTCGGCAAACTTTCGGGATTTGCGAACAGATTTTCTGTCGGACCTGTGCAGGTCAAGGTCGACATTATTGGGTCAGGGTCGACCTCACCCCTGACCTAGGTCAAGGTCGACCTCACCCCTGACCTAGGTCAGGGTCGACATTTTTGGGTCAGGGTTGACATTTGTGGGTCAAGGTTGACCTTTTTCATAAGACGACATCGGAACGGAAAACGATTTCTGGGTTTTGTTCATCTCTACGTTTCCTTTGCGGATCATACTTCAGTTTTTCCAGAAACAGTCTACAGACCTCAGAAAACAGCATTCTTTGATCTGCAATATTTCAAGGTTGGTGTATTTCTCCTATCCATTTCAATTCAAATCCTTAATCATTCTAAATCTATCACACATTCCTTTCCATAAAAACGGGGAATTTAAGACTTTCTTCTTTGCTCTCATTTCCAAATGATTGATTCATTTGTGCATTGATCCTTTTTGGGTTGATCAATTTGGATCTTTCCTTTGTGCATCTTGAGATAGAAGAGGAATATCTTATCTTTCCCCCACTTATTTCAAATGTTACATTTCTTATGTTACGCATAGTTATATGTTACATTTTATATGTTACAATGACAAGTATCAGAACTCTATCATGTCCTCTCAAATCTCGTCTTATGTGGATGAGATCCGGGACACAGAGATTGGACATTTGAATATGGAGGAATTCCTGAAAAGAGTGGATACGTCCACAAAAGATGAAATGATCAGCATCCGAGAAAGCTACATCCACTATGTCTCTACTTTTCCAATGGTTGCTCTTGAACTGGAATTTGTAATGGCTTGTGCTAGGCATTTTGATCCAGCTTCCCGGACCATCAAAGATGAAGATGGAAAAGTGATTATGAGTCTAGATCCAAACACTATCGATCGGGTTTTCAAGG
The DNA here is from genome assembly GCA_018584345.1 of Thuja plicata. NCBI lineage: Eukaryota > Viridiplantae > Streptophyta > Pinopsida > Cupressales > Cupressaceae > Thuja > Thuja plicata. The sequence goes on along the minus strand of MU227976.1, from coordinate 129,526 downwards.
TGCCTCCAACTCCGGCTATACTCGACATGACAATTGATAGGGCTCTCAAAAGTTGGGAGAATGGGAAGACGGCTTGTGTAAAGTATATCAACGAACATTGGTTGATTGCTAAAAGGCCTAATTTGGTGAAATGGCCGAAGGGGGTACATAAATCCGATTTTAAGGAAGAGGTGCATGACCTCATAACCTTATTGAGCACATTGAGAGGTCTTAAAGAGTCCAATCTTTTTGAGCCGTGGATGTTCAAGTATCTTTCTTTGATTCTGAAATCAAGACAGAGGCTGTTTTGGGGAGAGCTCATAAGTAATTCTACTTGTGAACAGCTGGTGCAAGTACTTAACACAAGTACTTTCTATATGAATTCCTACCTTGTCTACATTGTTGTTGCCTTGGGTTCTTTTTCAGGGCTATCTACTAAAGGAGATAGGATGCAAGTGCCTGTCTAGACTTTTTATGATTAGTTGCCCTTAAGAGCAAGTCGCATCCATTACAGGAGGGTACAAGATGCATTTTTTGGTCATTATCGATGCCTATTTGATAAAGAACTTCCAAACAAGAGTCTCTGAGGAAGCATGGAGTAAAGTCAGCGAATATGGTTGTCTCTTTCTTCAATTCCCAAATTTCACTTACCTAAGAGTAGGATATTTTAAAGGAGAACCATACACTTTGCCAAGATATCCAACGGACAAGATCATTCTCATGGAGTTGGCTAGACAGCTTATGGCTGTCCAAGTTTATCAGAATTCTCTGCACGGGCCTGGTGTTGGCATCTCTTCACACAACCCCTTGAGAATTGGTGGGTATTCGCTTGATACAGTTCCAAAGGCCAAGAATATGGAGTATGAACTTCAAGAAATTAATTTAAAGAAGTTCATAGCCAGAAGTTGTTTTGACTGGAGGGGTTTGAATGATAAGATCCGGAAGTAGTTTAGTGATGTACATTGCCTGGAAGATGTATGGATTGATCTTCGCACTGAAACAGAGATCACTAAAATGTATTACTACAAGCTCACTGTCAAACAAATCATAGACTTTCGTCTTGCTGAAATTCCGGATGGAGTCATAGATGATAATGAGATCCTGGATCCTAAGTACAGAAGGCATCGTGTTAAAAACTTACCCATTCTACCACCATGCTGGTCAGTGAAGGAGAATGTGTCCATTTGGGATAGATTCCAGAATATCTTGGCAAATACAAATATTTGGTTTTAAAAGAGAGGCATAAAGAGCATTAAGATCAAACCTAGGCGGGATTTTGATCCTGTTGGTCCTGTGGGTATGAAGTCTGAAATTCGAGGAAAAGGAAAAGGGGAGTCTTCTGCGTCAGAAGTCAAAGCTATTCCAAAACTCGCCATCAAAGGAGGAAAGCTCATGGTAAAGGCTCCTACACCAGAAGCATCATCTAGAGAAAAGGGTCCAGAGATGGTCAATCTCTCGGATAGTGAGGAGGAACTATAGGTTTCTACTACTCCTGAGGCAACGCAAGTTCAAGCAGCTGAAGAGATTCAAGGAGTGCATGAGTCAGCTCCAGAAACTGATGAACCTCCAATGTCCCCATTGGATACAAATGTTGATTCTTTCACAATTCACTTGCCCTCACTACATTCGAATGCCATTGTGCCAACCACTCCTATATCATTTGTTGCCCTAGCACAGAAAGAAGACTTGTCACACGTTTTTGATGAGCTTCCTGAAGAGTTGCCTCAGTTAGATACACTCATGTCTAACAATGATCTGGTGTTCCAGATGGAGAAAGAGGATGAAGGTGTTTTGAAGGCATCCACAATAGATATTTCTTCACAGAAGGAAACAGTAACTACCATGGTTACCGTTGATGCTTCGACATCCTCTTTTGTCTTACCTCCTTGGCTAGGCACTATTACACAGAAGAGAAAGAAGTTGGAGGTACCACTAGAAGATTTTGAGATTGCTCCTCAAAGTAAAGCCCGAGTTACAAAAAGCAAGAAGGTTAAAGTGCTTTCAAAAGTCATTATTGATGATCGAAAGGTTAAGTATGCTAAAGTAGCCAAGCCACTCATAGGCAAAACAGCAGGCGAACCTAAGAGCACAAATTATAAGATCACAAGGGTGGAGTTGGGAAGGCAATCCTATGTGAGTTGTCAGATGGATGCTCATGATGCATTAGGTCAGTATACCAAGAGGACTAATGAGCTATGGCAAAAGAAACACTTGTTAAAAGAAGAAAACAATCGTCTTCGTGACGCTCTTGAGAAACTTTCTTCTCTCAGCAGGTGGAGTTATGTACAGAGGACGCGCAACAACATGTTGAGCTAGAAAAGAAGGGCAAAATGGTATATAACTGGGGCAGTCAGTTAGAGCATCAGGGAATCACGGTTAATAGGGATGTACACTGTATACTCAGGAACTATCAGAAAACTGCAAGTAGGCTGCATGAGTTGGTTGACATCTTTGATCAGCAATTAAAAACCCAAAATGAAGATTTGGATGTTTGGAGGAAAATGGCAGAAGCTGATTTAGATGTTTTATGTGCCTGTGAAATAGTTCCTTCAAAAGACATGTACTTCAAATTTTTAGATCAAATGATTAACAAAGAGAAAGTTTTGAAGGAGTTGATCATCAAAGTGCGTGAAGCCTTGCAGGGATGTGTCAAACCCAAAGAAGTTGTTATCAAGGTCTTCGAAGAACTGTCGTGTAAGTTATTTTCGGAGAGTGGGGAGCTGATTCCAGAGGAGCAAGTCCTAGCAGGATTTGTACAGATAGTTCATCAGGAACTAGAAGCTGATACTTTTAGTTGCAGCTCTATGGATAGGTTGGCAAGCTACAGAATAACATTGAATCAACTTCAGAAAGATCTGGGTCGATACAATGGTGAAATTACAAAAGCAGCAAGTTGTGCACGCAAGACTGTAAATGTTGCTCGACAAACAGTTTCACCGGATCCAACTATTGTGCATAAGTCTCTTTGCCAATTCGAGACATGCATTAATCTTCTTTAAAAAAAGTGTTATTAGGACACTTAGATTTTGTAAAAGTGTAGAATCTTTGACAGATTACACGAAAATATGTAAAGTAGTCTCATGTAATCATGTTGCAAGGACATTAGGTCCTGCAGCATTGAATAAGTCAAAGTTAGTTAGTTGTTGATAAGCTTTGAATAGTTCAAAGTTAGTTAGTTAGTGTTAATGTTTGTAGCTTCAGTCGTATGATCATTTAGAATACATATAATATACTTAGATATTGATTAATAATAATATATTGTAGTTGTATATATATATGCTATATATATATTATTATTAAACATATGTTATGCAAACTTATATTATTCTAATATATGATTGATTAATGAAACATTATAAAATTATAATGAATAGACATGTCCCATGAAGGGACATGTCTCTCCTAGCCTCTTTCCCAATATAAATGAAAGAGAGATTATTGCATTTGAAACACACAAAATATATACAAGCAGTGCTATTACATTTGCAGCTATCCTAAAACTTAACATGTTATCAGAGCTAGACTGCAAATGTAGAAGATAAATATACTTTAAAATATTTTTTTTTAGATTATCTGAATAAGCTGCTTGCCTCACTGCTAGCCCGATAAGTATTGGGTGTAAATAAAAATTTTGATCTCCGTCAGGTGTATATCCATGTATAAATAAGAGAACAGATCCACGTGTTTCTATTGGAGAAGGATTTGGTGGGCGGAGCCAAAGTGTCTTAGCTTCGTGCAGGAGAGAATTCTAAATGCTCAGCATGAACATTTTCTTCTATGCATCATGGCGGACAAAACTCCCTTTCTCCTGACAAGCTCTCCGTAACGTTGAAAGAGATAGAGATGGACGATAGAGTCATGGAGAGGACTCTAAATCATTTTAGATATGCCGACCAAAATTTAGCCAAACTTGGCTCATCGTGATTGTTGTATTGTGCAAATATTTCCCATTTTCAACAATATGAAGGGCCTACAGAATTAGATATGGTAAAATTACTGAAGAAGGTGAGCAGCTAAATCCTTTAACTCGTTATAATAATAGCGAAAATAATTCTAATCTACAATGGGAGACAACAGAGGAGGATAATAA
>MU227976.1:104096-121305 GCA_018584345.1 Thuja plicata | reverse complement strand
TATGCAAACTTATATTATTCTAATATATGATTGATTAATGAAACATTATAAAATTATAATGAATAGACATGTCCCATGAAGGGACATGTCTCTCCTAGCCTCTTTCCCAATATAAATGAAAGAGAGACTATTGCATTTGAAACACACAGAATATATACAAGCAGTGCTATTACATTTGCAGCTATCCTAAAACTTAACAGTTAGAGATAAGGATAGAATAAGTCAAAGTGGTTAGGGGTTTCCCCTTTCTTCTCCACTTTCCTCTCTCTTCTTTTCCTATATAAAGGAGAGAGCTCATTGTAAATATTCATCTTTTGTTGTGTGCAAGTAAACTATAGGCAAAGCTCTAATATTCTGAAGACTTTGTGTTTCATTGTAAGAGAGTTGAGCATCTGAATAAAAAGGAATAGAGATTGACAAACTTTGAGTTGTTGTCTTCAAAATTGATGAATGTTTTCTTATGTAGCATTTGTTAATCCTTAATTCAGATTGAATAGTTAACTTGTTTATTTCACCGGAGCATCTTTAATCCAAGTTTTCTGAAGACTTTGTGCTTCAGGAGATCGGGGTTACTATAGAGAGTAGTGGATGTGATACTCCAAGGACTGAAGACTTTGGGCTTCAGTATTGGAAATTAGATAAATAGAGTACTTATTTGGGGTGAGGACAAGAGACTTTGAGCTCTTGTATCATTCCATCTTTAGATAAATTCATCGCTGTCTCGGTCAATTGTTCTTAAGTCAATTACCGAGCCACCGATATTACTATTGCAAGGCGAACTGTATGTGTTACAGTTCAGTTCTACTTGAAGCCACCTGCAATAAAAAGGGAGCCTCCCCTATTGCTAAGAGAAGAGAGTAATCTCACACACTGCTACCTAAAACACACATTTTGCAAGTTGTAGTCTTAGTGACTTGCAAAATATTTAGCCAACAATTTTGTATATCCAATGACAGCAGAAGTATTCCACATTGCTAGTTTGATTTCTTTCTACAGTCAGCATTTTTTGGCCAGATTGTCAACCCCTGAGCAAATTTTGAGGTTGGAATCAGAGAAGAGTAAATGTAATGCCAACGCCATGATACAAATATCAATGTTCTAAGAAAATCATCTTAGACATAAGACTTTACAATTTTCTTAAGAATTAATATGATGGGCGAGCAAGGTCGTTTATATTAATACAGCGATTTAATTAATAAGCAAAAGTGACTAAGTCTCCACAAAGGCAACATAATAATAACAAGAGTGATTAATGAGCAACAATAATAGTGATAATCAGTGATTCATTAAGATCAGATTTTAAAGTAACAACAGCAAACAAAGAATAGTAGTGATCAGTATAAAGGCCAAAGACTTATGTTTAAACAATGCTTATGTTACATCTGAAAAGCAGCAATTAACATCTATTATGAAGGCAGCGCGTTGTATTACAGTAAAGGCAGCAATCATTTTTAATAAACAGCGATCTTAATAAACAGCAATTGACTTTAACTAAAAATTTTACAGCAAATCCATGAAAGTGTGCAAATTAAAAGAAATAAGCTATTCTTTAGAGAAGACATGTCACCTCCCAGAGGAACAGCAATCACAGGAGGGGCAGCAATCACAAAGGGTCGCTTATCTTCAAGGATGATAAGGTTTATATAATGAAGACCACAGGGGGAAAGGAGGGCAAGCAGGATAGATTGAAGTATTCAGGCATCAAATTCAGGCAGAAGATCATCGAACAGACGCATGAACAGCATTCAAAGCAAGAAGATAGCTTCCAGATCAAGCATAGAATGACAACAGATACCTGATCAATTCAGGACTGTTATTACCAGCATCTAATAATCCTAATAATTGCTCTTGTGGTATAAATATTGCTTATACATTATTTGTCAGCAATTATCTCTCATATATATACATATATATGATTAGATATAACATACATATGTCTGTAGTAAATCTGTTTGTAAACCCCAATCATGTATGGAAGGAAGGTGTAAGGAAGAGGGGAATCATGAGGCTGTCATCTAAGTAAGCCACCCTGAGTGTATGTCCATGTTGCCTGCCACTGGGTTCAAGAGGGCAAAGATCCTCTCTTGGGCTTAGAAAGGACAATCAAGAAGCCCCCATTGTGATCACCTCTCCAACTCTACAATGATGGCTATTCACCTTAGGGGAATGAGGCATTGATAGGAAAGCACATACGACCACCCCATTAAGTAGGCCACCCCGAGTAGATATCCATGTTGCCTGCGACTGGGGCTAAGAGGGTAAGTGTCCGCTCTCGGGCTCAGTACAAGATGGCTTTAGGCGAACCTATCATCCCTCTTCCTCCAAACCCTAATGTGTTTGAATAGCAATATAATATATTGCATGAATATTGCGTGTTATTATCTAAACCTAATAGTTGGAAGTATGTGTGTGTGTGTGTTCCCTTGGTTATGGTTGCAAGATTTAAATCCAGGACTGTATTGTTTTAAGGAGATATTTTTCTAAACCTAACCTTAACTTGTTGCAATTGTGATTCTAGGGCAAGTTTGGAAGGGGGCATTACAATAAATGCAAATTTTGATTTGCATTTCAATTGGTCATCTTTGGGACCATTTTTGCCATGTCATCAAGTCGCAGGTCTCCTCGGCTTTTGGCAATGAAATGAAGTGAAGATGCATTTGATCTACATTTCAATTCAATCTGCCTCTAAATGGGAATTTCATGCCACTTCATCATTTTGCAGTCATGTGCTCCTCGAGTGCAGTAACATCAGTTTTACATCAGTTCAAATCAGTTTTGAAGGTGGGGCATCTCCCTCAAACTTCGAGCCTATCACCAACAACTGCTGCAGCTCGAACATCCTTTTGGTCAGTGGAAAAGTTTCTTTTGTCTTGTAGTGCCCCAAAGATGCCTTTGGCATATGCTCTAATTATAGGTTTTGGCAAATAAATATGTGAAATGTGTACATGGTTTGAAGCTTGTTGCTCTCTTGTTTCTATAAAAGGAAAATCAAAGCCATTGTATGAGGATTCTAGTCTTTTCAAATTTTGGAAAAGAGTTTGTCAAGCCAATTCACCTGTAATATGTTTCATTCAAAATTTATAGTAGTGACAGTCTAATTATTACATGTTTTGTATATCAATATTTTGATCATAATGAGCAATATAGTATAAATTCTGCTACAGTTGTCTCCAAAATATTGTATTCAAAGTTACATAGGAGCAAAAATTATTTGGGGAATTAATCTGCAAACCAAAAGTATAAGATTTAAAAAAAAATGGGGAAAAAATCAGACTTCCAAAAAAACGTAAAAATTGTAGATAAAGAGACAAAAACTTATTTTTTCTAAACTTAAGGGCATTTCCATAGCATAGAGATATAGAGAGCAAATAAAATAGAATTTAACTCATGAATTGTAGAAAATAGATTGCCGTTTATATTCATATTGTTGATAGCATAGGCAAATATTCAGTTAACTTTTTAAAAGGGCAGTCACCAAATAGTTGTCTGAGTGTGAGATCAAATATTAGCCAAGTCTATGAAGTACCTAAGATCAAATAAATTGTAGAAAATAGATTTTTTCGTTTATATTCATATTGCTGATTATATAGGCAAATATTCAATTAACTTTTTAAGAGGGCAGCCACCAAATAGCTGTCTAAGTCTGAGATCACATATTAGCTAAGTCACTGAGATCAAAACTTATCAGACTTTTAAAGAGAGCAGTCACCAAATAGTTGTCTAAGTCTCAGATCAAATATTAGCTAAGTCTATGAAGTAACTGAGATCACAATTTATCAGACAGCGATCTAGCTACTGTTAGGAATTTACCAAGTGGAATTTATTAAAAGTGGAAACCATTTTGAAGTGATCCAAGACTTTCATTGTAATTGAGGCAAGGAGTTTTTTAGGGGTAGATCAATATTTGAGAAAGCTTATCAAATCATATACCACAATTGCAATGCTTTATATTCCATAATGGCAATTGGTAAGTCCATTATATGGGGTAGAATTCACGAAAAAACATTTGTTTAGTTGAAGTAAAAGATTAGCAAGCCACTTAGGTGGAGACCAATGTTAATGACTAAATTAAATATATTAATTATTATGTAAAAATCATATATATATGAATGTGTTAATTATATATTATAAATAAATATATACATTATAAATTTTACATTATTTTTTATTTATAATTCATTATATAACTATTGATATATATATATTAATAGTCAATAATAATTTAAATTTTAAAACTGCTTTATAATATTAATTATAAACTATAGGGATTTGTTGTTTCCCTATTAAAGGGCCATCTATAATAGTGCATAATAGTTATAATTTTAAATTAGTGTATAATATTAATTATATATTTGATCGCATCAAAATCCATTGGATGAGGAGTGCAAAGAGCACGAGTCATATTAAAACCGCGATTTAGAGCAAATTCATTAGCTGCTTCGACACTATCTCAAATGCCCCCCACAATTTACGATGATTGAGGCCCTTTCAAATTCGGTTGATGACCGCCATTGCTCCTCCCGCTCCTTTGTTTAGGGTTTTCCAAAAGTTGGAAAGAAAACCAAAGGGGCAAAATAACAAATTGTTTCCACGCCGATTCCGCAATGACTTCACTTCCATCCTAGAATCAACCCTATTTCTGAGTGATTCATCAATTTGGTCATTTTTTTATAGAATTTTGTAGGTTTTTTGCAATGATTTTTACGTTTTTTTACCATTTTTTACGGATTTTAATATGATTTTAATGCGCTTTAAATGCAAAAAGGTCATTGAAATTTTGCTCAATGATTTTTTCATGAATTGGGATTTTTTCAAGGAAAATATTGGCTAGCTCCAGGATTCAGGATTAATCGGGTGTAATCGGGATTTTTTGAAGACTATTGCTTCTATGATTCAAACTCCATTGAAAGTTAATAAAAAGTTTATTTACTTTTATTTCTGTGTCTTCCATGGAATTTATATTATGTTTGGCATCTTTCAAGGAAGAGATAAATTGCTATGGATAAGATATAAAGATTTGAATTTTATGTTAAGGATCTAAAAGTAGAACTGTAATTAGTGTCAGGCATTAGTATTTGTAACCCTATGATCTAATATCAACCTGTTATACTTATCTAATAGCCTTCAGAAAATGGCTCTATAACTCTGGATAGGCAGCAATCTTGAATCTTGTCCTAGTCGGTGACTCGGTAGAATCAAATTTTAAAACAAACAAATTAGTTTTCATTTCAGTATATTCCTTTTGTTTGCAAATATAAATATATGCTCACAAGACCATCAATGAAGATATCCAAGGAATAAGCCATATTTCTCATATTTCTCAAAGTCTTGGTCTAGTTTGAAAAGAGCAAGTCAACCATACAATACTCGTTCTATCAATTAGCTATATCATAAGGTATTGTTGTAGGCATACCTGCCTTGGTCTTGCAGAGCCAAAAATGTAGAGGATATTAACATTTAAGTTGATTCCTGTTAGTTGGCCACTGCCCTGAGACCCTGAAGCATTGAAAGTTGGAAAATCCTTAGAGGATTTTAGGTAATCATTTGGAATAACAAACACCATCCTCTTACCATTAGTCTCTGAACCAGAGGCGACCACCCAAAACTAAATGGAGCAAATAGAAGAAGAATGAGTTTTCTTGGATTTGACATATCTTGCTTGTTGCAATAGTCTAGCCTTTCTAATTCTTCTTTTCTTTTCTTTTCTAAAAGCAGTCTAATTGATAAAAACCACAAGAAAAAGATCATAGTGTGATACAATTCGCCTAAAGAGAGCACCAGAAACAGCCTAAAGTAACAAGAATCCCTGGTAGAATGTCAATCCAACACTAAAATCAGGCAAAAATGAGAGAAAGGAAAGGGGGATTTATAGTCTCCATTTATTTGCCCGTGACAGGCTATGGAGGTGGCAATGCAATAGGTATATCTTGTAAGCCTGGACGGGTAGCGAAGTTGGCTTGGACCGGGGGTTTGCTCCGCAGTGGTCTCGGGTTCAACTCCGAGACCTAGAATCAACCGATGGATCTGGCTTATGTGTGGCTTGGTAAATCTCCATGGATTAGTCTCGCCTCAGCTCGCCCCATGATGGGAAACCTGTGTCGCTAGGCTGAGTCACGGGGATACCCTAGACTACCAAAAAAAAAGATATATCTTGTATGACTGAAATTCCCCATTAATCAGGACAAGCAGAGAAAAATTAAATTTATGAAGATCTTAATAGTTTATCAGTATCCCTCCTCTGCATCATCATCCAATTTTTTATTTTGAAAAAATGGGTATCCCCAAGAAGGGTCTCCTCTATCACGAAGAGGCTCCCTTATATTTCCCCAACTTCATTCACTAGGTTTATCAAATAGTCTGCTATTTTATTACCTACCCATCGTATGTGTGCAACTCAGTTGGTATGAAATGGTTGAGCTATGAAGATGTAGTCCTGGAATATCTCATTGATTAGCTAATGTTTACTTTTGTTCTTGATAGCTTGATTGGTTATCATTTGAGAATTGCGTTTAACAATAAGTTTTGACCGTCCTTAGCGATATTTAGTCCCTTCCATAACGCTAGTGCTTCTCCTGAATTATTTTGAAAAACTTCCTCTGTGTCTGATAACCTTGTGTTGCCTCTAAAAGCACCATGAAAGTTTTGCTTGCTGATGCCTTTCAAATTGCGTTAATTCTCGTTCTACTACTTCTACAAATCCCGTTAGTGATAAGTACATTGCAAAAAGATTACGAAAAATTAAAAAAATTAGTAATTACTCAAACGTCTCGTAAATATGAATCATTCATGTATGAATTTGTCTCACCAGAGTAGGGCTTCCTTTGCAATAAAGTTATTTTCCTTCTAAATGATTAATGTTGAAAATTCTGGAGACGTGAAATCTACTGCCGCCTCCTTGCAATCATTAATACCATTGAGATTTTGCATTTCTACGAATGAAAGAAATTTAAAATATAGCATTCAGAATGCAATACAACAATGTGGGACATAAAGGTTCTAGACACATGCAATCTATGGCCTGCCTGCTTCTTGCAGTCACTCTCAACATTGAGAATGAAAGTAGAAAATATAGCATCCAGAATTCAAAATAACGATGTGGGATTTAAAGATTCTGGAGGCATGTAATCTACGGCCTGCCTACTTCTTGCAGTGACTTTTAACATCGAGATTAAGCTTTTATTGGATGATTGACTTGGCTTTTACTGGATGATTGACTACCTTTAAGTAGGTTTTCTTGGATGAAGTTTTAAGCATTTCCTAGACTTCTTCTGCGCATTTTTTTGATCTGTTTCTCTAAGTTGTGCACAGTTATTTGCATTTGTAAGTGCAAAATGCACAGTATCATTTGGGCGTAGGAACTATTTGGTCCATACAAAAAATATGTTCATCAATCCTGTTGACCTGTTTCATTTTCAGGTTAGCATCAATATAATTCATTTGTTTGTTTCTTCCTCTCTGGTTACATTACACAATAGAAGCAATAGGCTAAGATGTACAGTAATGACGTTACCTCTAGTTTGCAACTTCTTCTCTTTATCCTGGAGAAGGGTGAAATGAACTTCCAGTTCTCAGAGTGGAGTGAGTAATGATTGGGCGATTTATATTTTCCACGGCATTTTGAATTAGTTTTACTAATCCGATTATTTTGAGGCAAAGTAGATGCGGTTTTCCCGTAGTTGTCCCTTAAAAATATATATTATGAAATAATTCCGTTCTAATCATGAAAAAAAAGGCATGAAGCATGTCTAGGCAATTGAAAAGAAAAATAAGACTTTCTCGAATTAGGTTAATTAATGTAGATTAAATTAAATATTATCTGAGGGCACTATATTTAAATGCTAAAAAAAAAAAATTATAACATAGAGTTGATAGCCTGACTTGGGTTTTTTGAAAAAATGTCTAACTGCCTTCGGGTTTGCTAAACAGTGGGTGAACCTATATTTGAATGCATCTCTACCCCAAAATTTTCTATTCTAGTGAATGGCTCTCCCAAAGAATTTTTTGGGATAAATAGAGGACTAAGACAAGGTGATCCGATATCACCATTTTTATTTATAATAATGGCAGAAGCTTTGGGGAGAGCTATCAATAAGGCAAGGTTAGAGGACATGATTAAAGGAATAAAGATTACGAGTGAGATAGAACCTACAACGCATCAACAGTTTGTGGATGATACTATGTTTTATGGCCAAAGTTCTAAGGAGGAAGCGGTAGCATATAAATCTATCCTTGGATAGTATGCTCTTACTTCCGGGCAAGAAATTAACCCAGATAAGACTGAATTTTTTTTTCTTTAATACTCCTTATGCAACAGAAAAAGAGATTTGTAGAATCCTTAACTTCAAATCAGGGAATCTGCCTTGCAAGTATTTATGACTACCCTTAGAAAAAGGCATTAGATCGACTAAATTATGGGATAATGTCACGGACAAACTTAAACATAAAATGGCAGCATGGAATGGAAAATGGATTTCTGCTATAGGCAGAGCGACAATGGTACAGTCTATTCTGTCTGCTCAACCCATATTTCAACTGGCCTACATTGATTTACCAAGCAAAAAGAGAGAGGAAATTAACAAAATTCTTAGGTCTTTCTTCTGGCAAGGTACGGGGGACAAGAAGAAGATCTCCCTCCTTGCTTGGGACAAGGTGTGTTGTCCCAAAGAGGAAGGGGAGCTGGGATAAAAGATATAAGACTACAGGGTAAAGCCTTGGGTGCCAAACTTGTTTGGAATATGTATAAACACCCACATTTGAAAAGATTAAAGATACTCTCATCGAAGTATCTAACCAATGTTGATCCCATTAATATTTTCAGGGAAAAGCCACCCCCTAAAGGTTCCAGGATATGGAATTTTATGATGGATTGTAGATCCATCATCCAGGATAAACTCACTTGGAATCTTGGGAAAGGGGAGAAAGCCCTTTTCTGGCAAGACCCTTGGGGTGGTTACAGGGCCTTGGATTGTAATAAGAATCTAGCAAATGCTCGTAGGTGTCTAATGGATAGATTAGGAGAGAGAGTCATTGACTATGTTTCCTTTGTAGATGAAGGAATGGGATGGAAATGGAAGAACTGGAAGGATCTTGGTCTTCCCCCAACTGATGTTGCTGCTTTGAATATAAGTTTGAAGGAAAGGAAAACATCATTGAACCTTAGAGAGGATATGTTGGTTTGGGATGGAAGTAAAAGTGGGGATTATGCAGTTAAGGAGGGATATCACTTGCTGAGATCAAGGCTAATCAGAAATATTGACTCCCCCCCATAACTTTATGTTGGAATAGAGAATGTCTTCCTAAGGTTGGTTTCTTCTCTTGGCTTGTATGGCATAAGAAGACTCTGACAACCGAGAAGTTTGTGAATATGTGTTAATATGACCCTAGCAGATGCTCTTTTGTGAAAATGAGGAGTCAATTGATCACATACTCCTTGGGTGTCCATACTCTAATCAATGTTGGACATGGATATGTTCACAACTTGGTTGGACATCAGCGCTTCTGAACACTATTATTGGTCTACTAAATTCTTGGTTTATCCTCAAGCGAGGGAGTATTTATGGCTCACTATGGATAGTGGCCCCTTCAATCATTCTATGGGAAATATGGAAAGAACGCAATAGGAGGATTTTTTAGGAAAAAAAATTGGATGTGGGACAACTTATTAATAAAATTGAGCCCTCTATCGTAGAACTGACAAACAATCGAAACATGAATAAGTTAAAAAAGGAAATGGCTATGTCATACTGGGATGAGAAGATGAGAGACAAGGGGCAAGGTCTTAAAATTTTCCCTTATATTGGACTTGGGGTATATTGTCACAGAAGAATTAAATGGAAACCACCAAAAGAGGGTTGGCTAAAATAAATTTTGATGGTGCTTCAAGGGGTAACCCAGGCTTGGCTGGCATTGGTTGTTGCATTCACAACGCGGAAGGAAATGAGGTGGAAAAATTAGCAAAATTCATCGGTAAGGAGACCAACAATGGGGCAGAATTATCTGCTCTAGTGGAAGGATTATTATTATGTAGACATTTAGGATTTAAGAAATTAGAGATTGAAGGTGACTCAGCTATCATCGTCAATGCCTTAAGGAAAGGTTCTCTCTTCAACTGGAGATTAGCCGCACTTTTGGCCAGGGCTATTATTCTTTTCCATGATTTTAATAAAATAATAATTAATCATATATAGAGAGAAGGAAATAAAAGAGCGGATGAACTAGCTAATCAAGGGATTGAGGCTAATCTAACTAGTTAGTCATGCTCTCTTAAAATTTATACAAAATCCTTTCATTGATTACGAGGTACCAATTGTAAAATTAACCTTAATCAAACACATTATCCTTCATTGAGTATGTAGAGCAATCCTTTTAACAACTATAACCCTTACACAATTATTAGAGTAAGTAGGATATGAATCGGTAATTCTAATCAATTACAAAATAAACAAAGAATAGCATTGTCCCTTGTCTCCTTAAGATAAAAATTAAAGTAACCAAGTAAAGTATAGATAATTGTTAATTGACCAAGCAGTATAAGGAGAAGCAATTACTTAAATAGGTAAGCTCATGTAACCTCTCCACCTTGCACCCTTTCTGCCTATGTATAAGTAGTTTTTAGATGCCTTTCCATGGTGGTGAGAACTCGTCTCATTTTATCATCCTTAGGGATGGTGACTAGATCATTCCTCACTATCCAAAAGATACGGTCAATATTTATTTGTCTAATTTGCTAGGAGATATCTTGGACATCCTAGTTGGCAAAATATTGTTGTACACCAAGGGTTGTCAGTTTAGATATATCCCCACTTAGATAGGTTTCATGATTGATTATGTTATCTATACTCTTATGATACCTTCTCTTCATGCCCTTAATATTGATGAGATCATCACATGTGCCCTGATGGGAACTGTAACCCAACTCTGTGAAGTATTTCTCCATATGTGAGATGCTTGCTTTGACGGTTTCTACCATGAGTTATAGATGTTCATGGACTTCTGTTATAGTGTGCCTCTTGTATGCCAGGGAATAAATCCACCTTTGGAGAGGCTCATCGGTAATTTTTAGCACTTTTAAGGTGACTTCATCCTCTACCTTCATTTTCTTCAACTCCTACAACGTAGACAAGAGGCTCTTAGTAGTTCTCTTTTCTTCCTCTAGGAGTTGAATATCAATTATCACCACATCCTTAAGATGAATATACACCTTATAATAAGCCCCAAGCCAATCGATTAGTGGCAACCCTCTGGTCTTGAGATCCTGGATCCAATCCCTGCCTATTTGCCCCATGTGACGATCCTCATGCAACTATGCAATTATCTCCTGACTTGTATATGATGTGGGATCAAATGTCTCACTGGATGGTTTTCCTGGCTGCAAGGAGAGTGGGGTAAGGGCTTTTCTGATATATTCAGTGAGGTGAGTTAAAGTGGACTTGAGTTTGGCCTTGTCCCCCTTAAGGCCGTCCAATCTATCTCTAACCTCTTGGTGGGTGAACTCCCACATATCCATGATACTATCATGGTGAGAAGGACCTAAATCAATCTTTCTTACATTAAAATCCACAGGAGGTAACTGATTGGTTTCTTCCTGTATTTTGGCTTGGGAAATCTCCAAAATGACATGCCATGTCTCTCTATCCTTCCCCATTGTATAAAATATACAAATTTTTTTCTTTATGTTGTTGGAGGGCCTCTCATGATTTGAGTGATCAAATCACCTGGAGGTACTCTGGCCTCTTCTCTTTTCCTTTTTCTCTTGATTGTCTTCTCTATCCACGAAGGTGATGATAGAATTCCTGAAGTTGTGGCTAAACTCTCTATATCAAATAACTTCCTCACTATTGGAGGTGTCTTCATAGATGTGGAGGGGGCTAAAAAGTGAGGTACCTTGTGGGGGAAGAGTCTAATGTGCTCCTTCTGTGTATCTACCTAGGGTCCCGAAGATTTTTCTCCCTACGGTATCTCTTGTGGTTTCTCTTATGGATCCCCCTGGAAAACCATGACCTGCTCTCCTACTTCTTCCTACTAGAATCCTTCTTGTGGGTTGAGGTTAATAATTGGCAATGATCTACTCCCGCATGTCCATGATATGTTATGGACTTTCTCAGGAGGTTGATCATCCCCTCCGGCTGCCTGAGTTTCATTTTGGTTCGGTGGCCCTGATTTAGCTGCTCTGTCGGTAATTGTGGTTGGGCTTTGAATTGGGGTGGGCAAGGGTTTCTTGGAGCTTGCCCCTCGCCTTCCTATATGTTTCCATTTTACCCACTTTATTTTCGGCTCAAGGATAGGTGTCATCCTTAGGTCGAGATCATCCAACTCTGGCCCTTCAAATGTGATGGAGTTCAAATGGGTCCCCTTTATCCTACCCACATACTACGGAGATAATATATCCATCCCATCTTCAGACACCCCCTCCACATCAATATTGATGCCATAGAGTCTTACCTGCTCAACAGTGAGTTGTGACCAGGATCGCTCGCTCATGTCGAAATCGTCCCTACTATTTTCCCAAAAGTCCTCTAAGGAGGGGATATGGTGAAATGATGACCCAAATTGTAAATTATCATTGACATAATTTATAGGGTCAAAGTGTTTTCAAAGCACATTGTACTAGTCGAATGTATACTTTTCTCTGGCATTCTTTATCAAGTTAAGGGCGTTGGTGTTGGATGAGCACGTATATGCCTCAACTGTTATAGGAAATTATATTCCTACTTTGTGACGTTCACCACACCTGGTATTAATCTCAATGATTTGCCTACATAGCTCTACCAGGATGATCTTATCATTCAAGGATATCTTGGTAACTTATAAGGGTAATTGTCCAATGCCCCTATCCTAAAGTATGTAAATATCAAGAATTGTGTGAAATGGCTACCATAGGTAGTTATCACTGGTGAAGCCTCCAGGGACATTCTTCGCTTAGGGCAGTCATGGAGTTCCCTACATACTCTCATGGTGAAAGCATCATTCACCCTCCTAAAACTCTCGTGACTATTATGCATCTACAAACATGAATAGAAATCATATACTTGTATATCCTCCTCATATTCTTTTGAGCTAGGTAGGCCAGGCTAGCTGCATATACAGGCCAGGGCGTAAATGATATAGGAAGACATATGGAATGAGATGTGTGTTTAGCTATAATGAGCATTTCGGTCAACCTGTCACTTAGCAATTGAGCCCAGTCAATATATCTACTCTCAGCGCAAATATTCTGTATGATGAAATACCACCACTCCTAAAAATTCAGGGAATCCTCGTTCCCCCTTAGACAATGTAGTAAAACTAGGATATCCATAATCTCTCTTTTGAGATTGGTTATGTATAGTGTCTTCGGAAATTTGGAGCTTGGTGCCCTCTTGACTAGAAACTAATCGAGTGACATCTCGCCTCTCCACCGTTATTTCTTCTCATTGAAATATGAGGTAGACATTGAGAAGTCCCAATCAGTATATTTAGCTCTTGTTGTCAGGCCAAAGCATTGATTGCCTATCTAGGGTTACCAGCACTTCATTAATTGAATTTCTTATTTTCTGACTACCAAGGTCGAATCAGGCTATGCACTCCATTATTAGTTTTGGGGCCTGGATGGCAACAGGAAAATCAACCTCTTGGATTAACCCACTCTCAACCAACTTTTGTGTTATGGGATGTAAGTGCGGGGTATGTACTCTTCTGTACAAATTTGCTAAGTCATAAAAATTCAACCTGGTATCACCAATATCTTTCCAAACGCTACTGGCACTGTTCAGATGGTCGTAGCTTAATATTTTAGGGCCATCTTCAAAGTATTTGAATTTTTGCAGCACGTATTTTTGGTGGTTTTGCCTAGCTGATTTGCTCCTCTGGTTCTTTCCTTTTAGAATCACTCTGAGATTCAGTTTTAGGTTAACCTTCCACTAAAAATTGCTATGTCACTAAAACCTATGCTTTTATTCCATGTATTCAAAACTCATTAACATATGATTTAAATGCTGGTTTAGACACTCCGTACATGGGAGTGGGTAGATGAGTATAGAATTTATACATGATAGGCAATTGGGGTCTTAGAAAATTACAAGGACACAGTCGAAATATCTGTTCAAGGTCCTATTTTTAAAATTTGCACTCATGTAAACTTTTAGTGTTTTCGATAATTTCACCTTCCTGGGGCTGTTGTGCCTTCTACTCCCTGCCTACTTGAGTTGGTTCCTTTTATGTGCCCTCTCAATGGATTTTTGGATTTTTGAAAACTATTTGACACTACTGCTTGCACGAAATAACCTCCATATCTTTGGATTTTGGGATACTGGCTTTCCTAAATCTCACGTTCTCCTAATGCCATCGGATTTTCAGGAAAAGCACCCAGTATGTCTGTTTCCCAATATAGGGGGTCATTAGCTTTGTTACTTTCTCTTTCCTTTTGTATCTTGACATATTTAATCCCTGACTTGCTGGAATCTTTCTATCTGTGTTCTCGGACTGCCTTCAGAATTTTGGAGTTCGTCCACTCCCACAGCTTCTTCCGAAGATCCATGGTCCCCCAAGAGTCTTTTTATTTCTTTTTTATTTTCCTCGATATCCTCATCAGGAATTCTTTTCTTAAGAGTATCATCCCAGGGTAAAACCCAATTTCTCTAATATTGCTTACTTTCTCGCCTAGCCTTTTTATCTTAACACTTTCCATATATATGTACACACACACACACACACACATATCAGGAATAGAATATCAATTGTCTTATTTTCGATGATGACTTCGCGTGTACTTCCCCTAGGCTACCTCCAAAAAATTAGCACCAGCAAAATTGGGGGTCATTTCCTGACTGTTCTCAGCTGGGTCTTCCTCCCTCCTTGGTGCCAGTTTTGGGAATTATGGGGATTAGTGTCTTCTACTCTCACTAGACCTTCTGAATCTCAGGAATATCCTCCATGGATGTTTCTATCCTGGTCACGGGTGCAGATTGCA
Organism: Thuja plicata; assembly: GCA_018584345.1. Taxonomy (NCBI): domain Eukaryota; kingdom Viridiplantae; phylum Streptophyta; class Pinopsida; order Cupressales; family Cupressaceae; genus Thuja; species Thuja plicata. Next base: position 106,358 of record MU227976.1, on the reverse strand, counting down.
GTGTCATGTCTCCTTTTCTCTGTTAGTTACCTAGGGGTATATAGGATGTAACTAGTTCACCCTAACCCCTGAACCTTGCTTAAATTATACCGCTTAGTGCATTTAAATCATTTTCCATTATCATTGTAGCCTTAATTGAATCTTTTTTATCTGGTAAGGTTATATGTGTACTTGTTAAAATATAATATATTATAATGATTTTTCAGGAACACAAATATTAATACAAATGGATAGTTATACTTTTAGCGATATAAAAATAGCTTAACAAACTTGAATGGTTTTAGATTTTGATAAATTTCTATAAATAACTCTGTAATGTTGACTATCAATTATAGGAGAGAGTAACACTAAATAGATCGTGAAAGATTTTGTGATCTGATAGATCTCACAAAATCATTAACCCCTCCTGTATAATTAAGTAAGCATCTCAAATGAATTTAAGTAAAGCCTTACCTACAGCTAAGCAACATGAGGATAAATATTTAGCTCATTAATTTCGCACAGGCATCATCCTTGAGCTACCAACTTTTAGGCATTTATAACACATTATGATAATTAATAAATTAGCTTTGCCTTCATGGAATTAAGTCCTAAAGTATAAATCTTACTAAAGATATAAATTAAGTATGAAAAGGCCAAAATCTTGACAAGACATCTCACTCGTATTACCTCGGGATATGTATGTAAGTTATCTTTAAATCGATACAACATTTCTCTCCAACACAGAAATTTGTGCCAATATTAATAACTGCGTCTGACACTTGACACATCAAAGATAACTAATATTGTCCCTAACAAGTTTACATGTATTTTAAGGACATCTGCCAATCATAGAGCCTCACATTTTTATTCTGCATAGGTGAGCAGAAGAGAAAGATTTTATGGATACCCCAATTAGACTTTGAGGTGGGAAGCGACAGATTGATGTAAAGAATGAGATAATGGAACAAAGAATTAGAGGTATTATAAAACTCAATAACATATAAGTGGTGGAGGCAATAATGAATTTATTAGAAGAAGATTACTTGGGTAATATAGATAGGACAAGAGTGAATTCTGACATTGCATCAATGTTCCTTGAGAGGGACAAGAAGATTGCAAGGGAGATTTGTGAAAAAATATTCAAAAAGAGCATTCTTGGGGATATTGACATCATCCTTTACAAAATTGATGATGCCCTGATGATCCCCAAAGTCACGAACTATGGGAAATCCCTCGCGGGGACAATTCAGCTCTTAGATACCCTATTTTATGGTATGAAAGTAGGGAGGCATTCAACTCATCCCTTGTGAGCAGAGGCCGAAACCTGAATTTTCTGACTGAACTCTTACATGTCAAGCGCCTAGACAACCCCAACTAGTTTTCCATGTACTTAAAGGATGAAAACATTGCCGATTTTGGGGATGCTCCAGATGGGACAAGCTCGGCTCTGGCGATCATTGTCTCTGACGACGAAAGTGAGGAAGATTTGGAATGACATGGAAGGATGCCTTCCTCCATGGTAGGCCTTTCTTCCTTGGGCGACAAGGTAAGGGGTAAAGGCAAAGAAATCCAGCTTGGCTAGAAAGCCACTTTACACTATATTAGATTTTATAAGATAACATGTTTTAGATGTAATCATTAGGATATTACTCATAGGATATCAGTAACTTATAACCCAAAACTATCATTTTGGTTGTTTGGGTATTATTTGGAAAAGACTACAGCAGCATGTTTTCACTATACTTTCGGTTTATATCAAGCAATAGAGTACAGCAACATAGACATTATAGTAACCTCCAGCTCGTAAAGATCTGTATATTTTACTTCTTTAGCAACAATATATGGTATTAATATAGACTCAGACCCTATATTGAGGAGTGGAAGCATTATAATCATTAAATAGTTGCATATCTCTTTATTAAAATTTAGTAGTTACACTTCCTTTTTACATTCAATGAAAGAATCTCTCTCTCTCGCAGGATATCATCTCTTACATGGATCATATGTAGCATATCGATAATTTGTAGATCTCTACATTTCATAGTAATATGTTGTAGCATTAAACTTGGAAGTAATTAGATTTTTTATTCAAAGATCACGTCACTATAACTTTATACAACATTTATCTAAAATATAGAACCATAAAAGAAATGGCGTAAAAAGTAGCAGTAATAAGCCCACATCTCCTTATACTAACATTTACGATATAAGGAGCTATAAATATGTGTGTGTGTGTGTGTGTGTGTGTTTAAATAAACATGAACATATCGATATATATAT
>MU227976.1:47606-72102 GCA_018584345.1 Thuja plicata | reverse complement strand
TGTTTGAAAACATAGAGGGCTATCATTATGCTCTGTTGATGTTTTATTGGGTTACAATTGTAGAAAGACATGCAATATTATAAAGACATCAATTGGAATGTATTGGCACCTATAATGGCCTATAAGGCCATTCCATGCAATACAAATGGCAAATATGTAATAAGTCTTAAAAGGTCTAATAGGCCTTAGGACCAAAATAAGAGCCTAGGATGGTATTTGGTGTTACACATTTATAATAGTTTAGATTTGATTTTAATAATGCTTAATAAGTTCATTTGGGTCACATTTCAAAGTCTTAAGGCTTTGTTATCTTTAAAAGTTTCAAAAACTCCAAATTTGTAATGTTGCAAATTCAAAAATTTGAAATGCAACAGTTATTAGAATACCAATGGTATTTGAAATTCATTTAAGGTACCTAGGGATATGATATTATAATATTGTAAGTGGATGGAAATACCAACAAGGGACACACATCCTTTAAGAACTAATTATACCAAGTTATATAGATAATTTATGTAATTAACTATAACAGGTACTGATTAAGCCTCCATTAGTATCAATCAAGTCTTCTTCTTCTCTTTCTTCCCGAATCAAACATTGTGGAAAATTACAACATCTACTACATGAGGTTCTAACTTACATGATTTCCTTTTGGTTTTTGTGTTGAGTCAAAGTTATTGCATCAACATACTTGTTCACATTTAAAGAGGTAATTATATCTACATGGTATGATATACTCTATTATCTAGATCTATTCTCTGCTACATGACAACACTCTTCTATTTTATCTCATTTCATTTCCAGGTTAATTACTATACAAGGGTTTTACTAAGGTGAACCCCTCCTTTCAATATTTTCCCCCTTCTTTTCTATGTGTAGGAATAGGTGGCAGAGTTGCAGATCTAGATCTGGAAAGTGCATGCATAGTCGCAAAAACTCAAAAAATTTCATCAGATTTAGAGTAGTTAGGAACAAGTCGACTTGTCGACTTGCACCTCAAATTTTAATTTGTTCCTGCACTTTTTGGCTCAAATTTTTAGAACAGTTAGCTATAGGTCCCATGTTTCTAGATCCAGAGTTACAACAGATTCCAACATTCTAGCAACGACCAAATTCAGATCCAAAGTTCTGATCTCCTCATCTAGTTTCAAAGGTGCACTTTTCCTTCCTCTTCCTTTGCATATACTTTCATAAATTAGATCTACTACCATTTACTTTATTTCTTCTATTATACCATATCTATTTATGAATTCCAAAACCCTACATTGTGTAGATCACATATTGACATCATTACTCTCTTTGTTGTGCTAATCAAATTCCCTTTGTAGGAGGTTTTGTATTCCTAATGTATGTGGAATTAGGTTATAGTATATTTTACTCTATCCCATTTTCTTTTATACACCCTGCAATCATGGCATTCCATGAGATGACATCTTTTTTCTATGCCCAATCTGATAGTTCCTCTTTCATTCACTTCATCTCCAGATAATATTGTACCTGATGCCCTAGGAGCTGCATATGCAAGCTCCTCTTCATTGTTGCCAAGTTTTATAGCCTTAAGAGAATGGGATGTCCTATGCCCCAAAAAATAATGGGCAAGGGCAAGAGTTGCGAAAGTATTAATGGGGCCTCTTTCACCCCATCGTTGGGTTTGGGTAGGGACTTGGCCTCATGGTTCTCATGCATTCATGCAAATAATGTCAAATAATCCATGTGACTTGCATACACTTTCATATTTTGCATACATGTATGTCTAGATTGTTGATGATATTTATTACTTGTTCCTATGCTCCCATTTTGGTGTAGATAGGGAGTATGCCAAAAAAAATTGCAAATTCTGGTGCTATACATGCCAATTGCAATTTCTTGAAAGCTTCTAAATTCTTTCCGACAAGGCATTTGGTGGGTCAAGCAATTCACATGGCTTGTGGATGCTTCCACATTTTTCGTGGATGTTTACTAGAGAATTTTGAATAATCACGAGCATGTGAAAGATGGTGGGGATTCAAAGATGAATTTGATGCCGCACTGTAGGGGAGTGAGGTTGTAGCTATGGGGGGATTTGTAGCAGATCCTATCAAGCAAGGTGTCTAAATATAGAGAAATGTGTTTGGAATAATGACATGCTTTAGACAATGGACACGGTGAACAAAATATATATCATAAACTATGATGTTTTGGTAGTGGTTCAATGGCGGTGCATAAAAGGAAATAGACTGCAAGTGCATAAAAGGAAAATAGACTGAATATGTTTGCAGTGGTTCAATAGTGATGGATAAATAGAAAATAGATTGTATAAATTTTGACAAGGGACATAAAGGAGGAGTTATCCATTTAAAGATAGGATTTAATAGAATCACAATTTGACTTTGGAGGATCTGACTTGATTCTATAAGATATGATATAATTTTGGAGGATAATATTTGATGACATGAACATTCTAGTTGATATTGTGTCAGACAGAAGATTGTTCTCAAAAACTTTGCTTGTTGTCACAACCTTCTACGCAATTCTATACTCATATTAAACCATTTTTTCATTCATTGGTCATGTTTCTTTATGCTATTAGTTTAATTGACAACTCTATTGAATGACAAGTGTCTTCACAAGGATCTCAATATGATGAATTTGACTTCAAATTTCTGGGAAACAAGTCTGGAGAGCCATACATTGTGCAGATCAATGTTTACTCAAAGGGAGTTGGAAATAGAGAAAAGAGGCTCTACTCGTGGTTTGACCCAACATAAGATTTCTATTTATATTCCTTTCTATAGAATTGCCACCAAGTTGTGTGAGTCCAAAATACAATATACAACCTCATATATTACTTATTATGTAGTTTAAATATTGATGTTAATGAGAATTTGAATGTAGGTTCATGGTGGATGATGTGTCAGTTAGAGTGTTTAAGAACAAGGAGAATGAAACATGAGTGACATATCCATAGAGGCAAAAAATGGGGGTGTATTCTTCCATATGGAATGCAAATGACTGGGCTACACATGGGGGACTAGTAAAGACTGACTGGATCCATGCCCCTGTAATTGCCACTTACAGGAATTTCAACATTGAAGCGTATGAGTACAAGGGCCCATCATCCATGAATGATTGTTCATCACCTTTGTCATTGTGGTGGGATCAACTTTCTTATGCTTCTCTAGATGGGAAACAAGGGATGGAGTTGAGATGGGTACATAACAAATACATGATTTATGACTACTACAAGGATTCCACTAGGTTCTCCACTCCTCAACCAGAGCGTGCACAAAGAATATAATAAAGAGAATGCAATTTGCACATTCAATTATATTCAATATTCTTTCATCACCATTTCATATCACAACTAGTGATTATATGGTGAATGGATTGTAGAAATATCCACCCCTTTTTCTTGTAGAGGGGCAAACTTTTGTAAGGAGCATTGGATAAATGGGTTCTTCTACCTCTATCTCCACATGCGATGAATCTTTACTGATATATGTTTTTTTCTATAAAATTTTATTTTGATATGATTTTGATTCTACCATGGAGGACTTTGTTAAAATCCAGCTAAATTTAAACAAAGTAATGATACAAGAATGAATAAAAAGAATACTTTCAGTTCATGGAAAAAACATGTAAAGGATAGTATTTATGCTCTGCATAAAGACTAGGAACAATCTAATTCATTTTAAATGATTAACTCCACAAGAATAACTCCTAATTATTCTTCGCTAATAATTACTATTATGATAGACAATAAACCCTAAAAACCAGAATAATAAAATCATGCCATGATACCCTGGTTAATGTCCCAAAGATCACACTGCAAATATCAATTGTTAAGAAAAATAGTTGGTACAATCCAAAATGTACCCTACCCAAAAAGAGTTTCATACTAAAAAACCCTCACTCATTTTCAATTGAAGAAAACAATCCAGCTGAAAAATAGAAATTACATAACTATCTTGGATGTCATAAAAAACTTGAATGGAAATGCACAATAAATCAACAAGAAGTAAGTTTATTACAAACTTGGTCCCCTTTAAGACTGCGTGCTTTGCAAGATCATTGGGAAGAGGCAATTTAACAGTTGTCTGCAACTCCGTGAGGAAAGAGTATCCCCTCTTCATGTATCTAACGAGCTTCAAAGAGTCCCCTGCCACTTGCTAAAAAATATCATCCATGAAGGAGTTCAATTTTAACAATTTGGGACATTAGGGCTAACAAAATACTTGACACATGATGAAGAGATCCGATTAGATTCAAAAATTTCAATATTAATGCAAAAAAAAGAGGACGAGATCTGATTAGATTTGAAAATCTCACTATTAAATGCATAATCGATAAGAGGAAGGCAATGCATGTTTCACATTTTCTCTAGACCGATGATAGCTGGCAGAAAACAAAATCATAAACCAGACAAAGAAAACCAACGAAATACTTACCACCTATATTCCCAGCGTGAGGCAGGTATTGGTGAAAACCTCACGCAATATAGCCTATGAGCTAATTAATAAGAATCACGTTGGGTTTAGATCATTAAAATTAAATTAGTAAATAATTAACATTAAGTAAATTTTACAAACTCAAGTACTAAACCATATTAAATCAAATACCAAAAATAAAGTTTAAAAATAAGACTCAAATGAATATAAAATAAAGAAACAATTAACCTACATCATTAATAATAAATTTGATTTCTTAATATCAAAGTCACGCCCCTTTGATTTAAATACACCTAAAATATTTTTTATATTTATAAAATCCTCATTCATTTTTAATATTATCAAGATTTAATGACTATATTTAATACAAAATTATAAAATAATTTTTTTTTATTTTTTTATTTTTATGCCAAAGGCGTTTCTTCTTTGAAGTGAACAGGCTGAAGGTTCAATCCAATGATCACCAATCTTCTTAAGAGAAGGACGACCATTGAAAAGATCAGCTGCATTCATTTATTTTCCCCTTTACACATTGTTGGCCAATACTATGTCCACAAAGTTGTATTTTGTATGTCGACATATCAAAAGCAAAGTTGTATTCTACGACCTCAACTCTTCATATTGGATGAGGCAACATACTTGTTGGATAATCATTCACCCTTGTTTAATTTATATCTAGACACCTAGGTATCTCCCATTTGACTTCATCCAGATCATAGTTAATAATGAAATTGCAAGGGCCATTTTTATAATTTTTCTTTAGAAGATGTTGAAGCTTTCTCTTAAATTCCTTTCGGAGATTGTACATGCATGACATGGCTTTGAATAGATGGTCTCGCTGCGAGAAGTTTTGTACAATTGATCTCAGTTGTTAGTGTCTAAATCAGAATTGTTCCACTACACGCACGACTGAGAATCAGCGGTTATCAGAGATTCACGCAAGATGTGATTTTTATTTTGAATTTGAGCTCTGCCCAAGACTCTTAATCTGAAATGGGAAATTTCATATTTGAGAGAGATTACCAACATAGAGGAGAAGACGTGGAGGATGAGTACAAAAGCAGAGCATCAAGAAGAAGAAGAAAATAAATCGAGCGTTATCGATACAAAGTTGATTGTTCACCGATGTTTTTAACTCCTCTTCTTTTGATTTGTGACTGGCAGTTTTGGCATCAAAATAAAAAAGAATTTGAAGGGACAAGGCAGTGAGCGTGAGGCCATTGCCTTGAATCCATTTATCCCTTCTTCTACACACCCTTAAAATATCCCACACAACATATGCTGAAAATACATATGGCAAGTAATGTTTTCCCCACTTGGACACTAAATTCCATTATGCTTTGGGGCTCTCACAATCTCAAGCAAGTGGGTGTTTAGATGAATAAACTCCAGTTAAACATGTTTAGTCTTTTTATAAACACCAGCAAAGTACTAATTAGTTTTTCTTCCGTAATTAAACTCGCTTAGAGGCTTTCCTTTCGACAAAGCTCCCATACGGAACGCTACTAAATTTGACAATACTGTCAAAATACGTTAGGATGATTCACATGCCCAGTCTGTAATAGAAAACAATAAAATAATATTTTACTGTCAAAATAGTTTAAACAATAAAATGAATTGCATTTGATGTAGCATTTCGACAACCTTTTTTAACAAATCAAGTTTAAGTGCATCCTATCCAAGGAAGACTTGTTTAATTTTCTTCCTTCGGAAGGGGAAGATAATTGAGTGGCTTTGTAAGGAATTTGGATTCATGTGCTGGCAAATAGTTTAAATCACAGTCATAATTCAATTATTGTACTTTACAATCAGGTAATTGAAACTATTCACTAAAAATATGGTTAATGATATTCTTCATCTGTTGGCAAACCTGACTCGTAATGACAACGATCCAATAGATCATCATTCATTGGCCCCATTCACCAAGAAGAAGAAGTCATCCTCTGTATATGATCCACCCAGTCTTGGATTTACCAAGCCCTTAGGCAAGTGGATCAAGTTGGCAAGATCCCCCGAGGCCAACAACATACAACTTCTACATTGAGAACTTCCAGGACATAAAAAAAGGGCATGATTTCAGTCACAGATTGGGGTCTAACAATATAACACATGGAACATCTATTCAAAGCAACCCTTTCACATCTCGATCTCAAATGCCCAGTTCTTCTTGTTCTGGAACACCTTTTCAAGTGACTCCCAGAAGAATGAGGAGTATATATAGCTACACAACATTGTTTCTGTGGATCAATTGAGCATGACCCAACAATTTTCTTTCATGCGGGCCATGATTGAAGATTGCATTAGCCTAGTTAGCCATGGCTACCTGCAACTCAAAAACAATTTATCAGGGATGGAAATTTAAGTTTGGATTAGTAGATTGACTATCTAAACATGATAAACATGATTCCATGAATGACATCTACTTGCATATGAGAAAAACAAGGTTGAATCATGTTCTATGGATAATTTTCTTCACAATGTTGATCTTCTGCCCAATCTATAGGGTAAAAATGGCTCGGTGAGGTTTCTCTGCAAACCCTCCTCAAACCAAAAACATTACGAGAATCCAACATGTTTAGAGGATGTGACAACTTGCAATGGCTCAAAGACTAAATAAAACTTTTGGGATGTAAGAAAATGTCCATGAAGAAAAGTGACTATGTATATGCGCATGGACACAGTCATCACGTAGCCATTTCAAATAAGATTACATAAGTATTTGAATGAGGGATATTGCTACATTTTTTATGAATAATCTCCAAAATATGTGGGTATGGAGTCAATTATGGTCCAAATACTTCAGTTTTGTGTTGACTATGACAATGAGATCATATTCTACCTAGTAGATAAATTGACTAGGGACGAGTTTGTTAAAGAGGTGGGTTATGATGTGAAAATCCGAGGAGTACAAAATATGAACAATATCTAAAATATAGAGTGAAAAAAATCCCACTCTTGGAAGGAGGGCTCAAATAGTGTTATAAATCTTAGACTTGCCTTGGACATGGCAAACTGATTTCTGACTTAGATTCAAACTTGGTGTCTATAGTCTACACAGACTTGACAAATGGGAAACAACCATAAAATATACTCATTTAAGGATTAAAAACTTGTTTTATAAATTATTTGATCAATAAACATTAAGACACAATAAACTAATTGAATAGAAGCTACTTTGATCACATACAAAAGTATATACAGATCACATAAGTTTAAAAGTTGATTTTATCTGAAGGAAATAATATTCTTATATATATAAATCTTGTCAAATGTTTAAGGTGTACAAAACTCATAGGTTATGATATCCATGACATTAAAAGAAAAAATCACAACATGGAATCATGAACTATAGTAAAAAGGAGCTTGTATCCCTTAACCAACTGTAATGCCCAATAATGGAGCAAAAGGAAACCCGATTTTTTTAACATTTCATATAGGATGTGTATCTCCATAGGTAAACCCTTCTTTGATTTCCATACAAACTTTACTAGGACTAATGTTAACTAGATGGTCATTCATCACAATGCACCCCATATAGTATGCCAGGAAAAAAATTGTACTTAATGTGGAATTTATTTATGATTAGTAATACGATTGAATGTAATTACAATTATATTTGTCTATAATAATAAAATGTGAACTTGATAAGTAGGAGATATTTTCCATAACACATGTCAAGTTGTGATATTGCTATTAGGATTTAACGGTGTACTTTTTTAGTCAAACTCATTGACCCATATTTCATGAGTAGTGGTTTAGAAGAACCCATCTCTCATGAGAATGAACAGAACACTTAGCACTCATTTCATCTAGGTAATGCTCATAGAGGTGAAGCACAAGGACTTCCTAGGAGGTCGCCCATCTCAGCACTACTCCACCTCAACCATGCTTAACCACAAAGCTTTCTCCAAGGTTAAGCCTGCTTTGCTTGCAACCTCATTTGTAAAAATTTCAACAACTATTGTGCCTTATGAACCATTCATTATAAATCCCCTTAAGGTCATCAATTGATAAGTAGGAGCTTTTTTCCACAATAATTCAAATTGTGATATTGCTATCACGAGTCAATTGTGTACTTTTTGAGTCAAACACATTTACCCATATTTCATGAGTAATGGTTCACAAGAACCCATCTGTCACGAGAATGAATAGAATACTTAACGCTCATTGCATCTAGGTGATTCTCACACAGGTGAAGCACAAGAACTCATCTCAAATTTTTTAAATCATAAGCTCTTAATGGGTGTCCTATTTATAGAATTTAACTTGCAAAATTGTGTGCATAGGTTATCAATTTAGAAGCATTGTATACCAAATTTGAGTTAATTTCTTCTGTGTGCTAGATTGAATGTAGTTGTGCAAATAGCTATGCTTAGAGATTGCTCTGTAATTCAATAAGAGAAAATACCATTCCCTTATTTTGTTTTTATAAAAATCTCTTACAAATTTTTGTATGGTTTGAAAGCAAACAAAAATGCTTAGAGTCTACTCAATAAGTAACTACTCCAATGAATGATCATTGTTCTCTATCTACCCTTCCCCTCTTCATATATTTCTTTAAAATTGATCTTCAATATATCTTCACGTTCCCATTGCACACCAAGATGGGATTAGTAGTTTATTTTTTAAACACCTATACGTGAAAGCACCCCTAACTTCTTTACACATATCGTAGCGATTAAATACAATAAATAGCATGCACAATATGGCCCGTGTACACAAACCTCAAGGTAGAGCTCCACACTCCGAGAGCTTTACTTTAACGGGACCAAAGACCTATAAAATTTATGCATCGGACCGGCGGGAGTAAGTATAATTTGTTGGCCTCCAACCCAATATGTAAGTTACGGCACAATCGAAAGAGCAGAACAAATAATTCTTGACAGCATCAACATACCTAGCCACAGACGTCCTTGGCTCTGCCCTAGTGCTCATTGGACTTCGGTTGCAGATCTCTTGTTCTTTTAGATTGTTCCTTTTAATTATCATTCAGTCGAATTAAGGAACCAATAAAGATGAAAGAGGATTCTCCCCCGAAAGCTACAGAGGATGCGGGTTCGAATCCCGGGGCCACGACGGTCAGACAAAGGTATTAATTATATTTAGCCGCAACTTCTCTCTCTTTCTTTGTTTTTTCCTCCCGAGATTTAGGCCTTTATTCTTCCAATTGTTTGCTTCAGGCCGGCGTTTGCTTTTCATGTTTTCAAGGTTCGGTTTTATTCACCAAATCTAGGGTTTTGTCTGGATATACATTTTTTTGGTTGTCACAACGTTTCTGTGAGTTTCTAAGGGGATCAGTGCTTCATATTATTGCTTTTACGCTAAGAACGCCCCTTAAATTTCAGGGCGTCAGTCTATAAGAAAAATTCCGTCCTCGAAGTCGGAAATCGAAAACGTTTCAATTGGTCTAGCAACACTCAGAAGCGCAAAGTCGCTATTGGAAATATACACTCTTAAAATCCTAAATACATTCATGTGTGTAATATGGCGTCTGGGAAATATTATGCAGACACTTACTATATATACTCAAAGTTTGTCTGGCCTAGAGTTAATTTAAAATGAGAATTAGTCAAGACTCAGTTTATTACGATACTTTGTAACAAAAGGAGGTACAAATTTAAAGGTACGTGTGACAGTTTATGGGAAACGTCATGGTTCTCTGAATTTTACATGGGCTCAACAAACCAAACTTGTGCGGTTAGCAAATCGAGAAGCCTGCAAATTTAACCTAGTTGAATCCTGATAGCAATATCACAATTTGACTTGCTGTGGAAAATATCTCCTACTTATCTATTTGATAAGTGTTATTGTTAGATTTGTACCGACCAAATGTTATATGGTAACTTACAACTTGCAAAATATCTCAGAATGATGGGTTAAAACTTAAATTTTTCATATTCACCTTGTTCCTGTGTAGCTCACGTTTTCAAACGAGGAATGTCGGATCAGAGATATTTGGTGCTGAACAAATGACAGTTTAGGTTCAGCAGGATGTTTTAGGGTTTATTATGTATAATTTTAATGACTTGGTAAAGGTATTTTGGAAGTGTTTGTTAAAACTTTTTTAACAACTTTTTCTTTTTTTTATCGTAGTATGGGACTCTCAACTTTTTTTTATCTTTTCTTTTTTTAAACCGGTGAGGTCGTAGGGGGACCTCATCTCGGACATAAACAAAATTTCACCGTAGCAGGAGTTTGAACCTTGGTGGCAAGAATCGCAAGACCATGTCTTAACCATCTGGCTGGCATTACCAACAGAATGGGGCAATCAACTTGGTTGAAGCCCATAAATGCTTTTGACTATTGTAGCTTACGTATTGAAAATTAATTTAAAGATAAATGCCCTTTTTAATTAATATGCTCTATCATGTAAGGTATGTGGGAGGTTTTGTTTTCAAGTCCCAGAAGTTATTAATTTTGGCTAGGTATTAAACACATCTATTTTAGAAGCTCATAATTTTTTTTGGGTTGTGTGTATTGAGTTTGAGAGCCCAGAAAATAATATTTATTATTATTAAATCAAATGCCGTACATATGTATAGGATTCACAAATTCTATTGACGAGGATATAAATCCTCTAAATATATGAGTTATTTTTAACAATTCAACAAATGTACAACTAATATATTATAGTAGTCAACAAACCTATAACAAACTATGTGAATGTTAACACATATACATACCAACACCCTGCCTTAATGACAAACCTAACAGGTTTTTTCAGTACAACAATTTGAACACATACATAGTCACTTCTTTGATGAACTTGGACTATACAAATAGGTCACTTCTATGAACCCATCCTCAAACCCATAGATAGTTTGCCTCTAGGTCTGCCCTAAAATCTACAGACATTATATTTAGCAACCTCTTTGTATGGACCCAGCCTGAAAACCACAAGTTGCATCATGTGTCAAAGAGCTAATAATAGATCCATACTGAAATCTATCAAGCTTGTCAGGGTTCATTTAACCTTTGTGTCAAATCAAGACAACTCATTATCTGCCAAACTACACATGTACTATCTCAGTATCAAGCTAGAATATAAGTACAACTGCAACCCTCGTACCTTTAGTGGTTTATTCCACAACTTGATGTCTAGATTGAGATTTGGTACACCTCTTTTGTCCTACATTGTCCATCAAGACTAGTGGATGACTCAACAGTACACTATAACTGATATATTTTGGAAACAACTTTTACAAATTAGTAATAATACTCGCACTCAACAATAACATTTTAGATTGCAAATTCCTCATCAAATGTTTGAGGAACATCACCACCACCTTCATTAGTGTCACACTCTTCAATGTTTTCAGATGTGACATTGTGATCAATGCTTCCGGCTTGAGCTTCCTGTCCCGTAAGCCTTGAGCCCTTTGAACACAGTTGATTTCAATATGACCATTTTTGTTACAATAGTAACTTGTTCGACAATATTTGGATGAGAATTCTGCCTTTACTATTGATGTGAACAGACTTTGGTTGACAACTTTCTGTTGAATTGGTGCCCCTTGAATTGATTTGCAAAAGCGCTTTCTGTGTCTTGTGAGTGAAAACCTTCAACTAGCATTTGTCTTCTTAACTTTTGCAAAAGTATTGATGACACTTTGTCAGAGTAAGTGTCCAAGTTTCTGCAATTAAGTACAATGATTCAACAAAAGCTCCATAAGATGCTAGCAACCCTCTTAGTACCATGCGGACTGTATCTTCATTGCCTATATTTTTCTTTCTAGACACTAATTGATCATGCACATCCTTAAGAGTGTAAGACACATCATATCTGAAATAGAACCTCCTCCTAGCAACTGAGAGGAGTATTGCTGAGTTTTCAAAAACAATTGTCTGCTTGCTTTCGAAGCCTGTTACTTATCACACAACTTGGTCCACAAATTTGCAATAGATTCTTTGTTGCAAACTTCAAGAATCAAGTCATCTCCAATAGACAATTCAGTATCAAACAAGGCTTCATTATGATGCCTGTCGTAATGTTCAACATTGGTCTTTGGTTTTTCCTTTCTGAGTAGAATCTTTGTGAGGTTCATGCACTCACAAATCGTCAAGATCTTATGACTTCAAACACTGTAGTCTGGCCAAGTCAATTTTTGCAATTCTGGTAGCAACAGAGCTTGAATGTGCTCTACCATTGACAACTTCAAGTCTGAGTCAGGCTATCAACTATAACTATGCTGATCCCTAAGCTGAAGCTGAGGTTGATATAATAATGACACCCACAAAATGGATGTCGCGTACAAACAATAATGCATTCATTTGCAACTGAGGCAATTTTTGACACTTTTGCATTTTGAAAATTTGGATTCTGAAACAACTAATGGCTTGTGAAAAGGACTGTATTCTGAACAAAATGACTTTGACTTGTTTTAACAATTATATATATATATAACTATGACTAAAAAATATCTTTATAAGAACTAATAAGACACATTTTGAGATACTAAATCGACAAAACTAAATAATAAATAAACAACAATTTAACTTCTATCTAAAATCTATCATTAGATAAATAATCTATAGATAAAGATTTCGAAAAACACTAAACTAAATATTACAAAATTACTAATTTAAATGACTCTACCCAAAAATGAGGATAAGAAAGAGTCCATAAACATGTCGACTTTTGACATCAAAAGGGTGGCCCCACCGCTAACAAGATTTTTCTTCCATTCTGATGACATCTCTAGACTGGCAGAGTTCTTTCCATCAGATCTGTTGTTTCTTCCATGACCTCTCATATTCCTCCATGACTGCAACAGAAAGAAGAAAATCTTTCCCTTTGTAGCCTACCACTATTGAGTAGAGCTACCACTGTTTTGTAGGATTTGCTCCAATCCTCACAAACTCGCCATTCTAATATTGAGCTTAGTGCATGAGAGAGAACACGTAGAACATAATTTTTATGTCTTAAAAATATATAAGAAACAAAGAATTTACTGATGCTTTAAGCGGTATAAGCCATGACACCATCATTATTTCTTGACTACTCTCTCAACCATTTTGAAACACCTTTAATTGTGGCACTGCTTATGATCTTTTGTAATTTGAATGCTCTATTGAAAAATTAGATTATCTCACTGGAAATATTAGTCAAGACAAGCTCTCAATCATCAACAAGGAGATGCACTCAAGATTGAACAACTTTTCTAAATAGCTACAACTTTGAAAATTGCGGCACTTGACATCCAATGTGATGATATCATTCCCTGGCTGCAACTTTAACCCTTGGGCTCTTTGACTGCGCCTTTTAAATCTTCTGTAAATCTTTTTATTCCTTTGCAATTGTTGGCAGCTCCATAATCTCTTCAGAAAACTTGAACATTCCTGTGATCTCTTTATTAAGTGGCACGACAGCTAGAATAAGAGATATTTAATCAGAATATAGATTATCTCAATGCTTGTTGTCATTAAACACAAA
Organism: Thuja plicata; assembly: GCA_018584345.1. Lineage (NCBI taxonomy): Eukaryota > Viridiplantae > Streptophyta > Pinopsida > Cupressales > Cupressaceae > Thuja > Thuja plicata. The sequence continues at coordinate 58,242 of MU227976.1, read as the reverse complement.
CAATATTCCCTTACCATGATCCCGAAGCCAAAAACTGTAGGTACGTGCAGGAGTATCATCTACTCCACAATGAATGCTTGATCTCTAGGGAATTAAAATGGTTTGATTCATTTTTTTTCAACAGTAATCCTTTGAACCACATCCCTTGCACCAGTATCAAACAGCACCTTTATGGTGGAGTCGAGCCTTACACATTTATTGATCTGAGACCATATTGAGTTTGAGGGCACACAATAATATTTGTTATTGTTCAATCAAATGACGTACTTATTTATAGGATTAATAAATCCTATTTTAGAGGAGACAAATCCTCTAAATAAATGAGTTTTGCTTTTAACAACTCAACAAGCATACAAGTTACAACTAATATATAATAATTATAATTGTCAACAAACCTATAACAAACTATGTGAACGTTAACAAATATACCAACAGTGTCAAGCCAGGTATTAAAAATATCTGCTTACTTACACATGTATGTTAATATCATATTCATGAAACCATTTCTATGTTTATGCCTTTCCAGTTAATCAATTGAAACATCCATATATATCTATATAATATACAGATAAATATGTACATGTCTTGATTACACTTGAGCAATTTATTTTGGCCTTTTAATATGATTTACATTTTTTAAAATTTAAAATTTAAATTTTTTGATATGATATGTGTGTGTGTGTGTGTATATATATGTATGTATGTGAACTTTTAAAGATTGCAGTCAATTGTTTTGGCTTCCATAGCTGCAAGATGAATTATTAGAAATATGCTATTGTGTGGTTTAATTGTTTTCAATCTTTTGTGTACATTGAATGCCTTCTTCTATAATTGCAGGAAGAAGAGAAAATGGGATCAACCGGCAGATTCAATTATATCTGCTGGATTGCCCATCACTGGAATGGTATCAGTTGCTGGAGCCGGAGCTTTGCATGGTTTTGGGTTGCCAGGCATGGTGCCTTCACTTGCTGGGATTATTCCCTCAGGTGTGATGACGTCTGCTTTCATGTCAGCATCCCAGATTTCCCCAACTGTCTCTTTAGTTCAGCAGAATGCAGCAGCAATAGTACAGAAAATCAACCAGGTATCACAGGCTCAAAATATGAGGATTTTAAAATTATCAAACAAACTTTATAATATTATATCACTTGCAGATTTGAGAAGTCAATTTTTGCAAGTTGGCTTTGGGTTCATCTGGACAACAGATTTTGTATCTTACATGAGAGCATTAAGAATATATTTGTAGTGTACCTTGCTTCTTCCATTATGAACTTCTTTGGTTCAAATTTAGGGGTATATGATATGTGCATATCACTGTGGGCTTCCTTGTGTTGTTTTGTCTTTACCTCTTTTGCATGTTATGCTAAATCTGAAGACATTACTCTGTCTTTATGATTGACTGGAAGGATGCTTTGTCAGAGGCTTGTGCTTGTGAATATAATCATGGGGCTGAAAGAAGTTGCTATGTTGACTATGAAAGCTTTTTTTTCTAGATTAATATGGAAGTAGTCGACTTAAAATTTTTCAGCTTTTCTTCAAATTTTCATAATAATATCTGTCTTTTGAATGACTTGTTGTTTTGGTTGAAGGATTTGGCAACAAAAGGATTGTTGCCACAGCCAAAGATTCAAGATGAATTAATTGCGAGAGAAATTGTAATTAATGATGCAGATCCTACTGTTCGGTACAAACTCACCAAGCGTCAGACACAAGAAGAAGTATTCTAGTCTGTTAATCACTTTGCGTTTCAGCTTTTGCAAGACCTAGAGATGCTCATTCTAATGGATTTTGTTTCTGATCACGTTTCTGTTGCAGATTCAAGCAAAGACTGGAGCTGTTGTTATAACAAGGCAAGAACTCCGGACATGACAGCTTTGTATTGCTCGAAGTTCATTTTCACCTGTTTAAATATTGGAACTTGCTTTCATGTTGATATTCTTTTTGTGGATGACAATAATACAGGGGCAAATACCGTCCACCTAATGGGCCCATTGAAAATGATAAACCTCTATATCTTCATATTTCTTCTGGAGCTCATGTAAGTGTTATTATCCTCCCACCATCATGACTATATAAAAGCTACTAAATCTTATGTCATCTAGAAATTTGCTTTAAAAATTTGAATCAACTCAATAAATGCATGGAAGGGAGAGTTGACATAACAATGGCATACACTGTTTTTGGAGATATGAAAATAATCCAGATTTAAAAGCTTGATGATTCACATTGATCTTATTTTTGTTCTAATTTTGCTGTGAATTGCCAGTGCTTATTTATTAAGTTATTTGTATATTACATCAGGTTACAACTTTACATGTTGAATAATAGTGCAAAAGGACAGAGATGTCAAATTTTTCCTGATGCTTATAGTTTCAACTTGCAGTTGAAAGACATGGCAGAGCGCATCAAAGCTGTTGATCTAGCTGCTGCCATGGTTGAGGAAATACTGAAACAAGGTCGGCAACCTCTGTCCGCCTCAACTTTGCTGTGTGGAGTCCCAATGGCTGGTGGATTGGTAAGTTGACTTTTTCAAGTGTTTGTTGTAGAGTGGTTGCATGAATCCTTATTGCTGCTCTTTTGAAGGTTAATTATGAATCTGTAATGCTTAACTTGGTCTACCTTGTTGCTACATCAAGTGTCTATGGTAATAATGATTTGGTGTTTATCTCAGGCAACCGCATCATTCAGTACAGCTGTATTTGTAGGCCTTGAGGCTGATCCAACCTTGAATCTTGTGAGCAGGATTCGTGGCCCAAATGTAAGTCCCAGTATTGTCTTTGCTTGTTGCTTTTCATATCACTGTTCTCTGGGCTTCAAACTTTACACTTGAAATTACATCTTTTTTAGGCTCTTTTTTGTGACGAGACTTGTTTCATGCTTTTGTAAGATAACAGAGTCAAAGAGTCAAAGTAATGTTCTTGTCTAAACTCCACTATTCAAATATCTATAGGTGGATATTATGTTTTTGTTTGATTATGTACTAGTCATTGCTTTAATTGATAATGATATATTGTACAAGGCGTAAGGAATAACATAATTTATCCTGTTTGGATGATTGTGAATAGTTTATGAATTTCCTTACAGGTTAGAGGTTGCTTGTATATGTCAATAATGTTTATTAAGATTGCAAGTTTTACTTTTCCTAGAGCTTTCCCTAACATCTCCACATCTTTGGAGAGATTCTTTCTTTGTGCTGCTGGGTTGGTGGTTGGGATTGAACATGCAGGACCAGTATATAAATCACATTATGAATGAAACAGGAGCGACTATTGTCTTAAGAGGAAGAGGTTCAGGGAATTATGAAGGACCACTTGGTGAAGGTAAGATTCTTCCCTAATGTGGCTCATTTTCAAGCATTAGCTAAGTTAATTATAGTCTAATCATCATTTTCATGCAGAGTTCCAGCAACCATTGCATTTATTCATTTCTAGCGATAACGCAAAGAGCCTTGATGATGCGAAGTCCTTAGCAGACAATCTTCTAGAAACTGTGCGTTCTGAATGTCTTAAGTCTAGGTAAGCACGCGGTAAATTTTGTTGTGTAAAGTTGTTTTTTGATAAAGCATCATTTGCAATGTTTTTGAGATGCTTCAACTTGTATCTGTGCTGTAGATCTTAACAATGCACATGTACAGTATTTCTTCAAGTTGAATTACTTTGAATTTAAAGTATAAGCACATGGTAAAATTTTGCTGTGTAAACTTGTTTTTTGATAAAGCATCATTTGCAATGTTTTTGAGATGCTTCAACTTGTATCTGTGCTGTAGATCTTAACAATGCACATGTATAGTATTTCTTCAAGTTGAATTGCTTTGAATTTAAAGTATTTTATGCAGCTACCAGAACATATACACAATGTAGACTGATTTTTATTTCTTCATAGAGTGATGAGTGATGATTGAGTGAGTACCGATTTGATGTATTGATGAGTGATGATAAATCACGTGAGTGCTTGGAATGATTTCTCCTTTATTCTTTATTAGTGAAAGGCTCACCACCTTTCTTGAGAATTGAGTCACCCCTTTTCATTGTTGCCTTTCACAATATAGACTGATTGAACTGATAATCAAGTCTTCTATCAATTCAATCAGTCTATATTAATCATTCAAACATGAACCAAGTCAGGGGATAGACGAAATAAAAATTGGCATTCAATCAAACAAGAGACAGTCTCAGAATAAGTACATTAAACGATAGTTTATATACTTATCAAATATTGTGGTATGTGTTGATGTGAGTTTTATGCCACTACAACATGCAGAATCAAATACTTAGTATTCCAGGATGAAAAACCAAATCTCCAACTCTCTCTTGAATAAGGATGCTCATATGCTAAACAGTGTGCATGGATTGTGTGATCAAATGAGACAACCCCAAGGTTCCTTCTTACTGTGGACTTCACTCAGTTTTAATGATGTGATATGCTAGTTATCACAAAGGGACTTACATTGTTTATTCAATGGATATCAACTACTTGAACAACTTGAATCACTTCCAACCAAACAAACTACAAAGAGAAAAAGGTTTAGAAAATCTAATCTAATCCTAGAATGCAAGAAACTGTGAATGTCTTTGTGACTCTACTAGACTTAGTTTAGCCATAGATATCAACGAAGCTAGTGCAATCTCCTAAGGTAGATGTAAGATGTTCAAACTATCAACATTCCATTAACACCATTTATTGATACATATCAATGTGCAAGCAACAAAGGAAGAAAAGCTCATAATTATGCCATTCGACCATGCAAGGCATATTTACAATCAACAAGAAGCTAGTGGTTGGGTCTAAGCGAGTTCACCAAAGATGCATCCAAAATATTTTCCATTCAACTAAACACTATTTCTAAACAAGATGAAATGAAACCTACTCTAAGTGAGGAAATTTAGAAACTATGCAATACTCCAAAGCAACACAAGTAATCCACCATGAAGACCAACAATGAATTAACAATTACTTAGATAGCATTATGACAACAATTTCTCCAAGTCTCCTCTCCTACTCTACTCTATCTCTAATCTAATGAGTTACAAATGAGAAGGCCTTGGCCTTTTATAGTTGTTCAATTACAATGAAGGGCCAAGATCAATTCAAGATCAAGGGCCAAGATTACACCAACACTGTCCTAATCTACCTAACTGCTATAAGCATTAAATGCTAGCCAATTACAAGAAGGCACCACCTCATGGGCCAAGTTGATTACCTTCCTCTTCAAGGGCACTTGAAACTTCCTGCAACTCCTTTTCGAAAACCTTCTCTTGAAGCATGAGTGATAGTTCACCAAGGACTTCTTGTTCTTCAAATTTGTGATGATCTTCTTGTGGAGTGATGGCTTGTAGTTCTCCACCCTCAAGAATTTCCAATTGTTTGTCTCTACTTGCTATTATTTCTTTTCCTTGAATGTATTCTATAAATTCCTTGACTCCCCATCTGACACACTCTTTGTGGTGTGATGCATGAAAGTTCGTCTTCCACTTTATTGTCTTGGTCCTCATATGGACAAGTAGCTTCTGAGTGTGAGAAGTTGTGCACGCTACACCAATGATGGCGCCAAGTGTTTCATTCATATATGTTTTTTCCAAACTTGGTGTCTTCTTGATCCTTTCCTTGTGTGTATGAAATTTTGATTCCGATCTCAAAACTACCACCAGTTTGAGCACTTCTGAAAAAGAAATTCTTTGTTGCAATGCTAATTCCACCCTAAAAAAGAAATACCAAACAATGCACCTCCTCATGTTCAATGGTGCCATGTATTCTACATTGCCTTGGTGATGCAAAGCGCCCTTCAAACCTTGTGAATGTGTATGTGGTAAATTTGGCCTTGTTAACTCACCATACACTTCAACATAGTCCTTCTTCACCAGGTACACACAAGACTGAATATGAGATTATTCATCCTGTCTGTCTGCATGATTTGACCTGTTGCCTTCTATCCAGACGGGGTTTTCGAAATAGCTCTCAGAACGAGAGTCTCACAACCATAGACCAATCTAGGAATGAAGGATTTTTCTCCATGAATGCAATACAATGCAAGATTATCCTAAGAATTGAAAGATGTGAGATTAATCTAAGACATGATTTCAATGCAATTATTCTAGAAATTGAAAGTAATCTATTGCAATAATGAAATTATTCTATATGAGATTATCAACTAAGAATGTGACAATAATTCAGTATTCTAACAATGCATGAAAATGAGTGGGGGTTTGAATGAGAGAATGAGAGTTCTTTTATAGACTCAGAGACGGTCAGAATATAAACTTTCCTCTTTGAAATAAAACAGATAGAAAAACCAGTTTAGAATAGAAAGCTTTATTTAAAAGAAAACAATAAATTGTTTTCACTTTGCTTTAACTGTTTTCTTTCTTTGATTTTAATTGTTTTATTTGATTTTAATTGTTTTCTCTCTTTAAAGCATAATTAATTCAAAGATTCTATTTCTGAACAGAAAGATTTTTGAGAGAATATCCAATTAATTAAATAAATGACCTCATAAATAGTTTTTTCTCAATTATCTGAATAATTAAATTCAATTATTGAAATGAGGATATTTATTTAATAATTAAATATTATTTAATTCCTTTTTGTGTTTTTAGCTAAAAGGGGTGAATTTAATTTAATTAAAGTGCTAGGACTTTATAATTAAATTAATTCAATCATAGGGTTTGTTTAGCTAACTGATATTTTAGGAATTAAATATAATGTATGATTAATGCAGATTTAGGATTTTCTACATTTGACACTTAGGTCGAATAGAGTCAGTTAAAATTCAGAATTGCCTAGTACAATAGGACTTTGATGATTCAAATTAATGATAAATGCAACAAAATTGGTTAGGGTTACAAGATGCCAATTTTGGGGTGTTATATTTTGCGCCTCTTTGAATTGATGTGCGAGCAGCGCATTGATTCAAAGAATAGTCTGATGCCTGAAGCACAGAAGAATAGATTTGAAAATTGATGCAAAGATTTCAGAGCCATCTCCAGAACGGAGCTTGACTCTCTGAAGTCTAGGTTAGGTTGCCAAGACGTCGGTCAAGTAGAGTTTTCGAGGGTCATCTTCAGAACGAAGCTTGATCCTCAGGGATCCGGGTTAGAATGCCCTGATACTTAATAGATTTGATATCTTTCACAAGACTGTCTCCAAAACGAGGCTCAACCTTCAGGAGTTAGGGTTAGATTGCCCCGATACCTGTCCAACAAGATAATCAATAGAGATTTTAGGACTATCTCCAGAACGAAGCTTAGTCTCTTAATATCTAGGTTAGATTGCCCAGACACTGGTTAGATTGATATCTTTCACAAGACTGTCCCCAGAACGAGGCTCAACCTTCAGGAGTCAGGGTTAGAATGCCCCGATACCTGTCTCAAAGGATAGTAAATAGAGGTTTAGAATCATCTCCAGAACGGAGCTTGATTATCAGGAGTCGTGGTTAGATTGCCCTGATACCTGTCCCAAAAGATAGTTTTTTGAGAACCATCTCTAGAACGGAGCTTGATCCTCAAGAATCTGAGTTAGATTGCTTAGATACTTAATAGATGACAAGATGTAAGGAACAAAGATGCCCTTATTGATTGTGGAGTATCCAGTTTTGACTGTGAGGTACGAAAAACTAAACATGCCCCAAGTGATGAGATGCCCCTAGCAATGAGGACTTTTGAAAATCAGATCAGATTGATTAAAAAAAAAGATTCAAGAGATTTAATGATGTAATCATCCTGCCCCCTCAGGAGCGAAATGGAAAGATGACACATCATAATGATGATTGAGAGCTAAAAATCGCAGATAGATGTTGAATCAGAGATCAAGAAGAACTCAAAACATATTATGGAAGAATCGAGAAGATCCAGAATCAATTTCGGGCGATTTTGAGGTATGGTTGACCAAGTTTGACTAGGGTTGACCAAAGTTGACCAGAGTTGACTTTTGAGGAAAAAATTCAAAGATTTGAGAAAATGATGATAAGATATGATTCTGACAAGAAAGCAACGTCAGAAAGTTAACTGCACAAGTGTTCGATCGTGTCGGTCCCAAAAATTTTAAAATGCGATTTTGAGCGATATAGGAGTGTCAGATTTCGATTTCAATCCTGAAAATGGATTGTGCATATAGCTGAAGATAGAGAGCGAGGATCGAACACTTGTGCAGTAGTGATGAAGCCAGATCGTTGAAGAAGAACCCCTCAATGTTTTAACCCAGGAGAATGCAATGAAGAGAACATCGAATTGCTGCCACAATGCAAGTCTAGAATGAAAATGCAATCCTATGCTAGATGCAATATGAAAGTGCAATGCTAGGACATGGTTGTGAGACCCATCGTAAAATCACCATCATTGAGCATTTTTTTGGAACATGAAAGTCGATACAACCCTTACTGGCGCCACAATGCAACCATAAGGATATGAATATGACTAGTCATTGGATAAAATGTAGGAAACGAACATAAGCACCAGGGCACAGAAGCCAAGATGACCTGAACATTGTTTCCAGTTAATGTTGCAAGAGTACACTAGTATCGAGGCATTCAAAGCCAAGATAACCATGAGTGCGATCATGCGTAAACAAATAGATCAATAACAAACAAAGCAATAACAAACAGAGCAACAACAGGCAAGGAGATAGTATCGACCTCACCATGGCGTACAAAGAAACAAGATCGAGGGATGTGAGGCTGTTCCACCTTAGTGCGGGAGCTCTTAACACATACACCCTGTTTATTTGACGGTGCCGGATCATCGGGACTACACCAACAAGCAGTAGACAAAGAAAATATCAAAGAAATTTATGAGAATAGACAGCATACAAAGAAATATTTAAGCATAGCTCAACATGTTTCAAAGTTTTGCGAATGTGATCATGTTTAGAGGTGTTGAAAAAACACTGTTGTGCTTGTGAGTGCATTGTGTTTGATTGTTATCGATAGATGTTTACATTTGAGATATCCGATGTGTGTTAAAAACACCGATGTGTCCAACGATAGTGTTAAAAAACACTGTTTATGGTGGTGTTGAAAAACACCAGTTTGTGTCAGTAGACAGTTGTCCTTGAGAAGTGACAAGATTACTGACTCAAGTGTAAACCAAATATGTGATCAAATGGGGGGTCAATGCCCCCAAGTAATGATGAATGACTTGACGTATGTTGTGAGGACAAACCAGAGATGTGAATGCCCCCAAGCGTATGGCGCTGAATCAATGTCAAGTCAGAAGGGTTCACAAAGGAACCAGAATATCACGAAAGTGATCGAAAATATGTACAAACTAAAGCATAGAATCGTCAAGACCGAGTATCGATAGATAGAGCATTTGAGTATAACTCCAACTGTAATGAATGTGAGCAATCTCAATAGCATAGCGACAGTAGACAGTCGCAGTGAGAACCACTGGTGACTGACGCGAGAGAAAGGCTCAAGTGAAGAGATCATAGAACTAGCTAGACATCAGTAGGCAGACGCAGTTAGAATCACTGGTGACTGATGTAAGAGAGATTCTCAAGGAAAGAGAACTCAGTATAAGCTAAGTGACAGCAGGCAGACGCAGTGAGAACCACTGGCGACTGTCACGAAGATCCAAAAAGATAATAGGACAGTGCCCCCTAGATCAGGAGGGTTGTTCTGAGATTATGACCAGTTTCAATCCATGTGAGTTGGTGTCTTGACGGGAACTGAAAGCAAATGCAAGCAGGAAAGCAGGAAAGCAACTGCATAAAGCCAAGTGGTGCTGCGATAGATATAGCATTGCGGAACAAGAGGCGCCTGTTTACCAAGTTTTCACCTTCTTGGTAGAAATTCTTTTTTGCTACCATGATGCCTGTTTGCCAGGTTTTCATCAATGGCACCTTTTCTGTTTTTCTCTTTTTTTGTATTTTTCAATTTTTTAATTTTTTGGTATTTTTTGAATATATGATTTTTTTGGAGATACATCAAAGCGCCTATCGTTAGGTTTTCACTAAGATGATCATTTTTTCAGGACTTTAGTATATACATGAGCACATTGAAGATGTCTCAGCTGTAGAACCGCTTCAGATGAAGAGCGTTGATGGGCTCTTTGAGTTGTTCTCCTTCAGTAGTAGAGAGTTGATAAGTACCGGACCCAAACACTGCAGTGACAACATACAGACCAAGCCAATTTGGTTCAAACTTCCCTTTCTGAATCCGATGTTGTTGATTCTTAGGGTTCTCCCTCAGAACGAGGTCACCCGCTTGAAAATCCCTTGGTCTAACCTTTTTTTTATAGCTCTTGGACATCCTTTTCTGGTATGCTCTAAGGTGATCGAACGCCACTTGGTGATGTTCATCAAGTAATTCTAGCTCTTGTAGCCGAGATATTCTGTTATCTTCATCAATAACGAGGCCTTTCAGAGAGACTCGCAGAGAAGGAATCTCAACCTCAATTGGTAACACAACATCTGCTCCATAAACCAAAGCATAGGGAGTAGCCCCTGTTGGTGTTCTTATGCTTGTCCTGTATGCCCAAAGAGCTGGATTGATCCGGAGATGCCAATCTCGTCCGGATTTATGCACTGTGTGATGCAAGATCTTAAGGATTGTCTTGTTGGATGCTTCCGCCTGTCCATTACCCTGAGGATAATAGATGGAAGACCAATGTTGAGTAATTTTAAACTTAGAGCATAGCTCTGT